>JARHVA010005379.1:717500-1221980 GCA_037957365.1 Torreya grandis | reverse complement strand
ACCCTTGTTTGATATTTCATTTATACAATAATTTCTTGAGGTTTGATTCTAGCATGTTGGATACATAGATGGAGCCCCATTGATTTTTATAAACCCAACTACTTTTATCCCTTCTTATTTTCATGTATCTTATGGTGAATTAAGTCAAGAGATGAAGAATATATCAATTTATAATTTTTTCCTAATAATTTAGAGAAACACCAGTGTATGGTTATTGACACCTAAATCTGGTCATGAATACTTGATTATGGACCAATTTTGTCCCTTTTTCACTTTAATTAACTTGGTCATTTAATCAATACTTACTTTTTCACCTAAATATATATTAAATCCTTATTTGGACCTATTCTCTTCTATAAATGGTTATATGTTGGATACACAAGTGTTCTCATTTTTAAGATCATCTTAAAGCATTAGTACCACCAATATAGGACCCAAATTTCATAAGTTTCCTCTCTGGATAGAATTGACCAATGGGGACAATAGTGGTAGTAAGATTTTCCCTATGGTTTGATCTTTTCATTTTCCTCTCTAATGGTCATTATTTAAAATTTATCTCCTCTCTTATAGTTAGGTCCATGCTTTTAGGTCATAAAGCATGAGTTTTTCCCCTTTTGTATTTTTATAAAGGCACACTCAAGTCACTCATTCTACCACTTTTACATTTCAATGCATAATCATAATTACACTTTTGCACTTTGAGTAAAGATTCCATATTATTTATGGTTCAAATTCTAATCATTTAAATTAGTCTTCAAGAAAGTTAAAATCTTATTTTATACATCCCAAAGTAAAAAATGATCAAGTATTCAGGCCATCCCTAGATGCATTCATATAATCTAAAGAGCACAATTACACAAATCACTCTGCATGGGAGAAATACATGAGCTTTATTGTATTCAACACACCCCACCTTGTTTTTTTATTTGAAAGGTGGGGACCCACTTTTGTTTTTAGAGGAATTATATATTATTTGAGTGTATATATTCTTGTGATGGTTCTTATTATTTGTAGAAGATTGATATTTTTGACATTGAATCACGTTTTGGTGCACCTATTTTCCATTTTAAAGGACTTATTCAAAATAATATATTAATGAAATTTTGGAAAGAATTTATATGTATGACAGGTATGCAGATTTGCATATTGGGGTTCTTTCATTCAAAGGGTTTTTTTTTTTAGATACTTTTAGTCTTAGGAAACTATTTAGTAGGGAACTTTATTTTGAATTTTATTATGGTTAGCAACTTAGTCTTTGGAATCTTGTTGGTCGACATTTTTCTTCAAATACTTTCTCTTTGGTACTTCTTAGTCAACAAGTTTACTTTGAAAACTTTAGCCTTAAAAAGGTTTTTTGGTCTTCAAATAATTTATTTTTAGTAGATTTCATTTGAAAGGTTTTTATTCATAGCCTTTTTCTATGGAAACTCCTTCCCAAATGACAATCTCTCCGAAGAGTACTTAGTCTTTGGGAACTATTCCTTCGATGGATTTTGGACAATTATTTCAAATGAATCTATCCTAAGAGCATTTTTCTCTTTGAGGAATTTCAAACAAAATACTTGGCTCACAAATCATACCATTAGGCTCAAAGGCAAGGCTTGACCCCCCTACGTGACTAAATCATAAAGTGATAAGTGTCAAAAGGAAAAATCAACACTGCGGTACCCTGAATGAATAAACATCCTACATAGCATGCCCACTAAGACTAGGTGGTCAAGTTTTAATTGAATAAGGGTGAAAAGTTCATATATGTTAGAGATTAATGGATCATAAATTAGAATGAATGCAAAAATCTACAATAATGAGCCCCCAATTGATTTCACCTCATTTTATTTTCAAGAGCTTGAATTCACATAGACTTTTGTAATCTCAAAAGCCCTAGTTGTGTCCAAAATGACTTGTAACTCATGTAATTTAAATTTTAGACCACAATTTTTGAAAGCTTGAATCACACCAACGTCTATCAACAATAATGGAATCTTCATGGCATACAAAGGATCCTCAACACCATCTATGTTTTCCATCAAGGACTCCACTAAATACTTAAACAAGGTTTTTGATGCAACTATGTTCAATGGTATCCATGTCAATTACTTAGATCTATGGAAGGTCATAGATAATGTTGATTCATTAATATTAGAGGAGGATATCTCAGTTAAAGGAAACAACTTACAACTGACTTATTTCCATTTAAATGATAGACACTTCACTATACAACCACTAAATTAGAAGTCATGTCATGCATCGACTTGCTACGAGGCCTATTATTTAAAGGTATAATTATAGGAGGCATCTATCTATACTATGTCAAAAATGACATAGTTTTTTCATATATATATGGAGATGCTTTTATGATGTATTTAAGTCTCCCTATTTTATATGTTACATTTAATTTACACACTATAGTCACTTGGAAGAAAAATAACAATGTGGAGTGAACATTAGGGAAGTGGTTTCTCCTAGGCAAGACTTTCACTATTAAGGAACATACCAAGAATTCTATCCCTATCACTTGATTTAGGATGGGAATTCATATAGGCATGGCATTATTAAACTAAATATTTAGCCACTAAAGCATATATTTCCTACATCTATAATGGGTACCCCTATTGGACTTACTCATTACTTTAGATCACACATATGCATTCAAGAAGGTCATCAGTGCCCACCTATATTAATAAATTATTCACAAGGATAAGATCCCCCATGGGTAAAATTTGTATATGATGTCATACCTTTTGGATATAGTCATGGTAATTGTTCATAGACATAATGGGCTTCTATGGAGTACCAACCCTAATTTTATCAAGAATAGAATATGTGACTTCTATTCTTTCATTTTCATATATGCATATGTAAGGAACATTTCCAAAATTATAGAGGACATCTATCCTTAGGTTTTTATGGCTATTCATGGCCACCCTCTAGCTATGATTTCAAGTAGCATTGCCAAAACACTCACAAATTTGGGTGATTATTGGCTCTACCCCAATTATATAGTCATCATGGTTACTGGGCATAGGGTAGACCCTCTTCAGCTCCCCAAGTTTATCCTTGATAAATTTTTTGAATAAGAGATTGATTTACAAATATGAAATGGTATAGATGAATATTTTACAAAGAATTAGAAAGGAACTTTCCATGGCTCCCATATCATTATTGGGAGGATGTAGTATACATTCTAAAAACATTTCAAGGAAGCTGAGAATGTAAGGAGGGATTATGAATTGGATAATCTACCCCATAGGGATCGGTAACCACATGGGAGAGTACAATAAAAGATTCACATCCTTATAATCCCATACAAACATGATCCATTTAACCATGACTTCTTATTCCTTAATGCCAAATATAATGAGGAAGTAAAGGAAATGGATACAATTATAATCTTAATCAAAGACTTATTGAGGGTGATACAAATCAACCCCTCCCTTATACTCAATCAAGCTAAATTCAGGGTCCCACCACTAGGGGGATGGAGATCCTCTAGTTTTTAGAGTGGCAAGGCTTACCAACAACCAACAAGCCAAGGTAAATATCATTAACAAATACCTATTATGATGATAGCTCAATAAGAGTAATAAAAAGTGGTAGGGGAAACATTATCTAGTAGAGAACATGAGAAAGAGTAAGAGCTATAATAAATACCAACTACTACATAGGAATAAGAATAACAGACTCCTCCAGTTTAAGCATCTATTATTGAGCTAAGGAGAGTTAAATAGGAATTAGTGATAGATCTAACATAAAAAAAGGAAAACATAAGTAGGGAAGATGTGGAGATAATTTTCCTAGACTCTTTTGATGAAAAATATATGTCACATATTATGGTAGATTCAATAGCCCTAAATCTAGTATGACGCTTCCCCCTCTTACCCAACACGTAATTATTCCATAAGATGAGAAAACAAAATTTTTCTATCAAAGGAAACTAAGGGTAGAGAGAAATTAGACTCCATCTAAGGAGATAACCATAAAAAAGTAAAAACCTTAATTTGAAGGTGAGTTTAGTCAAGAAGTGGATGAGGAAGAGCTATATCAAGACAAGGTCTAGAGTTTTCAATAATTAAAAGCAAAGGCACCCATAAATGGCGACCAATCTAGTAAGGGTCTTATTTTCACTACTCTGCTAGGTCTCTCTTCTCTAATTTCCTTACTATTTTAATTATACTATGCCTTTTCTAGTTATTTCTAATTTCATTCATGTGAAAGCACTCTCCATTAGTCTTATTTTCATTTCTCCAAACACTACTCCCCCAATTGTCACTTTTGCTTCTTCAACCATTTCCCTTACAGTCTCCACTCCTTTAGTATCCATCCATTCAACCATTATTCTTTCCATCCTAGCCTCCTCTACTTTAACTCTTGTATTTTCCACCTATGTTTCCATACCTACCAACTAACCCATCATATAGATGTCTACCCCCTCTACCCAATTGGGTTCACTACTTCCTTTTTCAAGACCAGTTCAAACCATAGCAGTAGTACCAACTAAAAGGTCATGTTGTGCACCCCATGCCATAATTTAGGAACATAGTCTAAGACAATTTAGCCATCAATACCTAAATCCTCCACCAAGATTGAACCTAAGCCTAAGGAACATGTGCAAATAGAATCCTAACTATCAAATCCATCAAAACTCACTCTTTTAGATGGGCCAAAGAGTTACGAGCCTCTATTTCTAAGAGGCATAATCTAAATATCATTGAGATTCCCATTGTAAGCTCATTATTTGATAAATCCACAACCCTAATGTAGAGGGTCAGGAAAAGAAATATTAAGGATAGTAGTGGGAAGGGAATGATTTTGGAGGAAAGAGAAGAAATTTACTCTCTTTTAAAAAGGTAGTATAGAAAAAAGGGTCAGTCCCCATACATCAAGGACCTCAATTCCTATATGGAGACCCATACTAAAGTAGTATTGACCATCCATGAGGGAATAGACTTGGCCAAAAATAACTAGAAGAAGAGTTTAAAACTCTTAGGGAGTAGCAACAAGTGATACGAGTTCCCTTTGGTATAAATCCAAATGTATAGAATGTTACACTAAGGTTGTATGAAATTTTGGATATGATTCATTATTTGAGAATATAATTGGATCTTCATTTAAATTCAATAACATTTTTTTAAAACTTATCAGAGAAGATGAAAATAAATAAAATTTCTTGGTATTATACACTCCTAATAAGGTATTTAGCCACTTAGATCTACTAACCACTTTAGAGGAAGCTAATGTATTAAATTTATCTATCATCAAAACTCAAGAGGCCCAGTATTGGATGTCTTCTTTTTAATCTTTGGTGAATAAGATTGTAGAATAAAAAAAAGTAACACATATTTTGGATGAACTTGAATTAAGAGGAGCTTAGGATAACATAGGGAAGTTGGTAGATCAGACCATTTTTTATCAAATGATTCAACAAATTTTAAACAATTTAAAATAGAGTTTAAAAGGAATAATTCTAGAGGACATTAAATAAAATCTAAGCATAGCAAGGAAGAAGGTAATAAAATTAGAGGTCTTTTGGGTTGGATTTTGAGCCACCAAGATAGAGCATGCAACGCTGATAGAATAAATAGACAAGGTAACCAAACCTCACCTATTTGATATGAAATCAATTCATGTGTAGTATGTTAAATCATACAAACATATCAAGAGTTGGATGTGAATATTAAAGTATCATCAATTACACTTTCTAGTTTTGCTCCTCAAATCCCACCTATAGTGTCAGTTACAACACTACCATCAATTTTAGTCCCTCCTATCACAATAATTAAATTAACACCACCTCAAAGTTTAGCTCCAGTTATAACTCCAATATAAATAATGAATGCATCCCCATCCATATCTCCATTTACCACATTCGTAATAATAAGCTCAACTTTGATTACCAATATAGCTCCAATTACAATTATAGTTCTAAAAACAACTTTCAAAAGTGTTAAGTAGGAGCTGATTTAGCCTAAATCAAAGGCTAATTTTATACAATTTTACATGTAATTATTACAAATGAATAGTTAAGTTTTGTTACATCCATGTTGTAATTAAACAAATTGTTTTTTCCCGGCATGCACACATTGTATGTATGAAGATTATCTATAATTTATTACATGAAACAAAGAATTATGATTTAGTCATTCATGATGTAATGAAAGTTTTCTATACTTATAAGATGAGTCAACCCCTTCCCCAAGTCCTTTACATAGATGTAAAACCCTCTTTTCAAAGGGTTGAAGTTTTGGATCAATATATAGGAAGAGATCAGGAGATTGATTATCATGAAATTATATTTGTTTCTTCTTCTTCTTTTGAGTCAATGGAATTTAAGTTTATTTATCTGTATTAGTTCAATAATTCTAAAGTGTCCTAATGCTATAAATGAATTTGATTATTATAATTAATGAATATTAATCTTAAATATGAAAAAACAATTGAGGATGGGTAGGTTTCACTAGTTTAAGTGGTTAATATAAGTTGAATTCATAATCTAAGGTGTGCAGAGGTATCTCTTTTGGTATAGTCTCCTAGGCTTGAGCTATAACTAACCTAGACAACTTTCTTTTCTGAGATATAATCTCTTAGATAACGGTGTGCAATAGTATCCCTAAAGAGAGAAACCTTCAATTAAGATAATTGAGTATCCTATATTTATTATCTCAGAATACTAAATTTCCTTATTTGTGAGTGTGTAATAGATGTAAAAGGAAAAAACTAGTCTTAGACATACTTGTCCACCAAAGAAAAAATCTTAGAAGTGACCTTTTAGGAACACAGAGCCTTATTTTCTACCTTACCCTTTTTCCCATTTTTGATTTTCCATGAGATATACCCATTATAATAATTATCTACCCATAAAACTCACCTAATGATTAATTTATATTAGATTCCATGTATCCATCCACAAAACTTGGTTAAATAACCCACAAACTCAACCTATTATTTTGTCACCTAGTTTTTTTAATTATATGCCTACAACTCATGCCCTAGAGTGGAACCTTATTCCACATATATCCAAAAATATTAGAGGATACCTTGTATAACCCTTTTTGGTGTGCATAAAACCCACATTAAAAGATAAAAATCTCACACTAGAAGGAGGGCACACTTATGTGTTTTCTCAATATTAGAGGTTAGTCATTACATAGATTTTCACTAGAGAAACTTGGGAAATTAACAAGGTCTAAGGCCCAAGATAGCCTTTTAGTTTCACCATTATCAAATCCTAAGAGGCCTAGACCCATACCTATCATCCCTAAGATACATTGAGCTAATACACATTTCCTTGTAAGAAATGTCCCACTTATCAATATTCATATGGTTCAACCTTAGTTATTCAGATATACTATTTCCATCCTTAAGGACCAACATGATATTCCAAGGAATCTAGAAAATTATTTACGTATGTTCTCCCCCTTAAATGCGAGAATGGAAGAAAAACACATCAAATCTTTCAAGGTTGATCTAAAATTAATCAATGTCACCCATGAGGATATTTCATGAAAGAGTTTTCCATTTACTCTATAAGATTATTATTATGATTGGTATCTTAATTTATAGGAAAAATTTATCACGTCAAGAAATGAGTGATAAAATACATTCCTTGCATAATTTAAACAAGTAAATAATCCAAGTCTGGTATATCAACATTTCACCATCATGAAGAGGGAACCTAACGAGTCAATCTAAGCCTTTAATGCAAGATTATATAATATGTACACTTAGTTTAACATTATGTATAAGCCAGACATGTATTTAATTCTTGAAATATACAACAACACTTTGGATCCCATTATTACAATGTTCTTGTGAATAACTTCCACCACTAATACTTTAACTTAAGCATTACATGAAGTTATTAATATTAAAAATAAGCTCAATTCATAGCTAAATATTTATAATTTAGGAGGCCAAACATTCAAAAATGGAATCCCATCTTTGAATCCAATTCCATATGCTAATTATAATTCCCCTACATTTAACTAGAATTAGTTGTACTCTACCTCCCATGATGCAGTAAACAAAAAATCAAAATTATGGGTTCTTGAATAATCAAACACAAAAGAATGGCCATTATTATAATTATCATAGTCAACAATAAGCTCACACCAACATAACATTCATTCAAGGTTTAGACTCTACCAAAGCTGAATTGGATTCTATATAAAGAATGGTCTAGAAGTTGATCAATGGTTTATTGAATATGAAAAAAAGGATGGGTAATACCAATAATCATAATTACAATTAGAATTCAAGATTTTTAAGATACAATAGGCCTTTCAATAGTCCCACTAATAATTCATAGAAATAATATTCTAATAAGTTGCCATAAATCAATATCATGGAGACAGATTTGCCCAATTGGTGTAGGGATCATAACACATCACAACATGAGGAATTAGATTGTATAGATTTCTATGTAGACTTTGAAATATTTTATATCAAAATTATTAGATGAGATCAAATGATGAATCCTTCAGATCTCCCTCATAAATCTAACCCTTTAATTTCACCTATGGTCTTTGAAACCTATGAGTATCCCTTCTCTAATGAAAATGACAATATTCTAGAGTATAATTATGATGAGGTATAAGCATTCCAATAGTTAAATAGTAATAATTATATCCTAATTAATAATTATAGACTAAGGAGCAAACATCTTCTCACCACTTCTACTCCTCCCAATAATATAGTTATTCCTTTGAATCCTAAAGATGATAATAATCCCCCTCCCCTAAAAGGGAATGATCAACCTCAGCATAGATATGAACAAAGTAAGGGAGGATACAACATTGTTAAGGATATGAAGAAGATCAAGGCCAATGTGACTCTTCATGAACTAACACAAATCATAGAGAAGAATGAGCTCTTATGGAAGTTTATCATAGGTAAGTCTATTATGGGAAAGTCCAAGATAGCCAACACAAATGTTATATACAAAATCAATCCTAAGGTTCCCCATTTCATGTTGACCATTCTAGCTTTTGGAAAGAATATACATAATTTTTTGGTATATTTTAGAGATTCAACAATGGTAATGTTAAATTCCATTTTCCAGAAGCTTGTTTTGACCCTAAGTCCATCCAAAAGGACTATGTCATAACTAGATAAGATAGTAATGCCTATTTTAGGAGAAATTAATGATGTAAGAATTCAAGTTGGTAAATAACCTTGAGTATAGATGACTATCAACATATTGGTAGTAGATATTCCAAAAGGATATGGATTCCTTTTTAGTAGAGATTGGTCAAAGACATTAAATGGAATCTTTCCATAGACTTTTCTCATATTTGAATACCCTAAAGGGGCATTACCAACCAGATCAAGATTAATCGAGAGCTAAGGATGAAGCATCCTATTATAGAGTACAACACTTCCAGTGAATAAGTATGTTATATTTATCTTAATCTTAGAATTTATAAATTTACTATGAGGCATGAAACATAGGAAGAAATTTAGGGCCCTTCCCAATTATGGACCCTCTATTTCGATGGAGTAAGATCCAAAAAAGGATCAAGTGTTGGTATCAAGTTATTCGACCCATAAAGAAATAAATTATTAGTAACATATAGGCTCTAATTCCCATGCACTAATAACAAAGTAGAATACAAGGACCTAATTTTAGGATTATAGTTTACGCTCAAGACTAATGTCAAGGAATTGTTAGTATGTGGAGACTCTAAACTTGTGATCAACTAGATCCGAAATAAATATCAATGTAATTTATCATATTTAAATAAGTACAAACATAGAACTTGGGATATAGTTGAATCATTTGAAGCTTTCAATATATTAGCCATTCTAAGAGAACAAAACCAAGTTGTAAATTCATTGGCCACCTCAGTAGCAAATTTGGCACCCCTACAAGAGTCAAAAGTGCATAAGTTATCTATTGAATTGGTACCTTATCCTTTAGTACCAAATAATGTTGAAAATTTTCAATTTTTTGATGATGACTAGGAGGTCATTTAGTTTTTGACAAATTCAGGATGGTTTGAGTCTTAGATAATTGATGATTAGGAAAAAATCCATAGGTGCCATGAAAAATTGGATGAAGAGGGTGTTATCTAACTAAATTAGAATCATCTCCCATTAGAGATGGTCTCCTTAGAAATGGCCTTTACTATGGATCATCAAGCACAATTATAAAGGTAGCTCAAGGTTAATGAATTTTACTTTAGCTCAAAAAATGTAGGTGATGAGAGAATGTAATGAACCGGACTCAGAACTGTCCACAATTTAACTTAAATGCTGATTTGTAATTTCGTCAAATGGTTCATATGCATCCTTGTAGCTTGCTGAAGCAGTGTTTATATTGAAAACGGTTGATAGCAACAAATACTATAACTGATTTTTAATCCTTACTATGCCCTGCCACTGATCTACATGCATATATGCACTCCTTTTTTTATGTGATTATATGAAAATTAGCTATGTAGAGACCAGCTATACCACATAGACATTTTGTAAAACATTTACCATGCATCCAAATAAAATTTATTTGTAAGAGAGACTTTGAAATAATCAGCCACTTATATCTCCTTTTTATATGAATATTTCAATACAGCCAATGTCAACAGCGAATATTCTTGGCTAACACAATTCACTGACAAACACCTATAGCCGTACAAATGTTTTATGCAAAAAATTTATTTAAATACATAAGATTTCAGAATGAACCTGGTGGGGGAAACGCCTGGCTGTCCAGAATAAATTAAACAAATTAAATTCTGGAAATGTGAGACCAAAGACAGCCCACAATTTTTTTGAGGAAATCGCCCCTGGTCAGATCAGGAATAAAATAATAAAATATTTGAGCAGCGTCCAAATCTCCAACAACCCCTGACACCTTTCCTTGGATTGAAGCGCCCCACTCTCCTGATAATCACGGCTGGGATGGATTCTGGCAAATAAAAAAACTCAAAATGGCGCCTTAGTTAATTCAGACTTGGCTTCAGAAAAATGCAGGTCCTCCTGGTCAATTATTTGACTCCCTCCAATGAGAATTCTCCACGGCTGTAAAGATTTCAAAAATTGGCCTTAAGCCACAAATTCTGCCCACACGAAGTGACTGGAATATCACTTCCAACTGCAATAATTCAGGTGATATTGCACACCCTCAAAATCGCTATCAATGGGAGTTTCCGTTCCCAGTGATAATCCGGTTATCTGCGGATCGCCCGACTCCACAAATTCTCAAGAAATTCACCAACACATCAAATCAACAAATCTAGATGCCCAAATGGTGAGACCTCAAGGTCTATTTAAGCTTTCCCTCAAAAGGTCGTCCGTAATAAAATAATATTTAAAATATTAAATTATAAAATAAGATTTTTCGTAAATAAAAATAATAATGAAATTTAGTGGAAAATCTTACTCCAATCAAAACTGAGCCAAGGAATCACCAAGTGATTGCAAAAAATGATTCTCTCGCTATGCCCCGTTAGCTTACGAGAGACAAGATTATGCTAAACCCTTTACGAACTGAGGTTCAAGAAAATGGGGACATTACAGTCTGCCCTCCCCAAAATTGCTTGTCCCCAAGAAATCTTGGCTACTCAGAAAACTCTACTCTACCTGGGTCCCAAATGATTCTATAGAGTGCCCCAAAAGATACTGAATTATACTCAGCGCTATTGTGAATGACGAAAAACAATCTATCATACAGAATGACCCCTGTATCCCAATACAATCTGTACTTATATTCATCTACTAAATCCTCCTGGATGTGATAACATATCAAGCCATCATACCTGCTAACACCATAACCATCAAGTGACCATGTATATGCATGAAATCCCTTTTCTCCAATCATTGCCAGATCGCCCCTTTTTATATTGTGAATATTCAGATCCAAAACACACGCCCTAAGCACTTCTGCATATCTATCTCCATCATACTCATTTCCAAAGACAATGTTATAGCGTACTGACTGTATCCATGGGTCCTGAGGAGCATAAGCAGCAGGACCATATCGAGAAACGTTGCCTTTAATGAATCGCATCTCTCCAAGAATAGCACGTAATAGTGAAGACTTACCAGCTCCAACCTCACCAACAATAACAGTAAACCATCCTTTTGGACTTTTCAAAGACATTTCCTTTAGAACTGGATTTGGACGCTCTTGTTGACTATTCGGCCACACACATTCTGCGTTCTGAACAATAAGGGCCATATTATGCATATCTGTATCTGAATTCTCTTTACAATTATTATAATGAAAAGCATTCCCTCTATAACTTCCTGCAGCGTCATTTTTTTTCCAGTAGACATTGAGCTCAGTATCAAAAAGAAATTTTTCAAGGCATCGAATGGATATAAAAGCCTCGATAAGACCATTTATCACCCATGAAAATGAAGTCAGAAGAGAGATCAGCATGTTAAATAATGAAAGACATGTGAACACCGTTGCTGCATCCATAGATCCTCCTGTAGCGCCAGCACCAACAACTGTATAAATCTCATCAATAAACAAAATGACCTGTCCATTTAATGCTGTCACTTCTTTCAAAACTGCTTTATTATTTAATCGTACCCCATCCATGTATTCCAAGATTCTGAAGTAACTGAGGCACAATTTCAAGATTTTGCCTGACGAAGGTATACCAGCAGCAAATTGAAGACGAACAGAATGCATGGCTGTAAATGTTAAATCTACTGATGTTGCTCCAAAACCACTTACAGCAGAACAAACATCCACAAAACTGTTTAAGAGAAAAATCAAGTGCTGTGAATGTTTCATATTTCCCATTACTGTTTCTGTCACAGATGGATTGCTTTTACCTGCATTGCATAGTGATATAAGCTTGGGGAGTTGTTTGGTTTGTCTATATGAAGTGAATATAACCAACTTGGCACCCACCTCCCTCTTGATGATTGGCTCAATCCTTAACTCCTGGATGTCAGGTTGGTACTCTAGTTGCTGCTGTCCCCCTGGTGTAGGAGTCAACACACTTTCTGCTGCCCATTCTTCCATATCTAGCCTTGCCATTCTCCTGAAAGAGATCATCCTGAGACTAGAGTCTTGTATTGCCTTAAGGACATGAGTCTTTTCATCAACTTGAAAAGACATCTCCATCTCTCTAAGATCAAGGGTGAATTTCCCAATCTCATGTAACCATCTCATGCCCAGCACCAGATCAACATCACCCATGTTCACTACATAAAAGTCCGTCTTGAACTCATAGTTGTTCAATCGTATGGGCAAGTCTGAAATTCTCTTCTCACATTTGAGGGTATAGCCATCTACAACCTTAACCCTTATTCCCTCAAAGTCTTCTGTCTTGATGCCTCTTATATCAACCAGGCGAGCATCAATGAAGTTGTGAGTTGCTCCTGTATCAAGAAGAGTGATTATCTTTTTTCCAGCTAAGACCCCACGCATATTAAATGAACCTCCCTGTTGGATGCTAGTGATGTGTGCATCAAGTTGCCTTATTGCTCTTTCATGGTTTTCTTCCCCCTGTTCTGCTTCTGAGTCTTCAGAATCAGATTCATAATATGCCCACATTATTCTATTAGCCCTTCCCTTTGGTCTCATGAGACAATCATGATTTGCATCATAAGGCCCCTTACAATAGAAACACAACTTCTTTTTCCTCAACTCATTGAGTGTGTCACGATCCAAAGGTGGTACTGATTTGTCCTTGATATCTAGATCATTCTTCTTCTTAAATAAAGATTTATTATCTTGGTTTGAAGAAGATCCCTTTGACACAAACTTACTCTGTGGTGTTGACAGTTCCATACTTCTGGCCTTCTTCATAGCTTCTTGAAGAGTAGGAGGATCGAAGGCTTTTAACCATCCCCTGATAGGCTCCATTAATCCTTCAGTAAAGAGGACCACCAACCGTCTCTCTGAGATGTTAGGAACCATCACTGATAATTTTAAAAAATCTCCAATGTAACTCTCCAAACTTCCAACTTGTTTGAGCTGGGCCAAATCCCTGAAGTAGGATTCTGGATCTTTTTTATCAAAACGTTCCACAAGTCTGTCCACAAATTCTTGATAGGATGTAATCTGATTATGCTGTAATGTTACTAATCCATGATACCACCATTCGTGTGCTGCTCCTTCCAAGTGCAACATGGCAAATTTGATGGCTTCTTCTTCTGTCATGGGTCGTAGAGCCAGGAAAGTGTCCAACTTATGAATCCATGACTGTGCAGTGATCTTGCCACTACCATCAAACATGGACAATGTGAGCTTATTAGTAGCTTGCTTAAGGTCTCTATTCTGATTTTGAGGCCACCTCTCCCGTCGAGACCTGTAGTAGTCCGTCCTTGTTTGTACAAAATGATCAAAATGCATAAGCTCTCGTGCTTCTGGTGTCAAGAGTAGCCATTCATCATGAGCAGCCATATATGCATCAGCGAAGGTAGGTTCTTCAGCATCTTCAACATTATCTTCTACTCCCCGTTCTTCCCTCAAAAAAGTGGGTCGTGTAGGTCTGTCTGCTGTGTGGGAAGGTGCTCTCAGTATTCTCCTTGTACCAGCTATGCTCCTTTCATCATCATTATCTTGGGGCTGCCTTCTTGGTAAGTCCAACTGTTGTAGAGTGTTTCCAAGCCGCTCAAGTATCCCAGTCATCTATTGTTGTCCCTCCCTTAAACTCCTAAAAGTATCAAGTACCTCTCTATCATCATCTCTTCTTCTATTTCTAGGAGGACTTCCTTCTCTTTCTTCTGCCATAGGGCTACCAATCACTTTATTCCCTGCTACTAATAATGTATCTTGTCTATGTTTTCTTTCTTCTCTAGCTGTATATCTTTTGGTTCTGTCACTTTGGTGCATAAATGAAGACGATTTCTGACCCAAAGGATGGCAGGAAACCACTCTGATACCACTGTAATGAACCGGACTCAGAACTGTCCACAATTTAACTTAAATGC
This sequence comes from Torreya grandis, assembly GCA_037957365.1. Taxonomy (NCBI): domain Eukaryota; kingdom Viridiplantae; phylum Streptophyta; class Pinopsida; order Cupressales; family Taxaceae; genus Torreya; species Torreya grandis. The sequence continues at coordinate 1,207,088 of JARHVA010005379.1, read as the reverse complement.
TGATTTGTAATTTCGTCAAATGGTTCATATGCATCCTTGTAGCTTGCTGAAGCAGTGTTTATATTGAAAACGGTTGATAGCAACAAATACTATAACTGATTTTTAATCCTTACTATGCCCTGCCACTGATCTACATGCATATATGCACTCCTTTTTTTATGTGATTATATGAAAATTAGCTATGTAGAGACCAGCTATACCACATAGACATTTTGTAAAACATTTACCATGCATCCAAATAAAATTTATTTGTAAGAGAGACTTTGAAATAATCAGCCACTTATATCTCCTTTTTATATGAATATTTCAATACAGCCAATGTCAACAGCGAATATTCTTGGCTAACACAATTCACTGACAAACACCTATAGCCGTACAAATGTTTTATGCAAAAAATTTATTTAAATACATAAGATTTCAGAATGAACCTGGTGGGGGAAACGCCTGGCTGTCCAGAATAAATTAAACAAATTAAATTCTGGAAATGTGAGACCAAAGACAGCCCACAATTTTTTTGAGGAAATCGCCCCTGGTCAGATCAGGAATAAAATAATAAAATATTTGAGCAGCGTCCAAATCTCCAACAACCCCTGACACCTTTCCTTGGAATGAAGTGCCCCACTCTCCTGATAATCACGGCTGGGATGGATTCTGGCAAATAAAAAAACTCAAAATGGCACCTTAGTTAATTCAGACTTGGCTTCAAAAAAATGCAGGTCCTCCTGGTCAATTATTTGACTCCCTCCAATGAGAATTCTCCACGGCTGTAAAGATTTCAAAAATTGGCCTTAAGCCACAAATTCTGCCCACACGAAGTGACTGGAATATCACTTCCAACTGCAATAATTCAGGTGATATTGCACACCCTCAAAATCGCTATCAATGGGAGTTTCCGTTCCCAGTGATAATCCGGTTATCTGCGGATCGCCCGACTCCACAAATTCTCAAGAAATTCACCAACACATCAAATCAACAAATCTGGATGCCCAAATGGTGAGACCTCAAGGTCTATTTAAGCTTTCCCTCAAGAGGTCATCCGTAATAAAATAATATTTAAAATATTAAATTATAAAATAAGATTTTCCGTAAATAAAAATAATAATGAAATTTAGTGGAAAATCTTACTCCAATCAAAACTGAGCCAGGGAATCACCAAGTGATTGCAAAAAATGATTCTCTCGCTATGCCCCGTTAGCTTACGAGAGCCAAGATTATGCTAAACCCTTTACGAACTGAGGTTCAAGAAAATGGGGACATTACAGAGAAACACATGGCTCATTATTATTGGCTTAAGTTGCACACCATATGAAAGGTAGAAGGTTAAGGAATTGATTATCAAGTATAAAGATGTAATTGCATGGACCTATGATGACTTAAGGCTATTCAATCCTAAAGTCATCACTTATATAATTACACTCAAGATCGATCATAAACTATTTAGACAAAGGCAAAGCTTGGTTAATCCTTTCTTGGAACCATTGATCTAGAAGGAATTAGAAAAGATGTTAAGTGATAGTATAATTTTTCCAATCTATTTTCAGTCAGGAAAAAGAGTGGTGAAATCAGATTGTATGCCAACTTCAATAATCTGGATAAAGCTTTTGAGAAGGATAATTATCTTCTACCCTCCCTAAATGAGGTAATATAAATTATGAGTGGGTCTGAAATGATGTCTTTCTTAGATAGATTTTTAGGATATAATCAAGTGCTAGTAGAATCAAAGGATATGATGAAAACCACATTCACAATAAAATGGGGAACATATGCATACAAGTGAATACCATTTGGGCTAGTCAATGTTGGAGCTAATTTTAAAAGAGTGATGGATTATACATTATAGGGACTGATAGGCATGTGCATAATCATATACATAGATGATCTCATAGTTTTATCTAAAAATAGATCTAATCATATCGACCATCTTTAGTCCTTTTTGAAAGATGCAAGAATTTTGGAATATCACTAAACCCCAAGAAGAGTATATTTAACATTATCGAATGCAAACTTTTGTGCCACATTATTACTAAAGATGGGATCACCATCGACCTGGATAAGATTTAGGAGATTTCAAAAATATTGTTTTAGAATAGTAAAAAGGAGCTCAAGTCCTTTGGGAAGATTAATTTCATGTATAAATTCATATCAAGATTTACAAAGATTGTCAAACCCTTAAACATAATGCTCAAATAGGACATCATAGTGGAGTGGACACCAAAAGCTAAGAAATCTTTCCAAAACATAAAGGAGGCTATTTTGTAGGCCTTAATGCTAGTAAGCCCAGATTTCACTAAAGATTTTTGTTACTCATTCACTTTAGATCATACTATTATTTTCATGCATATATAGAAAAGAGAATAAAATGAACACCCTATCACTTTTATGAGAACCAACTTAAAACATATAGATCTTAGATACTCCCTAATTGACAAGTAAATCTTCACTCTTATCAAGGTAGTTAATAATTTTAGGCACTACATCCTCCAGAAAAAGACCATTGTTATAGTACCAAACCCTACTATCAAACTTACACTAGGATATATTGAATTGGGAGAGCATAGAGGTAAATGGATGACAAAGTTATAGGAGTTGATATTGAAGTTAAACCTACCAAGATCATTAGAGGATAAGGTATTATTTAGTTATTGAATAAACTAGACCCATGCATCACCATCAAATAGGCCTTCCAAACATAGGTTTACCAAGAGGATGATATTTAGGTATTATTCAATTCTTACTCACTATAACATGCCCTCAAGAACTCAAGAAAGAGAGTAAAAGAGAGTCTTAAGGCTCAAAAATACTCATTTTATGATTAGGAAAGGAATCATTTATAGGAATAACTATAGAGGCATCTATTTAAGATGTGTCACATGAAAAAGATCAAGAGATCTTAGAAAAGCTACATCAAAATATTGGTAATGGACATCCAATCAATAATACTACAACCCATTAAATACTCAAAATGGGTTATTAGTGGCCAATGGTCTTTAAATATGCTCACTTCCACATGAGGACATGCCATGAATGTAGTTATGCCTATATAGCTTGTGATTGAAGGTAAGTCATTCACCCAATGGGGCTTGGATTTTATTGGTGTCATAAACATGAATTCTTCATTTGGGCACAAGTTTATACTCATAACTATAGATTATTTCACTAAATGAACTGAGGTAGTAGCCACCAAGAACTTAAGAGCCCAAAATGTTATTAGTTTCCTTGAAGATCATATCACAACTAGGTTTGACACACCTATTTATTTAGTTTGTGATAATGGGATAACATGTCAATCAACTGAGTTTATTGAATGGGCCCATGAAAATTAGATTATAATCAAATAAACCTCCAACCACTAACCACAAGGGAATGGATTGGATAAGTCAACCAATAAAAACCTCATAAATGCTATAAAGAAGTCAACCATATATAATCCCAGGGAGTGGCATCTCTTACTTAAATATTCACTCTGGGTAGACTGGATTTAGCATAAATAGGCCCTTAAAGCTTTTTGATATCTACTAGTTTATGGGAAATAGCCAATTTTCCCAATCATGCTAAATCTACCAACATATTAATTTATACAAGAATACATGGATCCCAATGATAAGACAGAGTCCATATTGATGGATATCATTGAAATGGAAGACTCTAGGAATTAATCATTGTAAAACTCTAGCAAACATCAAGATGTGGTCAAGAGATGGTCCAATAAGAGAGAAAAATTTAAAGCATTTAGGATTTTTGACCTGGTGTTTTTATGGGATAAATCCCATGATAAAATGGAATGTACTAAAATTTTACCTTTATATGGATAGGACCTTATTAGATCTCCAATATTTTAGGTAATAATGCATTCTATTTGAAAGATCTTCAAGGTAACAATTTGACATATCCAATCAATGGATAGTTTTTGAAGCATTACTTCATGGTTACTCCATCTATAGAGGTTATGAGTAAAAAAAATGTTTTAGTAGAGGTAGGATTAGGTTATATTTTATTTATTAGTTATCTTCCTAATTTTAGTCATTTTATTTCATTAAATTAGTTTTATTTCCTAGATTGTCTACTTTTACATTTGATAGCTTGTTTTGCTTAGTCAAGTGTGGTTACTTTAGGTATTTTCCTACTTTCTAGGGTATTTTTATTTTTATTTTGTGTCCATATAAGTTTATCAATCCTTTTATAATCAAAAAAAAATTTGGGTTTTTTAAATCCAACTCGAATCAGTGGGTATTTCATCCTATAGTTCAAAATTCTTAATCCAAGTAAGCAATGAGAGATTTAACCATGAATATTTCCCAAAGATAATGATTCCATCAGGTATGTAAAATTTTCTCCCATAGTTCTATGCAAATTTATAAATCTCTCCTTATCTCTTTGGGTTAAATGCACAAAAATTGCTAATGCTTGTTTGAGATAATAACCATTAACATGGGTAAAAGTTGATAAGGACATTTTGATTAACAAAATTTTACTAAGACCAACTCATGGTGGTCACCTTCTTCCTTATTTCACTCAAAAAGAAAAAAAGAAAAGAAAAATAAAAGGCATAATCCAAAATTCCAAAATAAAATCAAAGGGGATTAGAAGCCTACATGATGAAATAAGGTCAATGTATCATGCATCATAGAAAATATGAAGAAAGAGAGAAAAAGTGATCAAAGATATCTCTATCGAGGCTATGGATGTGTGGCTAACATCAAAGCAATGCCTAATCTCCCTAATGTCTATGTACCTAATGCCCAATCAGAATGAAACCTATAGTTCACCCCATATCTTTGCCTAAAACCCTTTGATAAGAAATAAAAAATATCACTTTCCCACACATAGGTCTAAGGTATAATCAAAGTTAGTATGTTACATGGAATTATTAAGAGTCTCTTTTTCATTTCTAATTTAATCATTTCTTTTAATAAGGTTAATGGTTGATATTTGGATTTCAAAACTATGGATTATGGGTTCTTGAAAACTCGATAGTATTCACTATTGTGAGTCACCATTTGTTATATTCAACATACCCTACCTTGAATTTTTTATTTGAAAAATGGGGACCCCCTTTTGTTTTTAGAGGAATTATATATTATTTAGGTGTGTATGTGCTTTTGTTGGTTCTTATTATCTATATAAGCTTCATATTTTTGACATTGAATCATGTTTTGGTGCACTTATTTTCCATTTGAAAAGACTTATTAAAACTAATCTATTAATGGAAATTTGGGAATATTTGATATGGATGACAGGTATGTAGATTTGCATATTCAGCTTATTTTATTCAAAAGGTTTTTTTATTTAGATACTTTTGGTCTTTAGAAACTATTTGGTTAGGAACTTTATTTCAAATTTTGTTTTGGTTGGAAATTAAGTCTTCAATAGCATTTTAGTCAAAAAAAATTCTTTGGATACTCTCTCTTTGGCACTTCTTAATCAAAAATTTTACTTTAGAAGGTTTTTTGGTCTTTGAATACTTTCTCTTTGGTATCTTTCATTCAGAATGTTTTTATTCAGATCCTTTCTCTATAGCAACTTCTTCCTGAATGATAATCTCTCTAAAGATTACTTAATCTTGAATAAATATTTCTTTGGTGGCTTTCAGAAAAAAATATTCTCTAATGTTCTTACCAGTTAATTCTACTATGCCTTTTCCAATTATTTCTACTTTCATTCTTATGTAATCACTATTTGTTGGTCTTGATTTCATTTCTCCAGCCACTACTCCCCTAATTGTCACTTTTTCTTCTTTAATAATGACCCCTACATTCTCTAATCCTTTAGTCTCCATCCCTGAAACCATTTTTCTTTCCATCCCAGCCACCTCTATTCCCACACTTTCATTCTCCGCCTTTGTTTCCACATTCACCAACCAACCCATCACTCAAATGGTTGCCTCCTCTACCTAACTGGGTTCACCACTACCCTCTTTAAGACCAATTCAAACCATAATAGTAGTAACAATAAAAAATTCCCCAAAAAATAAACCTATCTATGTTGTGTACCCCATGCCATAATTCAGTAACATAGACTAGTCCAAGATAATTTGGCCCTTAATTTCCAAACCCTCCATTGAGCTTGAACCTAAGCTTGAGGAGCATGCAAAAATAGAAACCCAACCATTAGATCTAATAAAATTCACTTTTCTAGATTGGGCAAAGTATTTAGGAGCCTCTGCTTCTAAGAGGGCCAATTTGAAGATCACTAAGCTTCCCACTATAAGCTCACTATTTAACAAAGCCACCACCTTGGTATAGAGGGTTAGGAAAAGAAAGATTGAGGATAATAGTGTTAGGGGACTAATTTTGGAGGAAAGAGAATAAAATTACTCTCTTTCAAAAGGTAGGATAGGAAGAAGGGTCAATCCCCATACATTGAGGACCTCAAGTCCTATATGGAGACCCATACTAAATTAGTATTATCCATCTATGAGGGAATAGAGATGGCCATAAAATAACTAGAAGAAGAGTTAGAAAATATTAGGGAGTAGTAGTAGGTGATACGAGTTCCCTCTAGTATAGATTAGGATGTGCAAAATATGTCACTAATGTTGTATGATATTTTGGATACAATTCATTCTTTGAGAGTCTAATTGGCTCTGCATGTAAATTCAGTAACAAAATTGTTTAAGCTTCTCAGAGAAGATGAAAATAAATTAAATTTATTGGTATCATACACTCTTAATAAGGCATTCAACCACTTAGATCTAATGACCCATTTGGAGGTAGCTAATGCATTGAATTTATCTATCATCAGAACTTAGGAGGCCCAACATTGGGTGTTTACTTCTGAATCTTTGGTGAATGATCTTATAGAATAGGAAAACAAAGAAGGACAAATTTTGGATGAACTTGAATTAACAAGAGCTCAGGATAACATAGGGAAGTTTGTAGCTCAGACTATTTTTTATTATATTATTAAACAAGTTTGAGATAGTTTCAAATAAATTTTACAAGGACTATGACTAGAGGACATTGAAGTAAAGTTAAGCATAGAAAGAAAGAAGGCAACAAGAGTAGAGGTCTTCTAGGTTGGATTTTGAGCCACCAAGATAGAGCATGTAAGGATAATAGAATGGATAGAAAAGGTAACCAAACCTCATCTCCTTTATATAAACTTAATTTATGTGTATCATGCTAAAGCATACAAACATTATCAAGAGTTAGACACAAATAAGAAAGAAACATCAATGCCACTTGTCAGTTTTACTCCTTAGACCCATCTATAGTGCCCGTTACAACACTAACATCAACTTCTATTCCTTATAGCTCAATAATGCCTCAAAGTTCATCTCTAATTTTAAATCTATTCCAAGAAATGAGTGTGTCTATAGCCATAATTCTAGTTACCATATCTGCAACAACAAGTTTAAATTTGGTCACCAACATAGCTCTAATTACAATTTTAGTTCTAACAACTTTTCAAAAATTTAAGTAGGATCCAATTTAACCTAAGTTAAAGGTTTTTTTATACAATTTTGCATGTAACTATTACAAATAAATAGTTAAGTTTTGTTACATCCATGTTGTAATTAAACAAATTATTTTTTCCAGCATGCACATATTATATGTCTGATGATTATCTACAAGTTATAACATGCAACTAAGACTTATGATTTAGTCATTCTTGATGTAATGAAAGTTTTCTATACTTGGAAGATGAGGTGATCCCTTCCCAAGTCCTTTATATATATGTAGAACCCTCTTTTCAAAGGGTTATTTTTGGATCAATATACAGAAAGAGATTGAGAAATTGATTGTCATACAACTATGTTTTTTTTCTTCTTCTTTTTCTATGTTAATGTAATTTAAGTTTCTTTGTCTGTATTAGTTTAATAATTCTGAAGTGTGCTAATGTTATGAATGAATCTAATTATTCCAATTAATGAATATTGATCTTAGATGTGCAATAGTAATTAAGGATTGATAAGTTTAATTGGTCTAAGTATTTATTATAGTTTTAATTGATAACCTAAGGTGTGAATAGGTATCTCTTTTGTTATAGTCATCTAGGTGTGAATTATAACTACCCTAGACAACTTTCTGGTCCAAGCTATAATTTCTTAGATAAGGGTGTGCAACATCAGACCTAAAGAGAGTAACCTTTAATTGAGATCATTGAGTATCCTATATTATTTATCCTAAACTACTAATTTTGCTTGTTCATGAGTGTGTAATAGCTAAAAATAACAAACACTGGTCTTGAAGATACTTGTCCACCAAAGAAAAAGTCTTAGAAGTGACCTTTTAGGAACACAAAGCCTTCTTTTCTATCTTACCCTTCTTCCAATTTTTTATTTTATTTTATATCTACACACATTTGAATAATTATCTACCCATCCAACTCACCTATTAATTACTTTCTATTAGATTCTACAAATCCATCCATAAAACCTAGTTAAACAACCCACAAGCTTAACCTATTATTCCATCACCTAGTTGTTTTAACTGCATACCTATAACTCATGCCCCATAGTATAAACTTGTTCCATAAAGATACCAAAATTTTAGAGGATACCTCATTTAAACCTATATGGTGTGCATAGAATCCACATCAACAAGCTTGAATTCCCTCTTTAGAGTATTGGATATGTAAGAAGTGTTCAGTCATCATTGGGGTGATTGGGGTTCGCTAAACATAAGTACACTCCTCCTTTTATCTATTTACATATTTTTAATCATCGCATGCCCTATTAGGGTTTCAACCTTGGAGAAGTTATTTTGAAGTATTTCATGAAATTTTAAAGGTCAAATGTGTGCATACATACCTAATTCAAGTTATTATAATTGATCGTGACCTAAGTTCCTAACTTCCAAAAAAATATAGGATCACCTAGTTTGGGATAATAATGGTAGTCAATCATTTTTTGAGTTATTTTATTTTGTCCTTTTGTTTTAATTGCCATTTTTGGACACTTACAAAAAAAAATCCCATTTTTATATTTTTTCATCTATAAATCAACACAATTAGATGTGGGGGAATAAAAAATAATTTTGTCATTTCATTTCATGTTTAGTCTTCTTTAAATCATTTATAATTTGTCTAATTTAGTCTTTTACTTTCATTTTTCTTGTCTAAATTTCATTTTCATCATTCTATTTTATTTTATTAAATTTATCTTAATTAGGGTTAATTCACCTTTTAATCTAAATTTTGATAAAACATATTGGTGAACCCAAGTTAGTCACACATCTACATTGCTTCAAAAAAATTATCATATGATTTAAATAAAATATTGAACATTCGACATTGAAATACTATTCTTTCGATCATATATCTAATAATTTTAACCTTGGATATAATAGTTGATGTTTAAATAAATTTATTTTAACCCTAAATATAATTTATGACTTTGAAAATATCTTATTTTGACCTTGGATTTCATAAGAATTTAGTAATTTCCATACACACAAAAATGTCATTTTATTTCTAGCATTTCAATTCCTATCATTTTTTGCAACATTTTTTCCATGTTATCTTTCTATACCACTTTAAAAAATGCTTCTCATTTTACTTTAACGTGAAGTGCTAGGTTAAGAAGGATTCCCATTGAGCATATTCAAATTCCCTTGACCATTATTAAAATGGATTATACAAATGCATACATTGGTTCCTTTTATTATGATGAATAAATTACTCATGAATATTTCAAGAAGATTTTCATAATGAACAAGCTAATCAATATGATCATAATGCACAAAATACATATGAAAACTCAAATAAGATTAATCTTAATGAACTCAATGGAATAGATCATGAACAATTCCTATTTCTATCCAATTTTTAAGGACTCTATCAAATGCCACAAGATATACATAAAATAATTAAAGCCCTTTTAGATTATAAAATCATATAAAAATTTAAAGAAACCACTTTCAATGTAAACAAGAACCATTATTTCACATTATTAACCATACAATAAATGTTTAAATATTATTTTTGATATTATCATTACATCTACACCTTTAGGCTTGGGGGGAACACATCATTTACAACATATATCAATGCCTATGCCTAACCAAGTGACCCATATAGAACATTTGATATCTATGCATCCTACATCACATACCTTATCTACTGCATAATCCTTCAAGAAAACTATTGAATTTTTACATGTTAAGGTGTTGAGACTAGATCGAGGTATACCAAAAGTTATCCAATCATTGGATTCCCAAGCTTTACTTCATAATTCATTAGCACCTAATATTGCATCATATCCATTACCTACAAGTTTTTTATCTCATAAACTTCCATGATATGAAGGTAAATGAGATCATGAAAAATATCTCAAATATTTTCATGCATCATGTTTAGAATATGATTTTAATCATAAATTTATAACCAATATATTTCCAAGCAGCTTAAAATATTATGCTTTCCATTGGTTTTATGATCTACCTATTTAATTAGTCAAATCATTCAATCTATTAACATATCAATTTCTTAAGAATATTTATTAACATTGATGAAAAGCTTTCTTATGCATATATTTCTAAGCTTAAAAATAAATTAATGATCCTATCAGTTACTATGTTCTTCATTACAAGACCATGATTACCAAAATGACTAACACCTTGGCAAATAATGAATTACAATATATTTTCAAATAGATTTTGATTTCACCCTTGTATGAATCAATAATTTTTAAGAAATTTATATCATTTGAATAACTTTTTTACACAATAATATAAATATAATTCAAGATTATTTATTTGAACAAGCTCAAGTATATACCTACATCTACTTCAACTTCTACAATGAAGTTTCAAAGTAAACCATCTTACAAAACTAAACCAACAAATACTCAAGCTAATGTAAATACTAAAGATAATATTGTTTCTCATCCATATAATGAGATTTTTATATTAGATCAACCATAAAGTCAATTCTATATATTAACACAATCACCTCATAAATTTCTATAAAAGTTACTTGAAAGCAAGCTTGTTACTCTACCAACACTATTCAAAATTCATAAGTAAACCTCAAGGAAAATATTTTAATAGTAATACATATTATGATTACCATGGATGAAATGTTCATTATAATAACATATGTTTTAATCTCAAACACATTATGTATCATCTTATTGACAAAAAAATTAATTATCTACGCACTCTTATAGATGAAACTAAGCCTCAACATAATTAAAATGCTAAATTGAATATTTTTAGTGAATTATTTCCTAATCATGATACCAATAAGGAAAATTTAGTAGTACATCAGAATTATAATGTTTATTCACCTTCTAATTCATATGATCATCCATTGGATGTAATTATTAGTACAATTATCTAAACTACATAGTAGTGTCCTATGATTACTTTTGATCATAGTGAGATACCATTCTCATTTTTATGTTTTATGTATATGAGCTTATATTTATCAACAACCCATTCATATTGTGTTATTTTATGATGAATCAAGTGATAATGCAGTCATGATGACATTACTTTATTTATTGGGTTACACAGTATGATATACAAGCAACATCTAAAAGTTTCAAGACATTTAGTAGGGAAAAATAAAGTACTTTAGGATACTTTATATTGCCAATTTAAGTGGGCCTTGATATTTCATCTAATACTTTTATTTTTTTACCATAAAATGAGGTCTTTGACATTATATTATGATGCCATTAGTTTTAAAAGCTTCATTTTGTACCTTTTATGGTACATATATTCCGAAATTACATTCATTCCAATCAAGTTGTTACAATTTCAGGAATCATATATTAGTACCCTCTACAATCTATGGTACCTTCTCTACCCCATCCACCACCACAATTCATTGATACATCTATGTAATAATAAAGCATATTCTTAATTTTTTTACCTAGGTAAAAGGTTTATGTTAAATTAAATCATAAAAAGGTGAAAGAGTCTCAAAATCTACCAATGCAAAAGAAAAATTTTTAAAAAAATATGTCAAATTCTCAACAAAGACAATCACAAGCAATGTCTCCTAAATTGGTAATATATACAGATTAGTATATTCCTAAGAAGTCACAAAATTTGAAACAATATACTATTATTACTTATCAAATTTCACATCATTATACATCTCATATAGATACCTCTCATACAAAAGATTACACAAGTGGTGATCTAGATAGCTTTCTTACTACATATGATACATTATCTGATACAAATACATGCAAAGCTAGAATATTTCATTCAATAAAAGTATTCCATTTACCACTTATCATAGATTTGTATTATTCTTGTATTGATGGGATCATTGGTTATATTTTTGAATTTTTAAAATTTCTAAAAAAATCTAAAACATCTAAATAATTTAAAAAAGCAAAGAGTCAATGGTATATAGCTTCTTAACTATTGCATCAAGTTATTTTATGTTTTTGCACATTTGAATAGTTTGATAAATTATCCTAAGTCATTGGGTCTTATTTGAATTTTTGTCCTTTTACCTCTTCTTTTTAAATTTTTAGATCTAAATAATTCAAAACAAAGATCAATTTTTCCATTTAACTCTTTGTTTTAATAGTTTGCACTAATCAAATGTCATTTTATATCAAGGACATAATCAATAAGTTACGGATAGTAATTATTGTCACTATTTACCTTAATTGGTCAATCATGTCCTATGTAAATTTTCACCCATAGATCACAAACAAAGCACACAAAGACTTAATATGTCAACTTTTTAGATATTTTACTCATTTTAAATATGAAACCCATTGTTTATTCATGAAAAATATTTATTTTTTCTATACTATTAATATATGCTACATGATTATAAATTGTAAATTTTATGAAATGAGAATGTAAAAATTAGTCCTATACATACCCTTTCTATTCCTACAAGTTTTTCAAATACAAGCATACCTACATTAGGGGCATATTTATCATACAAGGCCATGCCATCATTTTTAGTGCATATTTTACAATTACATATGGCATAGATTGTTTATATCAATCTCATTTATTCTACTTTCAAACCCTTTCTTATCACTAATTTCTATAATTTATAATTTAAAATGTAAAAAGAATACAAAAAATCAAATATAAAAAAATATAAAAACATAAAAAATATTCTAAAATTTAAAATCAGGATCTAAGCATGATTAGACATCTAGTTTACATCATTTTATATATTATTTATCTCATGATATGTCAATAACATACTTTTTTTTATCACACATGTATTTCACTAGTATTCATGAGTGTTATGAAATACATACAAATTACACATAGATTAAGGTGTTGGATTACCTCTATCTTTCAGCCTTGCTAAACTATGAGCATATTATCCATAGATTATAATATTTATAGATGTTATAATTTTATGACTCTTATATTGTTGAATTTTATACTATTTATAAATGTCTTGCTAACATCTCTATTTATAATTTTGTACATGGATATATTATTTTTTATGATACGATCACTTTACATATACATGATGTAGATAACATTTAAAGTATATGTTTCTTTGATTTTATTACTTGTACATAGTAGCATATAGTTTTATTTTTTGTATGTAAAACCCTTATCCCTTGTGTGAAATTTCTTGAACATCTCTATGAGATCTTGTTTGGTATGTGTGACATTTTAACATATCCATTGCTATTAGCACTTGGCCCTTTGTTATGTGCAACATTTAAACATGTCCTTTATTAAGAATTATTCATGTCCTTCTCATGTGGCCCTTGGCCTTGTACATGTAATTTCTAATTTACAACATTTGAACATGTCCCTTATTTGCAGCCTCAAGCCTTATTCTTTGACATTGATATTATAGTATGTGTACTTTTTGATCTTATTAATTTTTATTAGTGCCATGATCAATATCATGCACTCACTAACACGTAAAATACTAATTCTATTACTATGAGTTTCAATGATAGATTTATATAGTCCTTGGCTCATATATTATATACATAAATCACATGATACAAATCTTACTATGTTATCATACTTTTCACATATTCTACGTTACTTAATGTTTACATCTTACTACACATATTGTAGTTAAATTTTATTTTAAGATGAGTGACTTTCAAGATCAATTCCCTTACTTAAAATTGGGAGAATTTTACTGGGGTTTTCATAGGTGAGATAAGTCTTTTCAAAAGCAAATATCAATTTTGGTACAGAATATAGTTTCAAAGATTACAAAATGGTTCAAAATTAAATTATGAGCATAAATTATGTGGGTATATGCCATGAATATGCACTCATATTTCATGATAAAAGTAAAATTTCACATATTTTTGAGTGCATGATACATGTTCATGCACAAGTTTAAACAAAATTTACAATTGACATCTATATAGTCATATATTCTACATTTATCAATGGGGGCATGATATAAATTCATGCCATGCATCATTTTGATAATATTTTGTATCTATAAACATGGTATAAACATCGATGTACTCCATTCTCTTTTTATAATCCATTTAAGAACAAACTTGCACTTGAATCTACAAGCCATTTGTAGTGGTTGATTCAATTAAGTGTATAATACATTAATTATAGGTTCACTACCCTCTATCATGATGTTTTTAAATCTATTTTGGATTTCAACCCATTTTACATATTGGGGTGACAAATACCAATTAAGTTAATTTGAATTTTTTATATCCATAAATGGGTGTTATTTCTTTTACACAATATAAATGCAATCTGGGACTTGATTGTCCTCAACTTATCCATTTCTTCAGCTAAGGAACCAACTTCTCCAATTTATTCATGGGAAGCACCAATTTTTGAATGCTTCAAGGAAGAAAGAATCATCTCCAAGTAAAAGTTAAAATGTAAAAAATTGGTTTCACACCTACAATTATAATCTTCCCTTGCTTTATTTTCAAGTTCAAGCAATTTTTTTACTTTAAACATTTTTGAATTTCAAGTTCAAATATTTTCAAATTTTTAATTCAAAAAATTTCAAAATTAAACTTCAAGCATTTACAAGTTTAATATTTTTCAAATTTAAGTTTTAAATATTAACAATGTAATTACTTTATGTGTTTTTAAGGGTTTGTTAAACTACAGTGATTTACACGATTGGATTACAAGATCAAAGAAAAAAATTCTTACAAACTAAGGAATATCTTTCCTTTAATATAGTAATTTCATTTTTAGAAAAGAGATGCAACTGTAGACACCTAAATTTGGTCATGAATACTTGATTATGTCATTTTTGGCCATTTTTCACTTTAGTTAACTTGTGCATTCAATTTATACCTATTTTTCCACCTCACTCTATTCTAACCCCTTACTTGGACCATTCTCTTTTCTAAATTTCTATTTATCACCTAAAAAATTATTTTGAATGCTTAAAAAAACCCTAAAGCATTTGTATAGCTAATCCATGACCCAAATTTTACACATTTCCATTATATATAAAATCTACCAATAGGGACAATAGTGGTATTAGGATATGTCCCCATGGGTTTATCTTGTCCTTTTCCTCTCTAACAATTAGTCTTTCAAATTTATCCCCTCTCTTATAGTAAGGTTCATGATTTTAAGGCATTAAGTGTGAGTTTTTTCCATTTTGGATTGCTATAAAGGCACTCAATTCACTCATTATACCACTTTTAAATTTCAATATAGAGACATACTTACATAATTACACATTGAGTAAAACTTCCTTATTTTTCCCAATTTTAATTGTAATCATTTGAAATAGTCCTCAACAAAGTCAAAAGACTATTTTATCTATCCCAAAGAAAAGTATGATCAAGTATTTAATCCATACCTAGATTCATTCATATAGTCAAAGGAGCACAATTGCATAAATCACTCTATGTGGGAGAGCTACGTGTTCTTAAATTAACTCTTTGCAGTCTTAGATGTGTAGGTAGCATTCAGTCATCGTGGGGGTGATTGGGGTTAGCAAAATCCAATTACATTACACCTTTTATCAATTTGCATATTTTCAATCGTTACATGCCCTATTAGGGATTCAACCTTGGAGAAGTTATTTTAAAGTATTTTGTACACTTCCAAAGGTAAAATGTTTGTATACAAACCTAATTCAATTTTTCATAAGTGATCATGGTCTGATTTCCTATTTTTCAATAGAAGACAAGATTACCCAATTTGGGATAAAATAGGCAATCAATCTTATCTTGAATTGGCAAATTTGGTCCTTCAATTTCAATTCATACTTTTGATAACTTGTAAATTTTGTTCTTTTTCTATTTCAGTCATCTTTTAGTCAACACAATTAGATTTAGGAGTATAAATAGCTAATTTTGTCATTTAATTTCATAGTTAGAATTATTTAAATCATTTTTACCTTATCTAATTTAATCTTTTACTTTTATTCTACTTGTCAAAAGTTAATTTCTAGAATTCTATTTTATTCCATTCAATTTGTATTAATTATGTTTAATTCACCTTTTAATCCAAAATTTGATTTAAAAAATGACTATATGGCATCAAGAGGTGAATTAGACAAGAAAAATCAAAACTTGGAAATGTTTGTTATAGATTCAGTTCTTAGTAACATATTCTTAGGTCACAATATAAGGAATAGTTTATTATGTTGAATCCACATTGTAAAAATTCCTTGGTAATAATTTAAGTGTCAAATCTACTCTTACATATTGAGTAATTTAAATTTCACACAAATTTGATTCATTACTTCCACAGTACTATTGAGCTCCTAGAATCCCAAGATTTTACCCAGGTGTGACCATTAAATCTCTTTTTATTTTCATATATTCCATTTCTTATCAAAACATATTTCCTTATCACTTATTTACTATTTTCATACACTATGGTAGGTCTAATTTATTGTTATAGACATTACATTCTATATCTCCCTTGTGCATCTATTTTTACCATTTCATTACTATCATTATACCCCAGTGTCATAGTTTGGTAAAACATCATTTATTAATTTATCATTCTAGAAATGATAATTATATCATAAATCCCTTTAAGGTATTCATCTACCTCTCTAACCAAAACATCCATTACATGTTTATTACATGTCATTTCAAGATCATCAACCAAATGCATTAGTAAATGGATTTAAGAGTCCATGAAGGAGGTAGGTAATTCATTTTGTAATATGTAAAATTTATTTTATCTTTATTAATCCTTTCTTTATATATCTCCTTTGAGTATGACCACTTATTTTAAAAATAATGTTAGGAATACAAGTTACTCTAATATTTGTAATAAAAAAATTTATTATATACGCAAAGGAAAAACAATATTACCTAAAAAAAATTAAAGATGATACAGTGCCCTTAGTAGATTAGGGGGAAGATTACAATATGGCCCACTTAACTCTAAGGGAAATACACTATGTATAAATAAAAAATTAAAATGTAAAATTAATAAATTACATATTTATGTGAGTCTAAAAACCACATGAATTAAATTTGATATTTTTACCTTTAAATTGTTATTCCAATCATGTTTCACAAGGCAAGTTATTTTTCCATCAATAATCAATTCATGTTTCATAAAGGACCCATATCTATTTAGTGTGAAAATATCTCATTGTTTTCCACCAAATTGAATTTTTCCCAACTTAATATCCATGAATCACCTTCTATATTTCATAGAAACACATTTTTTTCAATGGTTTGAGTTCTGATTTAAAACTTGTTGTGTCTTTCTCTTTACTAAATATGTGATTCCATATATAAACTATCATATTATTAAATATATACATTAGATCCAAAATATTTCCAACTAATAAACTCTCCCAATATGGGAGACTATAGAAAATATAATTTTTTTCATCATGTTGGCATTTCAACCATTCGATCAATTTATGATAGCCATAACTAATCTCTCCACCCATATTGAGAAATTTTGACATTTGATTTTTTATATTCTTATGTAAATACTTCATACCAAATATCAATTTATCCATCAAACTTACATTTATTTATAATGTGGTATTCATGGTATATTGGTAAGAACCTATGATGGCCTTCATAAATAATATTTTTGAGATCATTAGATGATCTTACACATAGTTGGTCACCGCACCTAGGATAAATATGTTATCCCATTATTGAAATACCTACATAAATAAATAATTTATTACAAAAAAATTCTATAATATACACAAATATAATATGAACTCACTATTTAAAATTTCAACATATAATAAATACCTGAACAAATAGCCATCTTAGGAAAATCTTGACTAGTACAACATAAGATACCATAACAAGCGACCTTTTGTCATTTTGAAAGGTCATACATCATAATTCATCCAATAATTTTTTAAAGTCATCAATTAGAGGTTTAAGATAGACATCCATATTTTTATCTTGGTTTTTACCAAGAACCAATAATGAAAATATTAGATGTTCCTTATGAATCATTAGTCATGGAGTATTATTATATTATATAAACACTAGTCACCAAATGGATTAGGTAATTGTAAGTTATAAATAATATTAATACAACCCATTTTAAAACCAAACCATAAATTATGTGCCCAATCTTTGAATTTTTAGGCCATAATTGCTCAATGTGCTTCATTACATGTAAATATGAATGAACACACTGAACCCCATCACTACTTATTTTGTTATAATTCCATGGCATTAACCTTATAAGTTAACTTCAATGAAAAGACACTTAAGTATATGAATTATTGGAAAAAAAATCAATACCTTATTTGCAATGTTAGTGCCTCTAACTTTGTGTCGATATCATGGTGACCTAAATTTCGAACAACTAATTTTATGTTCATATTCATTCCCATATAGAATTAAATCATTTTTTTATGAATCATGGTTGACATAGGTAATCCCTAAATTTGATAAATATTTTTTTCTTACCAATATGAGGATGGAAGTGTGTTCTTTTTGGCAACCTACTTTTTAGAAAGCTACATTTTTAATAAAATTATGGTTAGATTAAGTAGAAGATAAATTAGATAAAAAAAACTTTTATATAGATTTTCAAATATTTTTTAACCACAACAAATCATTCATACTAATTATCATCCATATTATGTTCTTCTTGATAATCATCACTAACCTAATCATCCACATCATCATCATAATGATGATCATCAAGAATAGTGGAAAAGAAATGGTTTACCATTTTTTAATCCTAATAACCTCTTCTCAAACATATTCACTAAAATTTTCATGAAGAGGTTGTCATTTTATCCAAAACTTGAACACTTAAGGCTCTAAATCATCTTTAATATGTTTTTTATATTCCCTTTTGATGTTACTAGAATGCATGTCATCATCGGGATGGCACAATGAGAACTCTACTTTCTCTTCTTTATTATTAAAGGTAGTTGAACATCAATATCACTATTTAAATATTCACTATCAAATATTACTTGAATATTAACTTCAACACAATATATATACACATCAACATCAACATGACTATATTTCAAGACAACATACACAAATTTCATTTGTCTAAAAATAATTAATTTCTATAGGAGTTATTATACCAATGTGTCCACCTTATGACCCACTTTACATACTTCTATGTCAACCTCAATGAGTTCATGATGACTCTCCTTATACATAAAAATGTAAAAACTAGTTTCTAAATATTTAAAAAATAATTAAATTTTGAAATAAATATTAAAATAACTTTAAAATTTTCACATAATTTTTTTTTACTTAAAAACTCATGTAATGTGTGTATATTCACTAATTATAATGGTCTATTTTTAGGATACGAACACAATATAATTGAATAAATTCATACAATGCTAAAGAAGTGTTCTGTAAAGGTGGTGTATGATATCTCTTTGATGGTGATATTTTTTCTATGATACAAAAGATAATTTTTTGTAAATAATATAGGGTTTATAACATATATTTTCAATATTCAAAAAATGTACTCATGCATACTAAATTAACATATTCAAAAGGCTAATCGATAAAACCAAGTAACTTACTATATCCTTCACCAAACTCAACTGGATTCACTTAATTCTCTTTGAAATGACTTTGAAAAATCATATCCTCAACCAAAATTACATCACTTTCAACCACTCCTCTACAAAATGAAATGAAAAATGAAATGGCTATGAGATGTCTTATTCAAAAAAGGCATATGGAGAAGCCCTAAATTTTAATGAATTTAATGGTGATACTAACTCAGCACTAATAACCTCACTATTAGCATCACCATTTATAATGCATTTAACATCCAATTAGCATTGATAATAAGTTTAAAAAATGTTAAAAATAAAAATAAATGAGTTTTGTAGTCCATGTTTGCAAACTTTATCTGGATATGGTATATTTTTTATATCATGATGGATGATAATTAATTTATTCAAATTTTGATGTGGAACTTGATATTAATTATAGCTTGTTATACCATATAGTTACGTCGATCTGAGCTAGTTTATGTGTAGATAACAATATCCATACCAACATTATGAAGTGTTGAAGGGGACTACATAGTTTCATAAGAGTGTAATCCTATCAATCAAATAGTGATAAAAAAAATAATGGACATCTTAAGACAAGGGTATTGATAATGGGTTCCCTATGAAAAATATTTCTTCAACAAAAAATAACATGTATACTTTAAAGATAGTAAGTTCATGGTTAATGTTAGCTGACTAGTTTACTTGACATATCAAGTAGTGACTAAAGGTGACAAATAAATATCAAATTCCATAGTTTAAAATCAAAATATATAAGTATTTAAATGGATAAAAATGAAAAAAAATAGAGTAATGTGATCATATGCAAATCATATATTAACATGAAAATGAGTAAAAGCTTATTGAAAGTCATGAAAATAGAGTTGGTATAGTTTTAAATCAAAGTCTTTATTTATTACCAAATGATATAATTAGGTAAACCAACAAAGAAAATATGGATAAGAGATTAATTCCATGATAATTTAAAATAAAATATATAGATTTGTTAATAATGGAGCTAGGAGATGTCAAAATCCCATTCTCAAATCAAGAAATAAATAGGATTCATGCAATGGAAAACATATGATTTAAGGAAAGAGATTCATTAAGAAGAGGAGGACTTGGTGGTTATAATAAATCATTTTAGTATAATCAATATTGGATTATGAATTTGTGTGAGAGATGTAATAATCCTTGAAAATATGAAAATCTAGCCTTCTTGATCCAAGTCTTTCTTGTTGCCTAAGTTTAAGGTAATTAAAAGTCATGATTTCCATTATTTTAAATGTATTTTAATGCCATTGTATTTAATTTTAAATATTTTTTAATTTTTATATATTTATAATACTCTATTTTTTTTGGATGGGGAATGCGAGAGGGATAAAAAAAATCAAGGTGAAAATTTTGAACACTAGATGTTATATTATAAAAGTTATCTAGCCAAGAGGCCAACATAGTGTATTGAATGATGGGGATAAACTCATACCAATGAATTCAAGTATTGGAAATGTGAAGGGGTTAAATAATGTTAATAACCAATTTATCTATAATTTTACTCTAATTTTAAGGTTTTTTTTGGTGTGTGTGTGGGGGGTGGGGATTAAACTAAGGGATACTAGTATTAGGTATGAGACAAAAACATAGGAATAGGCCATCTATACCATAATCTACACTTTTTGTTAAAATTGAGAGGGGATTTTCTATTTGATAAACCATTTGGCTCATCCAATGGACTTTGTTTCCTTTTAAATTTCCTAGTGTTGTGAAAATTACATTTGACTTGAATTCCATTTGTGAAAGCTTCTCAATATTCTTATTCCATTTTTGAAATATTTTAAAGATTTTTATTATATTTTTCAAATATTCTCAATATCTATATTATTTTTTGAATTACTCTCAATATTTTTATTCCATTTTATAACTCTTATAAAGTTTAGTATTCCATTTTTGAAACCTTATCAGTATTGTATTACATTTATGAAGCCTTGAATCATAATATTTAATCAGAAAGACTCTCTATGAATTATTTTTATTTTATGTATTTTGGTATTACTCTACCTAAACATGAATCTATATTTAATGTATATTCCATTAAACCCTAATTAGATTAAATTATCTAAGAATGACTATGTCAAGAAGAAAAATTAATTACTAAAAAGTATAATTTGAGTAAAGGATAGTTTTGTTGAAGTATAAACTAGGATGGGAAGATTTTATGAACAAAAAATAGAATATATTTCCTTATATAGACCCCTATACCATTTTTTAGGATGTTTTAAATATTCAAATCTTAATGTTACATGATAAAATAGTCTTGTACATTTGAAAATTTTCATTCTAGGCTCTACCCTTTAGTTCTTGACTTTTTTGCTAATGCAAGGATCATGTTTGGCATCTCACTATGTGTAAGTGTTTATCTTGTGATCTGGCCTTGATATTATGACTACCCAAATCACCTATATCTCATAGTATGCTTAAAACAATATATATATATATATATATATATATATATATATATATATATATATATATATATCCTTCATTATTAGTTACAGAGTTTTAACAATTCTCTAGGACACTATCATTCATAATTAGATAATACCAGACACTAATGTCCTAGATCTAATAGTATTGTTTTTACCTTACAAACACTCAAATTTGAAAATGTTTCAATACATATGGGTTGACCTATTTGTATTAATTAATCCTCCATGAGATTATTTTCAAAAGGTGTTTTATAAATACAAGTCAAGACCATTCATTATCATCAATTACTTTTAAATCATAAATTTAACACTTATAGATAAAAATCACCTCTCAAGCTTACAAAACTTCCCTATTCTTCCCTATTTAAATATAATTTATAGGATAAGTCTTCTTACAGGTCTAAAGCATTAGAAAACTAGCCCATGATCAATATTTGTCAAGTTACAAACTAAATCACTACATGCACTCACATATAGCATATTACACCATTGCTAACACAAAAGCTCACATAAGGGGATAAATACATATATCTAAGGCCCTATTTTTATTATTTACTATGTAGATAGTGCTCAATAACAAAGGGTTCTTTGAGGTTAGCTCAAATTTAATTGATCCCACTAACCTCTATTTTATAAGGCAGAATACCCTAATTTGAGGATATAGGGTTTTGAGTAAATATTGATATTGATAACATGTGTGAATTATCCAAATAGACAACCTAAAAGGTGGCATTCGATCCTAATAATCATAGGATGAAATTCCAAAAAATAGTCAATATTTTGTATAGGACATTAATTACATAATCAATATACTAGCATTGATGCTAGTTTCCACAAGGTGATGCAAGTGTCCAGACTGGTAAAAATAAAATATTTAGAATCTAAAAATTAGATCTAGAAATTTAAATAGTCTACTCCTTCACCTACACTACTTATACCTTCCTACACATCAATGTATAAGCTAAGTAAAATTTCTCCTTTGCATTTCTTATTAGAACATTAAATTGTGATTTTTATATTTATCATATTCTTAGATTCAGTATATCTTATCAAAATATTAGTAGAATATAAATTCATTTAATTGGAATAATTTTTAGAGTGGTTTACTCCTTGATTGATTATGCTACTCTTTCCTATAATATTTATTTTCAAAAATTGTTAAACATTTGGTGAACCCAACCTCTGAGTTTTCTTGGTCAACCATATCTTACTCTAAGGTTTTCATCTTCCTAGAGTTTCAAAATGTTGCTTCTATTCTCTAGATATAACTTTTTGCATAGGCATAATATAGGTGATTCTTGTTTTCTTTCTTTCCCTAGACTTTTGATCTTTATTTTGCTCACCATGGATGATATAGATATTTTTTATTAATATAATGCAGAAACTATCCAACTCTCTACACAAGCTTCATTAATGCAAAATTTTGTCAAACTAAGTTGGACATAGGAACAAGAGAAACCATATCTTCAAGATTTTGTAACACCTCCTCTTAACTCTCTAGAGGGTGATAACTACCATCCCTATAACTAGGTCCATGTTATCATTATCCCAAGAGATAATTTTTGAAACCCTATAGTTTCACATGAAGGTAATCAATATGTCCTTCTTTAACCCCCTCCACCTCCCACATCTTCCCTCGATGGTGTCTATATACATTTTTTGTAGTAGACTTAAGACTGAAAAATCATAGAGTGTAAATGCATGAAAAGTGTGTGATCCATAGCATTATGTGTAACATATATAATTTTTTAGGTATTCAACTTATGTATGTATGCCAAAATACTTTAAAATAAAGATAACTAATAAAGATAAATGGTGAAGCGTCAGATATATATATATATATATATATATATATATATATTTTGGATAAACATATATATATAGTAAAGGAAAAGAGTTCATAAATATAGAGATTGGTATAGATATAAAGTGATGGTTCTTCCAAAATTCATTTTTTGTACTTGTTTTATGTGTAGTGTATACCATGTTTTACTTATTTATTTTAATTACATAATAATAATAAATGTTATTTATAATTCAAGTCCACAGTTCTCTGAATAAACATGTAATTATATATATATATAAATTAAATGTTTATTCAGAGAACTATGGACTTATATATATATATATATATCCTTCACTATCAGTTACAGAGTTTCAACAATTCTCTATTCTCTAAGACACTATCTTTCATAACTAGACACTAGAATTGACACTAGTGTCCTAGTTCTAACACTAGTGTCTTAGTTCTAACACTAGTGTTTTTACCTTACAAACACTCAAGTTTGAAAATGTTTCAATATATATGGGTCTACATATTTATCTTAATTAATCCTCCATGATATTATTTTCAAAAGGTGTTTTATAAATACAAGTCAAAGACCATTAATTATCATCAATTACTTTTAAATCATAAATCTAACACTTACAGATCAAAATCACCTCTCAAGCTTACAAAACTTCCCTATTATTCCCTATTTAAATATAATTCATAGGATAATTATTCTAATAGGTATGAAGAATTCAAAAACTAGCCCATGAATAATATTTATCAATTTATAAACTAGATCACTACATGCACTCACATATAACATATTACACCATTGTTAACACAAAATCCCACATAAGGGAATAACTACATATATCTAAGGCCCTATTTTTATTATTTATTGGTTATGTAGATGGTTCAATTAATCCCACTAACCTCTATTTTATAAGGTAGAATACCCTAATTTGAGGATATAGGGTTTTGAGTAAATATTGATATCGATAACATATGTGCATTATATAAATAGATAATCTAAAAGGTGACATTCAATATTAATAAACATAGGATGAAATTCCAAAAAAGAGTCAATATTTTGTATAGGACATTAATTGTAGAATCAATATACTAGAATCAATGCTAATTTCCACAAGGTGACGCAAGTGTCCAAACTAGTAGAAATAAAATATTTAGAATCTAAAAATTGGATCTTGAAATTTATACAGTCCACTCCTTCACCTACACTACTTATACTTCCCTACACATTAGTCTATAAGATAACTAAAACTTTTCATTTGCATTTATATATTAGAACATTAAATTGTGCTTTTTATATTTATTATTTTCTTAGATTCAGTATATCTTATCAAAATATTAGTAGAATATAAGTTCATTTAATTAGACTAATTTTTAGATTAGTTTACTCATTAATTGATTAGGCTTCTCTTTCATATAATGTTTATTTTGAAAATTTGTTAAAAATTTGGTGAATCCAACCTCTGAGTCTTCTTGATCAACCATATCTTACTCTAAGGTTTTCATCTTTCTAGAGTTTCAGATTGTTGCTTTTATTCTCCAAATCTAATTTTTTGCATAGGCATAATATAGGTGATGCTTGTTCTATTTCTTTACCTAGAATTTTGATCTCTATTTTTCTCACCATGGATGATATAGATATTTTTTTTTTAATATAATGCAGAAACTATCCAACTCTCTACACAAGCTTCATTAATGCAAAATTTTGTCAGACTAAGTTGGACATGGGAACAAAAGAAACCATATCTTCAAGATTTTGTAGTACTTCCTCTTAAATCTCTAGAGGGTGATAACTACCATCCCTATAACTAGTTATATGTTATCATTATCCCAAGAGATAAGTTGAGAAACACTATAATTTCACATGAAGGTAATCAATATGTCCTTCCTCAACCCCCCTCCACCTCCCACATCTTCCCTTGATGGTGTCTATATGCATTTTTTGTAGTAGAATTAGGACTAAAAAATCATAGAGTATAAATGCATGAAAAGTGTGTGATGTATAACATTATGTGTAACATATATATTTGTTATTTATTCAACCCATGTATGTATGCCAAAATAATGTCAAATGTGAAAACACTCTTTCATGTTATAACTAATAAATAAATAATGTTAAGCGTTAAAGCTTTATAAGTTATATATATATATATCAATATTAAAGGAGAAAGAGTTCATAAATATAGAGATTGATATAGATATTAGGTTATGGCTCTTCTAAAATTAATTTTTTGTAATTGTTTTATGTGTAGTGTATACCCTATTTTACTTATTTGTTTAATTACATAATAATAATAAATGTTCTTTATAATATATATATATATATATATCCTTCACTACCAGTTATAGATCTTCCACAATTCTCTATTCTCTAGGACACTATCATTCATAATTAGACACTAGCATTGACACTAGTGTCCTAGTTCTAACACTTATGTCAATGCTAGTGTCTAATTATGAATGATAGTGTCCTAGAGAATAGAGAATTGTGGAAGATCTATAACTGGTAGTGAAGGATATATATATATATATATATATATATATATATATATATATATATTATATATCCTTCACTATCAGTTATAGATCTTCCACAATTCTCTAGGACACTATAATTCATAATTAGACACTAGCATTGACACTAGTGTCTTAGTTCTAACACTAGTGTTTGTACCTTACAAACACTCAAATTTAAAAATGTTTCAATATATATGGATTGACCTATTTGTCTTAATTAATCCTCAATGAGATTATTTTCAAAAGGTGTTTTATAAATATAATTCAAAGACCATTCATTATCATCAATTACTTTTAAATCATAAATTTAACACATACAAATAAAAATCACCTCTCAAGCTTAACAAACTTCCCTATTCTTCTTTATTTAAATATAATTCATAGGATAAGTCTTCTTAGAGTTCTAAAGAATTTAAAAACTAGCCCATGAGCAATATTTGTCAAGTTACAAACTATATCACTACATGCACTCACATATAGCATATTACACCATTGTTAACACAAAAGCCCACATAAGGGGAGAAATAAATATATCTAAGGCCCTATTTTTAGTATTATCCATGTATATAGTGCTCACTAACAGAGGGTTCTTTGAGGTTAGCTCAAATTTAATTGATCTCACTAATCTCTATTTTATAAGGTAGAATACCCTAATTTGAGGTTATAGGGTTTTGAGTAAATATTGATATTGATAACATGTGTGCATTATCCAAATAGATAATCTAAAATGTGACATTTGATCCTAATAATCATAGGAGGAAATTCCAAAAAAGAGTCAATATTTTATATAAGACAATAATTACAGAATCAATATACTAGTATTGACACTAATTTCCACAAGGTGATGCAAGTGTTTAGACTAGTAGAAATAAAATATTTAGAATCTAAAAATTGGATCTTGAAATTTATACAGTCCACTCCTTCACCTAAATTACTTATACTTTCCTATACATCAGTGTATAAGCTAAGTAAAATTTCTCCTTTGCATTTATATATTATAACATTAAATTATGATTTTTATATTTATCATATTCTTAAATTCAGTATATCTTATAAAAGTATTAATAGAATATAAATTAATTTAATTAGACTAATTTTTAGATTAGTTTACTCCTTGATTGATTAGGCTACTCTTTCCTATAATATTTATTTTCAAAAAAAATTAAGCATTTGGTGAACCCAACCTCTGAGTCTTCTTGATCAACCATATCTTACTCTAAGGTTTTCATCTTTCTAGAGTTTTAGATTGTTGCTTTTATTCTCCAGACCTTATTTTTTACATAGGTGTAATATAGGTGATGCTTGCTATCTTTCTTTCCCTAGACTTTTGATCTTTATTTTGCTCACCATGGATGATATAGATATTTTTTATTAATATAATTCAGCAACTATCCAACTCTCTACATAAGCTTCATTAATGCAAAATTTTGTCAAACTAAGTTGGACATGAGAACAAGAGAAACCATATCTTCAATATTTTTTAGCACCTCCTATTAACTCTCTAAAGGGTGATAACTACCATCCCTATAACTAGGTCTATGTTATCATTACCCCAAGAGATAATTTGAGAAACCCTATAGTTTCACATGAAGGTAATTAATATGTCCTTCCTCAACCCCCTCCACCTCCCACATCTTCCCTTGATGGTGTTTATATGCATTTTTTGTAGTAGACTTAGGACTGAAAAATCATAGAGTGTAAATGCATGAAAAGTATGTGATGTATAACATTATGTGTAATATATATAATTTTTTATGTATTCAACCTATGTATGTATGCCAAAATACTATAAAATGTGAATACACTCTTTCATGTTATAACTAATAAAGATAGAATTTGAAGCATCATAGATTTTTAAGTTCCATATATATTGATCAATAGTAAAGGAAAAGAGTTCATAAATATAGAGATTGATATAGATATCAGGTGATGGTTCTTCCAAAATTCATTTTTTGTACTTGTTTTGTGTGTAGTGTATACCTTTTTTACGTATTTATTTAATTACATAAAAATAATAAACATTCTTTATAATTCAAGTCTACATTTCTCTAAATAAACATGTAATTCTGAACCAAATGAATACTCAACCTACTATATATTTTTATTTGCATTGTAAACTTATATCCTACTTCACACAAAAACACACATTATCATGTTCTGATGGATTTTTTAAGAACCTCTGATAACAATGGTAGTAGACTTAGGACTACAAAATTATAGTGTAAATACATGACAAGTGTGAAATGTTGAACATTTTTGTAATCTATATCATTTTATATGTATTATCCCTATGTATGTATTCTAAAAGCCTATGGAATATAAAAGTATTCCTTCATTCTAGAAAAGAAAATATAGAATTTGAAGTGTCATAGCTTTGTAAGTTATATATATAGTGATCAATTGTAAAGGAAAATAGTTCCAAAATATAGATATTAATATAGAGATTAGATGATAGTTTTTTTAATAATTTTTTGTACTTGTTTCATATATAGTACATACCCTATTTTACTTACAGTTGTTTAATTACACAACAATAATGAAAATTATGTATAATTCAAGTATGTGTTTCTTAATAAACATGTAATTCTAAACTGAATGAATACTCAGCTTATTTTATATTTCTATCCATTTTATGAACATGTATCATACTTTACATAGAAAAACACATTAGCATGTTCTAATGGGTTTTCTAGGAACCTATACTAACAATGGTGTGATAAGTGTGGATAGAGAAATTTGAATTGATGGTTGGATGAGATAATTTACAATTTCATAGAAGAGGAGTCAAAGAGGATAGGAAGCTATATGAGATAGGCCATAAGTGGGCATATACATGGTGAGATATACAAATATTTTGGTGTGAATTTTTTGGGTTTCTAGCTATATGGTTATTAAGAATTGAGTACTATTGCTTCAAATTGAGAGAGATAAAGAAATTTATTTGGACAGATGAAAATATAAAATAGCTAATAAATTTGGACACCTATTGGACATGCATAGTATATCATTGTTTAAATAATACCATTGGTAAATATATCATTGATTTTTCCATTTAAGGTCACATCATGTTTGAATCTTCGTATAATTTTTTTATAAGTAGTATTAGATTAAAAAAAAATCTATAGTAACTACCTACTATACTTAAAATGTTAGTTGTGTAAAAGGATATGGTTCTTATCTTGACTAATATGGAGTAGTGGATTTGTTATTTATGGGGATGTTTGTGATGATGAAGTGAATGATTAATAATTAAGAGGAAAAACTTAAACCTAAACCCAAAATATGCAAGAAATAAAGAAGCATAATGAAAAGTGAATTTAGGGAGTAGAGAAATATTTGTGATAATAGAGGAAGTGGAATAAACATAATGTAGTTGTAAGTAGGAATATAGTAGATATTTTATAAGATAACTAATGAATGAGATGTTATGTATGAGTTATATATTATGGATATTATAGAAATGAGTAAATGAGATGGAATGAAAGAGGAAAAGGCATAGATGAGAGTGCATAAATGGATATAGATTGGGAAAGGGATTTAGAAGAGAGTGAAAAGAAAGTAGATAAGTAGTCAGAATAGTTATAAGGTAGTTTTATGTCTTAGTTATAAGGGAGAATATTTTTTTAGAAAATAAGGAATAATATTTTGAATAAGTTATGTTAAATCACATTATTAAAGTAGGTTCAAGTCAAATAAAGAAATATTCATAGACAATGATCATTCCTTTCAAGGGTACACATCTCATGTGCCTGATTTATCAAAGAATAATAAAAAGTAAAAAAACTAGTAGTCATATTATATGGTTTGACTTTTTTATAGATAAATTTGTAAAATATCATGAATAAACTAATAAAGTACTAGATAAGAAGAAATTGATTAAGGTTATATTTTAGGTTACAACAAGTTTCAAGTTGTCCTAAAGTATAGTCCATAATAGCCAGTGGTTTTAGGTACAAACATAGGAAGCATGGATCTCAGTATAATAGTTTTTATCACTTTAGCACCATATAATGGGTCTATTAACCCTAAATAGTCCTTTTTAATGTGTAAGATGAAATTGCATGTCAAAGTTATAACTACATATGATCCAAAAAAATACAAGCTCATTCAAGCCTTAATAGGCAAAGCTCTAGGGTTCATGTATAAAATGGATGCTACCAAATTGATATTTTTTGATGTCAAAAATTATATTATAATATAATTTAAAATTAATAAATGTATGAGTTAGATATTACAAGATCTGAAAGAGATTCACCAAAAATCAAGTGAGTTGGTATACCACTATGATCGTAAGTTCTCTAATGTAATGAACATAGTAGATATTCTACTTCAACTTAAAAATAATGTCTCATGGTTTGTATAATTTATGTGACCTAGGATTAGGTTTTCTATTTCTCAAAATTGGTTAACTTTCATGGTGAATGTTCGAGTACTTGCACTCCATGTGGAGAAGATAGAGGACTATGGAAAATTTTGTAGTCTATTAAAAAAATGGTGTAATAATATATGTTATTTTAGTAATATGGATGAGTTACATGAAAATAATAGGCCTAAGATAGGATTATTGTGTATTGAGTTAAAAAAAGAGGATCACTACATGAATGACTACCCAAAATTTAAAGTAAATTTTTGTGAGATACATTAGGTAGTAGGGAATACAACTACCAAATGTCATCTCTTACAATATTATACCCCATAATATCAGGGTCTATACTATAATTTATATAACTCACACAATCATGATGATGAAAATATTAGGTCTCTCCAAAAATTGAAGGAAGACATCACCAAGAATGCCTTTGTAGTAGTAGTGTAGTATATCCCTATTATGAAACTAAGGGTTCCAAGCCCAATTGTAGAGATTTAAACTAACACTCAAAATACTCATGGATGGGTGCTAACCTCACCTCATTATTAGCCTTAGGGCTTAAAAGTTTGGACACTATAGTCTTCATAGTACTAGACAGGATGGACTCCATCATCTCCTCAATATATATAGTCATGGAACACTATGTTTCCCAAACAATAGAAGTAAGGATGCCCCCCATATTCTCCCAAACTATCATATGGGTATATTATGTTAAACATCAATAGGGTGGATATCCCCATAGTGATAAAGAGGATATGATGGTCATTAGTATCAAGGTTAGAGTTTTTAGGAGAGATAAGGGGGATATATAGGTGGGTACCAAGGTGGGTATTGAGGTAGATACAAAGGAATCAATCGTAAAATGGATGAGTAATAGGATGATAACTAATTATCTATTATCTATGTGTAGAATACAATCACTTCACACATAATTTTCCAACCAATTCTCAAAGATAATTCTATTGTGCATATTATATAATTATAGGTAGCATCACATAAAAGGTTTTACTATGTTATAAAAGTATGGAAAATAAAAATTGGCGTAAAATATAAACATGGTGAATTTTCACCCAAGGGATCATGTCTAGATATAAGTAGTCACTCAGCATTAGCACACAAAAAATAGATTACCACCCTTGGAGATACCATAATATCATCAAATTATAAATTTATAATAAGACAAAATATATCAATATTATAATGGAAAATGTTATAATGTATCATATAGCATAAATATTATAGAATATAAAATAATAGATTATGTTTGAGAGTGATGTTTTAGTCATTGATGCATAGATGTATGGTCAAATTATGCACTTTATGAGGTAAGATGGAGTAGTTATTTATTTAAAAATATACTCAAACTATTAATCACTCTATGAAATGAAGATATATCTTATAACATAACAAACATTCTACATTATTTATTAGACTACACATAGAGGTCAGAAACACACTAATAAGGTTGTATGGTATGTAAAGACAAAGAAACTATGGTATGTTGACTCTTGAATGGATATTGAATTTTCAGGGTATGAGGTTTCAAATTATGTATTTGAATTTGGAAGATAATATCCCTCTGTTAACATGATAATCCATTGGACAGACAATTGAGTTAAAATGAGTCTCACAAACTAGGCAAGGTTAGAACCTATTGGGAAACTAGAATATGTAGAAATAAAAAAATTTAATCTAAGTTTGTGAGGATATTTCAAAGTCATAAATATGAATACAGATGAAATGCACTACCATGTATTGATCGATTAGACATTGGAATACAATGGACAAATGACCATCAACATAGTGTGTGATTAGTTTAAGGCTCACTAAGGGGATAATATTACAATCATACCTATGAGTAAAGATAGAATAAATCCTTACATCATTCCTAAATAACCAAACTCACCCTATGAATATGGGAACAATAAATAGTTTAAGGTTGACACAAAGCTTAAACATAATGCATTGTAGTCTATAGAGTTCAAATTTTTCCATCTATAGATACAACCATTTCATCCATTACAACAAACAAATCAGCCATCATGTATACCTTTAATAAAAATTAACAAGTTCCATAGTTCCATTTAGTAGAATGCAAGTCTCCATCTATGAGATCACCAACAAGGTTTGAAGTATATTTGATATATCAAGTGGGTGCGATAGACATGGATTACACTGGACCAACTCAGGAAGGTGTTCTACCTCGGGATGTTGCATATTTACTAAGTGGTGATTAAAATACCCATATGTTGAATTTGGTGAGATGATACCATGACATGAGACCAATGAGATTGGTTTCTGTTATAGAGTGACAATTATCTCAATACATTACAACCAAGGACTTGGGATAATATATTTCCACATTGGAGCAACATGTTACAAATAGGTATAAATGAGTCATTACACTACATAAATTACATTGTTACGACACGGTACATAATACATAATTAAAATTAGTTGTACTAGTAATATGCTTTTAAATTAATGTGAGCTCAATTATAAATAACACTTACAATCATAATTCAGTGGTCATTTTTCCTAGAAGGACAATGTCCTAAAGTGAATATTCATAAATGTGTCAATTTATGGTATTTGTAAGGTGTATAGTCTATATATTAGGTACATGTATTCAAGTATACTCTATCACCTATTTTAATATCATGGTATATGTATCAAGAACATAATGGGAAACTAAAAATTAGTCACAATTTTAGTATGATTTTATTCAAACCTTTATCTTTCATATGAGAAACCCCTGGTGTAAAATGATTTTCAAAATTTTAAAAAAAATTATGTCATGGGTGATATAGGATCTATACACTATGATTAATTCTACTTAGTAGGAATAAGGAGCTAGAGATTTAAATATAGCTATCAAAAATTACATGGCCAATATGTAAAAAGAAAAATTATTGGTACAACTCTATAATAGAATCATGGATGATAGAGAATATATAGAATTTATTGAAAGTGATGAGGACCAAGACTTGAATGATTTATTCAAACCTGAGTGATAAGTATAGGAACTAAATACCAAAATCATAGAGCAAACTGGAGATGCACATTTATGAAATTTAAACATTCAAGAACAAGAAGGGTAAAGGACAGTACAAGACTTTCTTCTAAGTGGGTCCAATAAGATATATCAATAACCACTAAATAAATTAGCAGGTAAAATTGGTACCAATTATACACCAAAGCGTACAAATTTAGGTGGCTATTGGACACAACAAAGAATATTATAAGATTTGTAAATTTTTCCAAACTATCAATATGTGTTCCCAATAAAAATTTAAAAATTCAAGGGTATAGAACCTTAATTAAGAGAGATTCATGTAGAGCTTAAGGATTGTGCATGACCCATCTAAAAGTCCCCATACATATCAAATCCAATTGTGAAGATTAAATTAAAAGATAAAATTGATCGCATGTAGGAAGTAAGGATTATCTATCTTATAGTGAATTCAGAATGGGTAATTCAAATAGTGGTGCAACCTAAAAATTTAGGAGAGATCAGAGTTTATGGGGACCACAAGGCATTAAATGAGGTATACATTAATGACCTATTAATAATTCCATTTATAGAGAAAATATTGGAATTAGTCATAGGTAATTAAGCTTATTCCCTAATCAATAGCTTTAGTAGCTATCATAGATGCCAATTATAGTTGAATGTCAGTCTAAAACCACATTTGCAATAAAATAGGGATCCTTTGCATACAAGGTAATTCTTTTTGGTCTCAAGAATAATCATTTTGTTTTATCTAGGTATATGGTCACTATGTTAAAATATTTCATCCACGACTTTTTGGAAGTCTATATTGATGATTGGGTCGTATTCTATTTATTTAAATAACATTTATCCAAGTTGTGAGTCATTTTAGAATAATGCCAATCTCTGAACATCATGTTGAATTTTACAGTGTTTTTTACACCATTTGGTGTTCTCTTGGCCACATAGTGTGCATAAAGAGTATTTTGATTGATCAAGCTAAAATCATAGTCATTATGAGTATACCACATCCTACAAGCTCTACTAAAGTGAGATCCTTCCTTGAACAGATAAGGTATTATCTTAAGTTCATCAAAGCCTACATAGCTATATATGTGCTAATGGACATACTATTATGCAAAGATATGTTGTTTGAGTGGACTAATGAGTGTCAGGCATATTTTTTGGATTTTAAATAGAGGTTTTAACAACTCCCACATTAGTGTTCCACAATTGGATAAATCCATTTCATTTGCATGTAGATGTTTTATGAACTACAATAAGAAGTGTATTAGTTCAACCATGAGACGTAGGTTTGGATTATCCCATTCACTTTATAAGTAAAAAAATATAAGTAAATAATAATTACACTAAAATAGAGTGAGATTCCATAACTATGGTTTTTGTGTTTCATAAATTTAGGCACTGACTCTTAGCAACACCATTGTAATTATTTACAAGTCACCATGTTTTATGCTACCTAGTAAATAATCCTATGCTAGGTGGAAGGATATCCAAGTGGATAATGTTATTCCAAGAATTTTATTTTAAGATAAATGTGTAAAAATAAATATATAATGTGGGACCAAATAATCTTAGTTGAATAAGTAATGGTGAGGATCCATATGAATTATAAGATGAGTCACCAGATGCATACTTATTCAAAGTCTGTGATTCAGTAAAATATGGAGGATATAGGCATTTTCATAGAACAAGGAGTTTTTCCTATACACTATGTCAAAAAAGATAAAATGTATCTTACCACATGGGCCATACATTTCAATATTATCAATGGCTTTCTATATAAAATGGGTAAGGATTATTTGTTGCACATAGTAGCCTTTAAACATGAGAGACCATAATTTTTGGAAGAAACACACTAATAAATTATAGTAACACACTTCATAGGGACTCAAATACCAAGAATATATTACATAGTGGCATATAGTGACCTACCCTATTCCCAAATGTGCACATATCCATAAAGCACTATGAATTTTTTCAAAGAATAGGAAGGACAAATCAAAGGATGAAATACCTTTAACTATAATATTAGCAATGCAACCTTTTGAGCAATGGGGAGTTGAATTTTTAGGACCTATTAATCCACCAAGAAAACATAGTCTTGTTAGGTATATAATTTTTGTGAGAGAATACCTCACCAAGTGGGTATAATCTACTATGACACCCAATTGCAATGCAAGATACATATCCAAGTTTTTGTATGAGAACAACATTATTAGGTTTAGATGTCTAGTGAGTTGATCATTGATAAAGGAAAAAACTTCCTAAATATTAATATCAATACCTTGATAGAATAATTAATGTTATCACACCATTACAGTACAACCTATCATCCTCAATATAATGGGTAGACATAAGCATCCATCAAATTACTTGAGAATATTCTTACAAAAATATGAAATTTTTAGAGAGATGATTTGGAGCATCAAATTCATGTGATCCTATTGGCATAGAGGAATAATTATAAGCATGTGATAGGGTTAACTCCTTTATAATTGGTTTATGGAATATAAACAGTTATGCCTATGGAATATATAGGTCTAAATCTATTAATTTCATTGATAATGTAGCTAGAAGATCATGATTTACTTCAAGTAAGGTTGTTAGATCTAACTTTTTATGGAGGAAACTTGGCATAGATCAATTTGGATACAAGAAATAAATAATCAAAGTCAAAAAAAAAGACATGCTCAGATCTACAATCTAAATATTTTTATCCAGAGTAGACATTATTATTATATAATAGCATATTTTAGGCACATCCAAGTAAATTGTAGATTCAATTGTGAAAAGGACCATACATCATCTATGAACTATCATAACAAGGAACAATAGTATTAAGGTACCTTAGAGGAACCATTATTTTAGTGTGTATAAATGGCTAATGATGTCTTTTAATATCATGCTAAAAATTTAATGGGTTCTAAGTATCACCATGTAGTTAGGGTTTTTGTTTCATTTAATATTTATTATCCTTTTTTTAATGTATATGTGTATAGTGAGATCTTCGTATCGTAGGCTATCACAACATAGTTTGAAAATTTAACATTATAAAATATCAAAGGAGAGTATAGAAAATAATGAAGGATAAATTCAAAGATAAGTCAACATGAGGTCAACCTAAGATCAATAAATTAAGATTGGGAATGAAGCAGTGAAAAAGGGATATAGAGGATAGGTAATAAATAGTCACTCACAAAGTAGTTAATGATAAATCACTTCAAAATTTGCATCTTTCCCAAAGTATATCATAATGTTAGAATCATGTTATGTATAATAAAGGAAAGTTTTATAAGAATAAAAGTGGTGCATCACATCAAATTAGGACATAAAGTAATGAATCAGTTCAATGAAGTTTCAAGGTCATAGTAGAATAATCGATGGCATTTAAACATGAGCATAATGATGTGAAAACAACTCAACACAATTTAATGTGAAATGTCAAGCATATGGAATAAATCAAAGATATATTAATGAATGGAATACAAAACATAACACATGTCAAAAACATTAGATCACACAAGCCTTTTGTGATCTTATTTTTCACTATTTACCTAAGCATAAAACCCTCTAAGCTTCCAACACAACATGGAAAAGATGAGTCAATCCGAGCTTCTCATAAAATTAAATGATGTATAGAAGGAATAAATGGGAATAAGGTTAGCATTAAGATAAATAAGGTAATATTATCTAAACCCTTTTTATTTCTAATGTGTAATAGAGATATATTTTTTTATCCTTGACCTCACCATTATTGTGCAACTAGTAACCCTAGCCCACAACATCAACTATGAGGGTCAAATGTTGAATAATTTATTTAAGCTCCCAAATATTAGGTAGATAAATGAGGTGGTGATGACACTACTAATTTAATATAATTAGGTGGAAATACACTTTTCCAATGATGTTACCATACACATAAACATATAAATAATGGTTATGGAAGCATGACTTCCAGTGTGAACTAAATCTCTCCTACCATACAAAACCAAGGACCCTTAGATTCACTTAGACATAAAATATAATTATGCATAAAGTTCCAAGGGAATCACTTTTGATTTAGTATAAGATGACATAGTGTGAGTGATCTCTTATTACTATAGTCATATAAAATCCAAAAATTAGTAACTTGAGCATGACTAAAGACACCCAATCCTTAGGTCCCTCTTGCTTACTCTCATGGCCCTCTTAGGCTTACTTTCACTAATTCTCAGTCATCTATGGCCTTCTAGACTTAACCCCAACTAAGTCAAGACCCTATCTTCATGACTAATCCATCCCCTTAGGTCTCATCTACTTAGGATAATAGTGCCAAAGTTGGACTATATCACTAGACCCTAGGGTGTCCCCTTTCTAGTGCTCCTATCCAATCACAATTTGAGCCTAGATTACTATTTTTCATTGATTCCTCTTGTTCATTGTGTTGGCATAGTTTGGTTTCATCTAACCCATAACCAATAGATCCCTATAAAATCCCATTCAAAGATAATTTTGAAAGGGTTGTAAAATATCATTCAAGTAAGAAAGAATACAAGTAGGACCAATCAAGCAATCTTCCATATTCTCTACATACAGTCAGCCTATACACTTTCAAGCCAATTCAAGTCCTTACACCAATCCCCAGTCATCTCAAGCATACCCATTTTTAGCATTTCTTACATTTCATTTACTATTTCACCAAGCACTCTTAAATTGAGAACTACATATGGCTTGATCCCTCCTCAGAGTATTGGTTTATAGGTAATATTCCCACACATGGGGTGTGAAGCACATCTAGTGCATCTTACACACACTAACCCCTTTTCCCCATTTGTAAAAGTTTCTCTCAATTGCATTGAAGATAAAATTACATGAATAATCATATCTACAAGGAACTCTTTGATAGTTAAAACCTAAGAATTGATACACTGACTCACACTGACTATGCAAACAAAACCTAAAAACCTTAGATCCTAAGGATAATAGCACTAAAGGACTATAGCATCAAAGTCTAAGGTATCTAATTCTGGTGCTCCTATCTAATCATAAAATGAAGTCCAAGATCCTATTTGTGATAGTGTCCCAACCCTACACATAAATTTATAGACCCTGTCACTATCGAAACAATCCAAAATAAGCTAAGTTTAATTTTCTTTCTCTTGATACTATTTTTAGAAAAGGTCTAATTTTAGTTCAATTTCATAAATTAGTGGTTTTAATTAGGAATATTATTTATTGATTTATCCTACTTAGTATTATTTATTAAATAGGAATAAAATTCCATTATTCCCAAAAATAACAAATCATTTGGTGAACCTGACTTACTTTAAATTATGCATAAAAACCCTAGAAACCCTAGGGTCAATTTATAGCTAATTTTTCCCATAAATTTATGATTTTTTTCTTGAATATTAAATCAATAATTCATCCAAAATTTAAAATTTTAGTATTAAATTTTAAAATAATTTTATTTCAAACCCTGGTTGTATCAACTAGCTCCCAGTAATTTTCTAATATTAATCTAATAATTTCTTAATTTTTTGCTTGCATATCTAAATCAAAAATTTGATTCAAATTATTAAATTTAATATTAATTTTAAAAATAAGTTTATTTCAAACCCTAGTTGAACCAACTAGCTCCCAATAATTTTCCAATCACTTTTTGAATTTTTAGTTCCATATTAAAATTTAAAAAATCACTTCAAATTTCAAAAATTCATAGTAATTTCAAAAAAATTAATTTCCTCAAAACCCTAGTTACATCTAATAAGTCACATTAAATAAAACACTTTCCCATAAATTTATAAATTTTTACTTGCATACTTAACTCAAAAATTCAATTTCAAAAATCCATAATATTTTGCAAAACTATCACTGTTAAATCCCTAGTTGCATATACTAGCACCTATTTACTTCTTAAAGTATGACCTTACATCCATAATCAAATTGCAAAAATGATTCTCACTTATGTACAATTTTTTTTTACATTTCTTGTAAATAAGAAGGAAACTATAATGGGCCATATCATATACATGAATGATGAAGTCTATCATATGTTAGTACAAAGCTTCATCCTTTGCATTTCATGCTTATGTTTCATTATATGGGATGATATTACAAAATTCATTGCCAAAAATACACAAAATTTCAAAATTATTTTTGCATATTCTCTTTTGCTCATATGAAATAATTACCAACTCCATTTTGTTAAATGCATTCAAAATGTTATGTTACATTTCAAAATCTTATATGCCTTTACACAAAAATTCATGATCTCTACCATTTACTTTATATTTCTCATGTGGAAAATTTTTCGAGTTTATCATGCCAAACACATTCAAAATATTATGGTACATGTCAAAAGTTTACATTCCTTTATGTAAAAATTCATGATCTCTATCCTTTACTTTCTATCACTCATGTGGAAAAAATTTCAAGCTTATCATGCTAAACATGTTAGAAATGTTATGATTCATGTCAAAATTTTCTATGCATTCATGCAAAAATTCATGCTCTCTCTCCCTTGCCTGTTATATCTCATGTGGAATGATCTTTAGAAACATATTTTTATACAACTTATAACTCCAATCACATGCATTTTATCCCACATACATGGTTTCTACCTATAGGATCCATTACATAAGCTAAAAACCACTTGTCAAGTTTCAATGTCATTTCTTATGCATAGGAAACAATTTCCTTCTCCTCCTCTCCCCCAAGAGGGTGATAGGTATTTTCCCTCTAACTATGTCCATGCTATCACCCCTCCGAAAGGTGAGGTAGCCTATACTATTATTCCTAATGCATACATTCAGCCTATAGCTTCTTCAAACCCTCTTCAACATATATGCTTACATATTCAATCAAAAGTAACTAAGGTTTGCACTTGTGAGACTCTAAGGGATCAAATCACTAGTATGAGCAAGATAATTTCATATTTACAAATGCAAAATTAGATATTACATGAAAATATCACAACATTAGAAAATTAGATTATAATGCAAAAGCCTCAAAGGCACCCTAGTGTCAATCATGTATATGCACCTTCACATAGTCAATTGGTTGCAAGAAATATTACATATCAAATCAAAAAATTAAAACAAATTAAATTTACAACTAGTGATTCAAACATAATTCAAAGATAAAATAAGAGTTCAATTAAGGTCCTAAGGGAAATTATTAAATCTAAGTTGATCAAACTACCTCCTCTATATCCAATGAGAAGATCTAGATATTATTGTGTATATCATAGAATGCATGGGCATCACACAAATTCATGTTTACAATTGAAACAACATATACAACAAATAATTGCTCATGAGGACCCTATACAAGGTAAATCAATTAAGCAATCCATGATGGCACAAGGACATATTCATAAAGGGTTAAATTCATAAATAGTATAAAAGTGGTTACCAAAGCATAAAATAGAACAACAAAAGGATCAAAAAGAAAAAGTAGAGAAAGAAATAGTACCATAAGCATAGGTAAATCATGAAAAAGATGCAAATCTACCTCTCCAAAATGAGGCTCAACATTCAAAGCAGTATGGGTTTGGTCAAAAATATCTACAGCAATTTGATTATCAAGGTCAAGGGTTGGTCAAGCAGGCTCAAGGAATCACTACTCCTATTCTAGAAATTGATAATGTTTGTCACCAAGGTTTTGGATTTATTAAACATCCTATAACAAATCATTCATAAACATAGTTCATCAAGGAAAATATCTAGATACAACAAAAGTCAACAACAACATTCCATTGGTTCAAAATCAAGATGATAATCATGAATAGAACAACATAGGTTATTATAATTTCTAAAATACCAAAAATGAATCCAAATATTTAGAATCATATTCACATCCATTCCTTTGTGCTTCACAATCATACATGATTCTTTTGTTTGATATAGGACACCATGATAGGGAATATCTCATGAGACTCATTAGTTAGTATTATTTCTTCTTCATTTTTATTTTACATGGTTTATTTTGATTACTTGTACATATTTCCTTCTCAAATTTATTGTACATAGTCTTCATGTGATTGATTATACATATCTTATTACATTTCAAAATCCAAAAACATTCCAAAATGTC
Organism: Torreya grandis; assembly: GCA_037957365.1. Classification (NCBI taxonomy): domain Eukaryota; kingdom Viridiplantae; phylum Streptophyta; class Pinopsida; order Cupressales; family Taxaceae; genus Torreya; species Torreya grandis. The sequence continues at coordinate 1,164,975 of JARHVA010005379.1, read as the reverse complement.
AAAACACCAAAAAAACATTTCAATTGTATGCATCATCCATGTTTTACATTACTAATATCATACTAGGACTTACATTTGTTTCATGATATTGTATGTCAATTTATCTACATTATCATGCTTCACTTGATCTTCTTTGAGTGTGTACAATGACATCTAGCTACATGACTACTTCACTCTACCCATTGAGGGGACATCCTACTCCTACATTCAAGACACAATTTGATATACATACCCACTGGGGGAATAATCTACATGACTACAGCATCCAGGTTATGTCATTCCTACACCACAAACTCAAATTTACCATGTTGATGTACATTACTTACAGGATTACATAGATTACTATATCGACATTTCACTAGTATCTAGCACTTGTGTATCTCTTAGCATACACCTAGTCTTGTACTAAACATGTCTTGCATACTTTCACTCTTGCTTTGATTAATTATATGTGATTTTATCTTTCCAATTATTACATGCTTTATCTTCTTATTTAGCATACCTTGTTAGATTGTATTTCTAGTTCCTACTTGTATCTTTTATGTGTCTTAGGACATTTTTCAATGTCCTTTGTGTGTACTCTTTTATGTGTCTATGGCCCTTGTGCCAACTTTGATTACTCCATTTGTATGTGTATGTAGCATTTGAACATGCCTTATATGCTTTCTTTCTAGTTTGAGTGACATGTGCCCATGTCCCTTATTTACATGGTCCCTTGTCCACCCTTGTATGCTTCTTGATTTGTGTGCTTGTTACTTTATTGGTTTCGATTGTTTTTAATGCCATGATCTATATCATGCATTTTTCTATTCTCTTGGATTTCATGATGAATATCATGTTCCATCCCTCCAACTAAAAATTAACAAACTAAAAACTAACATTTCCATTTTTAATTCAATTCAAGAACATTACACATGCTATTACCTTTTTACATCTATCTAGGCATGCCCCTATTGATCTAAAAATATCTCAATTTAAACCATGTTATATCTTGAGATATCTTGTTGATTATCATTGTTATATCATGTATATTTCTAGCTTAACACACTTGAAGGGCTTCTTCTTTTGAGGGTAGTCATTTTAGGGTATCTATTCCTACCCACAAAAGAGGGGGAAATAAATAGGGGTTTTTATACAAATATTAGAGCTCTTATCAGTTGAAAAAAATCCAATTTTAGAACAACTAGAACAACAACTAGTCATCAAACCACTCAGAATAGATTAGGTAGACAGTCAAAATTCCTAAATAGTGATTAGTTTAAGCATAAGACAACAACCTTGAGGCAAGATTACAACACTAGACACCAGGGTATCCATTTTTGGTGATCCTATCCAAACAAAAAAAAACCAAGTTTTCTAAAAATAGGCAAAAAGGTAGGTTTAGCTACAGTTTTACATAATTAGACTAGTTCAGATTAGCAATTTTTAGTACAATTTTCTTAGAGAATATAGACATAGGGAGCATCATGCATGGTATGATTGATCCTAACTTATAGTTTTAAATACAATAGTTGGAATAACTTCTAGATCATAATTGATGTTTTAGACACCAATGATTAGGGGTAGATTGTATAGCACTTTTGCTTCTTTGCTTTCAATTTTTATCATTACCCAAGCATTCTCAGAAGTTGCTTACCTTATTCCATCTGTAGGTGGTTGGAATAATTTTGAAGTGGCTTTCAAACAAGACTAACCTCCACATTCCCGAGTATGTGAGTTCTCGAGTGGATTCAACATAAGCCAAATTTTTAGTTATGAAGTGGCTTTCATACAAGCCTACTCTTCATCTTTTCTAAGTTGGCCAACATTGGCCTTGTTTCCAACACATATTCATCTATCCATGTCACATTGTTATATTTATAGAATATTCATGGGCTTCAAGATCCATCTCATACAACATACTTCTTTATACTAGTATCAATTTATAGCTTCACTTCATAGGGAAACAATAGAGCCAAAGGGCTAACCTTTGTATTATTGAGCCACTTATTTAGAGGGATTGGACTCATAGGTCAAACATAAATTAGAACATGTATGATCATCTAGATTCTCTCAGTAATCCATAATGGAGACAAAGGGATATCCTTTGCATTCTTGAGCCACTTTCTAGGGAATTGAGCACTCAGCGTTGTTCATGATATAACTTTTGGTACATCATCTGGCACATCTAGCATTACTCAGCCTTAATATCATAATAGGTTTTGTATTATTTTACATACTTTGTGAGGTGTATTCATTCCTTTATCTTCCTCTCTCTTATCTAGATTTATACATTCTTTTTTTACATTGCATATAATAAGAACTGATCTACTCTTTATTTTTCTTTCATAGATTCACACTTACACAACATTATTTATATGCACTATCCAACATTACTCAGCATCACAAGCTTCATGGGCTTCACCTTTATAGGTAAGTCCAAGTATGATTTTTATTCTCCTTTATCTTATTATTTCACTTTTTTGCATCACTAGAATAAAGGGGGGTAAATGTAGTCATATAAAATGCAAAAATTGGTAACTTGAGAATGACTAAAGACACTAAATCCTTAGGTCCCTCTCACTTTCTCTCATGACCCTCTTAGGCTTACTTTCACTAGTTACCAATCATCTATGACCTTTCAGACTTGACCCCAACTAAGCCAGGACCCTCTCTTCATTACTAATCCATCCCCCTAGGTCTAGTCTACTCAGGATAATAACACCAAAGTTGGACTATAGTTTTAAACCCTAGGGTGTCCCCTTTTTAGTGATCCTATATAATCATGATTCGATCCTAGATTATAATTTTTCCCTAATTCTTCTTGTTCATTATGTTGGCCTAGTTTGGTTACATCTAACCCATGACCAATAGATCCCTATAAAATCCCATTCAAAGATAATTTGGAAAGGGTTGGCAAATATCATTCAAGCAAGCAAGAATACAAGTAAGACCACTCAAGCAATCTTCCCTATTTTTTACATACAGCCAACCTATACACTTTCAAGCTAATTCAAGTCCTTACACTAGTCCTTAGTCATCTCAAGCATACCCAGTTTTAGAATTTTTACATTTCATTCACTATTGCACCAAACACTCTTAAAGGGAGAACTACATATGGCTTGATCCCTCAAAATATTAGTACGTAGGTAGCATGCCCACACACAAGGTGTGAATCACATCCAGTGTATCTTACACACACTAACCCATTTTCCCCATTGGCCAAAGTTTCTTTCAATTGCATATAAGATATAATTACACAAATAAGCATCTCTACATGGATCTCTATTGATAGTGAGGACCTAAAAATTGGTACACATACTCACACTAACTAGGTAAACAAAACCCAAAAATCTTAGATCCTAAAGGCAATAGCACTAGGTAAGGACTATAGTGTTGGAGCCTAGGGTGTCTAGTTTCAACACTCTTATCCAATCAAAAAATGAATTCCATAATCATATTTATGATAGTGTCCCAACCCTGCACATAAATTTCTAGACTATGTCTCAGTCAAAATAGTCTAGAATAAGATAAGTTTAATTTTCCTTCTCTTGCTACTATTTTTAGAAAAGGTCTAATAGTAATTTGATTTAATAAATCAATGGCTTTAATTATGAATGTTATTTACTGATTTATCCTACTCAGACTTGTTTATTAAATAGGAATAAAACTCCATTATTCCCAAAAATAACAAATAAATTACATTTCATGTAGATTTTGGTAGACCATGAAGGGTGTCTATCAGGTAATGAAAGGGTAATTGGCATTGCCTATCAAATGATGTGGCTAAATGATAATTTTAATTGGCTAGATTTCTTAGTGGATTAGTTTATTTCCATCTTGTAAAATAATTTTTGTATGTGTCATAAACTTATCAATAACAATTTTTAGTATTGTTGCTCTACTTTACTTAATATAAGTCTCATTGATGGTCTTGTCATAATGGATGAAATTTTTGGCATGCAATCACTTTGTATAATTTATCTATACTAGAACAATTTGATTGAAGTGTAGGAAATCATAGCATCTCACCATAGGGTGCCTATTGATGGTATGTAATACCTTTCACCCCATGCAAAAATCACCAAACTTCATAATGGAGTACATGTGCGACATCATGGACTTGAATAAACATCACTCATCCAATTTTCATTGTTTATCACCATGTTAGATGCACAAGTAGAGTTTTTATGGAAATAGGCCTTACTAGAAAGAAAAAAGACACCTTTACATTCTATGGCCCCTAAAACACAATATCTAGTGGTTCACCCACATTTAAAACTGCAAGAAAAATAGAAAGAACCACTTCAATATATATATATATACATTATAGGCCCCAAAAAATACCACTAATGGGAAAATAAAGGCTCTAATTTAGTGTAAAATTCCACCTCCTCCACCAAAAAGGAAGACTCATGGAACCAACTCCTAGCTCAATGATTCAAATATGTTGAATATTATTGTAGAGTATGATCTCACACAAGTTGGTGTCATTGATGAATAAGTCTATAAGTCTATGTTGGAAGGTATAGGCATAGAGCTATATAATGAGGAATAGAAATATTTTTTCTTATAAAAATTAGTGTTCACTTTCCAAGTGTTCAAAAACATCCCAAAATTTCTAGTGGTCAAACATTTCGATACCTCTAAATTCAATCATATTCGACACTATTATAAAGGAAAAAAAGTTCAAATGCAAAAAATCAACAATATTTAAAGGCATATTTGGAGAAGTATCTTGAAGTATTTATCATAATAATATTCATTAATGACAAAATATATAAGTGAAAAAATACATAAATCACAAGATAATTTACCTCTCAAGGTAATATCCAAAAATGAGACAAGATTTTAAAGTGGAAAACTACATGTATCATAGAAAAACTCACATGATATTATTAGAAGGCTTGCTACCAAAATATCTATAAGTATAAATTGAATCAAGATCAAAAGAGAAGAAAAGAGAGAGATATGAAATTCTAATGAGGAAATAAGGAGAGGAAGGGTTATTTTATATAACTAGAGGAAGAGAATGGGAGTTACAAATAATCTCATTATTACCTTAAATCCTCCTATGTGTGTCCCAGTTGTGGCCTAGTCTCTTAGAAAGTGTAGGGAAGTGTGTTTTAAGTGGAAGGAGAGTTACATGCAAGTAACTCTAAATCCAAAAATTGGATTAGTGAGATGTGAGACACCTCACAAAATAATTAATAAAGTGTATGTATAAATACAATAAATACACACATAACTAAAACTTAGGAAAAGCCTATAAACCTAGGGAGGCCCCAAATTAAGGTTAATTCTCAAACACTCCTCCTCGAGATTAATTATGGGTTACAAAAGTAGAGAAAACATTTTACAAAAAAAGAAGGGATTTTAAATTACATAGATATCTCCCTTAATATAAACTTCCTTCAAGAGGAATTACAAAAATTTAGAGAAGAAAAAAGAGAAGGTGCTACCAAAAGTTGCAAGGATGAAAGTGTGATCACAAAAAATCTCCAAGAATCCTCTTCAGACAATGTGGTTGATTTGTAATGGAACAAAGACCATCAAGAAGGATTAATTATCCATAAACCTTAAAAATAAGTGAGATAACAATATTATTCAATTTAAGTAACCAATATTCTAAAAATATGATCTACATACATAATGTAATGAAAGTAGATGTACAAAAAAGACAAAATAAGTAAAGACAACTTCCATCACAAATTGTGATAAAGTTGCATGAAAATAAGTTATTAAAACCATATATCTTATGTAAAAATATATTTATATAATCAAAATGGAGACAAACAATATATGTCACTTGAAAAATACATTCTACATGAAGCATTAAAATAATTATCATAAGAAAATATATTAAAGTCTCTAGAAGATTCATTTTCTTTAAGAATCCAAAAAAAATTACCTTTAGAGGTAGGACAATTTGTCATTTTATAATAGTGAAAAGTGTCATATGTAGATTTATCACAAGATTTTCAAAGATGCAATTTCCTATATTTAGAGATATGATGTACATTGTTTCCATAATGCGCACAAGGTTTAAAAATTTTAACTAAAGCATGAGCATTCCAAGCATTAGAATTAGAAGAATATGCATTATAAGTCCTTTGATGTAGAGGATAATAAGATTCTAATTTTTTATTAGAAGTAGGTGAATCATGAAAACTAATACCTTTACAACTTGCATTAAAAGTAGGTAAAATAGGTGCAATAATATTATTTTTTCACTTACCAAGTACACTACCTAAATAGCTCATATTTTGCATGATTTTTAAGATAAGTTTGGTATAACTATTCAAAGATGTCTTAGGTGTTTGAGAAGCATAAAAAAATTTATCAATAGACCCATTATCATGTGCAAAATATGCCAATTTTTTATTTAGAGCATTAATAGAAGATTGCATATTATCCATTTTATTATTAAAAGTAATCTGAAGTGCATTAATGGAATGATGAAAATTACTAATAGTGTAATTTTGGATAGAAATTTGTTCTTTAAGTGTAACTATGTCATCATTATGAAAATAAATAGTTTTCTTAGAAATCAAAAAAATGGCCAACTTAAGACCAATGAGAAGATACGATATATATTTCACAAGCATTAAATAATGTCAATGATAAGTAATATGAATGATCCTATAGTAGGATTTTTGAGCTCTATATGAATTAATCAAGATAATTCAAACTCAAAAAGGAAACTACCTATTAGGAAGGATTCTAGAAACAAATCAGAATGATATAAAAACTTATCAAATTCCTTGTTTCTTCATACCTCATTCTAGGATGTTCAAAAGGATAATTGATTACATGTAGACTCATATTTTTGGCATAGTGATGGCATGATGGTAGATGAAGGATTTGATAATGGATGCTTGATTATATATTTGGCATGGATTGACTATGAGAATTCAAGTTCTCTAAGTTGGACATGGATTGGTTATGAGAATGATGGATTTCAAGTTGGCCTTCCATGGAGGAGGAGTCTTGGTTAAATATATTGTGGAGAAAAATAAAGGGTTGATATTTGAAGTTGGATAAAGACATCCAATTGATATGAATTATCAAAAGAATATTAAATTTCTTCAAATCCTATAGTCTTGGAGGCTTCTAGAGAGGTGAGGGATATTTGGAGAAGGTTCTAGATTTAGAGAAGTCTAGAAACCTTCTTAGGAGTTAATTAGGCTTAAAAGGGGATTATATGAGGATTAGGGACTAGGGGTGTAGGATAGCCTAGGGATAGAATAGTGTAGGCAGTTAGGTGGGGTCATGAGACTTTAAAATTCCCAAATAATAGATAAATAGGATTAGGATGGGATAATAGGGAGATTTAAGATAGATTAATGATGATATGGGTTAGAATAAGGTTAGTAAATGAAAGAGAATAAAGGAGGGGGATATTAGATAAATGGATAGGATTAGGATAAATTATAAGGATAAAGGAGGATGTTAGAACAAGATGAATTAGAATAAATTAGAACTGAATAATTAGTGTTTGTTAATTGGAATATTATCAACAATAATGAGGTGAGTTATTTTAGGTGCATACATTTTCCCCCTCTTTGAAATGCCATTATGGTTAGAGTGAAGTGGAAGGAAATTATGGTCTTTCAAATAAAAACCATGTCATGAGTGAATGTTAGTGGATATTAAGCCCCCTCAAGGGGACATATAGGGAAGAATGAGATAGGACACTCAAAAAAAGAAATGATGGTTGGGATGATATGGATAGACAAGGGGATGGGATGCCAAGTATAATATAGAAGATGGTGAATATGATCATCCTGATCAATGAGCTATAAATTGATGATGCCCTTGGCAAAGACATATGCATAAAGAGTAAATATGATGGATGTCATGATTGTTGACACATCCCAAGGGGAAATCAATCATAACATGATGATGATAGGATTAAAAAGCCACAAGATTTAGATGTATCCCAAAAAAGGATGTATTTAAAGGAGAGATATAGACTAGGATAAGATGAAGATTTGATATTTTTAATGATGGGTGTAGCTCAAGACTAAATTGATTAATATGGTGTAGGTGATGATATAGAATAATTAATATGATTGAGTGAAAAATAGTCAGGGGAAAAGAATTGGACTATATTGCATCAAGTCAATGAGCCTTAATGTGATTAATGATGGTGCCCCTATAAAGGACACATGTAAGGGAGAGATAGAGGAAATAGTGTTAAAACTATCTTTAAGCACTAAAATATGGCCAAGTGTTTCCCACATAGTCTAAAAAGACCTCAAGTTGATGTAGTTCTGACTAGAGGATGGAGGATGATGATGAGGGAGTAGAAGATGATGATGATGACAATGATTAGTGATTAGAGGGTAATTTTAGGTAGATGGTGATACTTGTTAGTGATTAAATGATATGATTCAGATGATGAGATGAAGATGATAAGGATAACATATGGGATGTTAGTTGGAATATTCGATGGGATTAGATTAGTGATGGGAAATAAGGATGATGAGATGATTAGAGTAATGATGTGGGTGGGTGTATATGATCAAGCCATCATAAATTCCATAAATTTCATCATAGTCTATGGAATCCTTTAAATATGGCACTTGGCAGTATGCCTTATGATATAAGCATGACTAAGAGGACATGATACCAAAGTGCATGGGCAAATGGTGAACTATGTATCCTCGAGGGCACCATAGCATCCTCATTAATTTCCCTCATAGACAAAAATAAACATGAAAAACATGAGATAATATATATATATATACATGATAAAATGCAATCAAACAAGAGAAACATAACAAACAAGTAACACATATGAGTATCTACATGCAGTGTCTCAATGTCTTGTCTAAGGATGGGTCAAGTGATCAAGTGATGGGTTGGATGATCATGATGTGATTTTGGACTTAATATGGTCTTGGATTTGGATAGGGTGATTAGGATTTATGTTAAGATGTTTCCCCTCATTTAGGATGGAAGTATGGATGATGTGATAAGGTCTTTGACTACCAATTTGGTTATTAAATCAAATCAAAAAGTTTCCAAAGAAGGTGATTTTAAAAAGTGATGACCAAGGATTACCAATAGACAAGGCCCTATAATAATCTAGTCTATCAAGGAGACTAAGAGATGATGGGATCAAATACCTTTCATACTAGCAAAGAATGATTGGATGGGTTCTAGGTATGAAGAGTCAATGATAAATAAATTTATGGGATCAAGTACCTTTCACACTAGTAAAGAGGTGATGTGATGGATGTTAGGTGTGAAGAAGAATTGATAGGGAAATGATGGGTGCCAGATTAAATTCATTAACAAGATAATGCATGTTGATAATACTTAGTCAAAAAGATGGTGAATATATGGGGAGATGGGTGACCACTCTAATTTATTTCTATGGCTAAATATGGTATCCAAATATGGGAATACATGAGATGAATGGAGATGGATGCAACTAGGGGATTGGGCATAAGACAATACACCATGTATTATTTTTTGGAGTTTTTAAACTTTATGATTTTTAGGATTTTTTACATATTTCAAATTTTAGGTCTTTTTGGGATATGTATGTACACTATATAAATGAGGTTACTATCAAAGGGAATACCAAGCCTAGCAACCAATATGAAGATGGATGGAATGATGGATAAGTGACAAGAGGATGGTGATGATGTTGAAAATGGGATGTAGAACAAGGAAGGAGGCATTAAGGATTTCTAATGACCCCATCATAAAGAAACTAGATTATTATATCCCCAAGTGTTCATTAAAGTATATGCCAAGATTATTTGGGAATATTTATCAAGACACTTTCCATTTCCTTATGAAGGTCAAGATAAGAAGGAATAAGAGATAAAATGTATGTTATGATGGAATATGATGGATAGAAGGGATGGATAAGGGATTATGGATTGTACCTCCAATTGTTGAGGTATAATGTGGATAATTGATGATTATACCATGATGTTGGAAATTGGTTTTCATCATGATACTTGCCCAAGGTGATATAAGATTGGTTTTCACCATTAGATGAATGATTTTTTTTTTTTTTTTAGAATGGCATCTTGATTTATTGGATATGGGGATGTGATGCAAGAATACAAGAATTATGGTGATCTCTAACCGACACCTATTCTATGATGGACACTAGATTCCTAGATGTCCTAGTGGCCTTTAGTGATTCTTGATGGTGATCCCTCTAGATATGTAGACCAGGTATCATCATTTCCCTTAGGAGAGACAATGTTACCTAGGGAAGTGATATGAGGTATGGATTCAATTAGATATTGATTTTTATGGATGATAGGAAAAAGATAATATGATATGATGGGTGATGGAGGTGTATGAATAAAGTGAATGATAAAATGGGGTGATGGAGGATGGAGGATTAGAACTGGTAGTCACATACATCATTAGAGATGTGGGACATGCTTCATTTATTTGGTGCCAATTGATAAAAGACTGCAGGAGATCCAATACACTTTGACTTTGTGATTCATTATTGATCTAATTATTTGAAGTATGATCAGCCATTTGGATACTACTTGTGACATTATTTTGATTTTGAGATGGGATTTGACTTTGGCTGCTTTTAGTGCTTTATTTTGGGCTTCACTAGGGGATAATGATGTTTAACTTGATATATAATGATTATTTTGACTTTGATAGTCTTCTAATCCCAGATATTGGGCTTCACTAGGAGAAGATATTTTGGATTAGGTCAATGATTAGAATCTTCTTGATTTTGAATTATGGGATCAAAGATGGATTGATTATTATCTAAGACCTTTGGACATGTGGGACATATTATATTACTTGAGGAAGGATCCAATGATATATGTTCCTATTCATCCTTATGGAGGGAGATGACTAAATGATTATTGATAGGAAGAAAGGGGTCTATGATGGATAGAGGTGGTGGAGATGGTGTGATGAGGTCAATGAGTGGTGATGGGGTAGAATTGTCTTTATATAGGTTCCTAGGAAACCTAGTTTTGACATTGGATAAAATCTCCTCAAGATCAGAAAAAGGATCGCTAGGACTAGTTGTAGTAGACACATCCAAAATAGGATTAGATTTATTCTAAGAATATTTTATAGATAAAGCTTACAATAATTTTATTATGACTTCATCATCTAAAGGTATGCTTGGTGATGGATTGGAGGTACCGAGATTAGAGGTATTTTCTAAAAGATAAAAATTATCAGTGTCAATAAGGGATGACATTTATGATGAGGAATCTGATGTAGATACTAGTGTTGAACATGATCCAACTGAACATAAAACTTTTGATGTTGACTTTAATGTAAATTCTGATATACCAATTATAATTTTATTAATAAGAGATTCATTGTTCACAATTGACCTCTCAACATGGGGTGTTTGATGTGATGGGAGAGAGGTTTCATGAGAGATGGGAAGAATAGGTTCATGGGGAATAAACTCAGTTGTGATGGATGATTTGTTAAGGATGAGGGATAATATAGGATGGGTGTGGTTTTTTGACCTTGGTTTAGAATGGGATGGGCTTGATCATGATTAGGAATAGAATATTGGAATTCCTCTTCTTATGCACCCAAGGATTGAGATTCATCTAGTTCATCATCAATTATGATGTCACCATAGTTGATGAAGTCTTGGATATAGTCTTAAAAGGGTTGACACCAAATAATGGTGATATATGTAGTATTAATTATCTTTATTCCAAGAGGGCTTAGGCTTAATGGTATCAATATGTTGGATAGGCAGATATACCATCATGTTTTTGGTGACTAATTATTTAAAAATATCTTCCAATGACATAGAAAGGGGAGTATAAGGACCCACTTCCTATTGTGACTTAGATGTGGAAGCATTAGACTTATGATCAAATGGTTTTTGGCATGGCTAGGTGGATGTACTATTAATGGCTAAGATTGGATTCCCTTTATTAGTATGGGAATTGGTAGATGGTGGTTTATGACTAGTGGATGTAGGATAGCTATGAGATTAACATGAAGGGACTTATATGGGAGGTGTAATGAGTTGAAGGAGATTAACACCTTTAGGAAGTGGTACACCCATCATAAGGAATTTTAAGAGGATATCATCCTTATGGGTAGTTATGTATTGGTCTATGAAAGTGGGGTTTATCTCTATGATTATTAAGAGATGGGTGATGGGAGGGAGGCAAAGGATTAATTATGGTTTCCTAAACAAAGTGGATCCAATTATTGAGCTAGTATGATAGGTGATGATTAGGTGAACTAAATGTGATTAGGATGATAGAGGACTAAGGTTATATTTTAGATGGATAGTTCAATAGGCACTAATGTCCTTTTAATAATGCCTAGTTAGTCAAACTAGCAAAAAGATTAAAGATTTGATGGGTGCTTAGATTCAAACTATCAATAAGATGAAACAATGGGTGTTAGTTATGAGTAGGCAAGAATGATAGAGACTAGATTGATAATGATAGGGTTGCTAGGTTGATACTATCAAAGTGATAAGATACTAGCAAAATGTTGACTAGGTATGAGACTTGACCAAGTGATAAGTGATAGTAAACTTAGGATGATAAGAGGATGATGTGGATAAAAGACTAGCTCAGAACCTTAAACCAATATTGCTCAAGATAGGACTATTTATGTGATGAAAGTTACATGTGATGATGAAGTGATGAAATGGTAATGATGGGAAGGGGATAGTTTTGACCTTAAAGATCCAACTAGGATGAGGATGAGATTAGACTAGATGGGTAATGAGGACAAGGTCAAGACAAGGACTGATGATGGACCTAGGATAAAATGTGGAGGATAAAATGAGGTGTGTTTAAGATATGATTAGACTGGGAGAAGATTAAAAGATGTAAAAGATAAACAAAGGATAATAATAAAGAATAGTATGTACAAGGGGATGTTGACAAGGATATAAAGATGTGATTGGAATATATGATGGGGTATGACTAAGGATATACAAGGTGATGATTAGATTATGTGAGTGATGGAAGAGGATCAATGATGGGTGGATATGGTTGGATTAAGAAGGGATGAGGTGACTATGTGAAGATAAGTAGTTGATGATTCAAACTTGGGTAAGGATGTAAGATAGATTGGGATATGTAATTGATAAGGGTAAAGGATAGATGGATGGGATGAAGACATGGTGATAATGGACAATAAAAGGATATAAAATCCCAATATACATAATGATATCATGTCAAAGATGTAATAGGTGATAGGTATAAAGGATAATTAGATAAGGATGTATAAGACAAGATGTAGGTGATGGTGGTGTGATTAATGATGAGTGGATTAGACAAGATGGGAGATGAGATAGGATAATGAAAAGGATATGAAAATATAATAGGTACTATGGGATGATGATAAAGATGTATAAGATGATGGGGTCATGACCAAATGGGTAGAGATGACTAGACTAGGATGGGATGAGGAAGACAAGGTGATAATGGGAGGATGACCAAGATATACAAAATGAGATATTGGTGATGGGGTTGTGACTAACGATGGATGGGTCTAGGATAGGATGTGACTATGAGGATATATAAGAGAACAAAGATATACAAGAATATACAAAATGATGACTAGGATAAGATGTACAAGATAAAATGTAGGTGATGGGGATGTGGATTAATATGATGGTGAATTACTAGAAAATAGAATGATGTGGCAAAGATATACAAGATAAAGGATTTGATTATAGACATAGGTCAAGAGATGTTTAAGATTTGGATATGTGGATGATGGGGGTTGGACCAATGGGATAAAATAAGGTGGGGTAGGATAGGATAAATGGATGATGACAAGGATGCACAAGGTAATATGGAGGTATGACTAACAGTAAGTGGGTATGACTAGATAAGATAATATGGGAGATATGATAGGATAATATTTATAATAGGATAATGAAAAATATGATATATACAAAATGATGATGATGAGGTAATAATATATAATATGGGTTGTGCTAATACCTAGAAGTATAGGTTTGGGGTAAAATGCTGACTCAACTCACAAATAGCATAGATCTAACACAACACACATCCAATCAAGTAAGCCATAAACCTATTATTAGTAAACTAAGGGTGTGTAACTTGATGTTTGCACTATCTAATGGCTTCATAGGTGAGCTTGTATGCCGATGACCCATTACGATATTGACTAAACCCTTTCAACCCCACTCACACTTGATGACTACTTCAGAACTGATATTGACTCATGTAGTGGTACACCTATTATAGTTGAGAGGTCTTACGCTAGGTATACATAAGGACTCTAGGTGCATCCTCTATATACATGAAGGTATGTTGGGGCCCAAGTTTGTATAGGGTGCTATCTAATTCCTAATTTAGAGAGTTAACTCTTCCCCTTCATAGATGACATGTATGGGGTTAATTGCTTAGCCTAATGATAGTTATCCCTAATTTTTATACTTCACCAGAACATGGAGTTTAGTCAATGTGTAGTGATGAAATCCATGACACTAATCCCTACATGTTAAACCCATGTGTGGGGATTAATTCCATGCCACGTGTTATCCTAGATTGGGGTTAACAATAAAACACATTATAAAATTAATTGATTGATTGATTTAAATACCTATGTGTGATCGGCATGATATGATGATTATTTACAATTTAACACACACACAAGCAAGTAATTATATATAAACAATGATTTTTACAATAAAGATATATATTCAATCCAAAATAGATGATCAAAATTTGATTTTAAAAGTGTTAAATGGATTCTTTGAAAATCAACCTATAAGCCCATGGGTTGGTAGTTCAATTCAGCACACAAGAGAGGGGTCTTGCAACACAGAGATTAGTAGTTTTTAATGAATTTCTATAAAACTACCACTCTCTAAAAACTCATAGATACATATGGAAACCCCACAACCAGAGACTACAAAGTCATAACTAGGGGTACAAAATCATAAGTCACAAATTGTGACTTTACAGCTATGAGATGACTATGATGGTTACCTACAAAATTGTGGTTAGCTAGACAATATCATGACTCTAGTTGACAATATCACTACTGACTATGGATTGATAGTTGTAATTTTGTCATAAACCACAAAACTATGACTTATGATGATAAAATCACTATTTCCAATAGATCGATAGTTGTGATATTGTTACAAATGATAAAACTTTATAATTTATATTTTTGACAAGAATAAATGAGTATACAAGGAACAGAGTGATCTAAATGCCCAAAATGATTATTTTTAGATGACCATGATGAACTAAAAAATAATTTCCATAATATTGTAAAATTTTGACCAAAGGATACTAAGATCAAAAATTGAGCAAAATTTAAAACCTAATAAGAGTGATTTTAGTGAAAATCAGTGCTAAATCTGCCCTACTAGGTCTGAAATGATGGTTAATGGTCAAAATGATAGAATTACATTTAAGACTATAAAATTTCTACTTATATCGATAATATCATGATTCATCATAATAATATTAGAACTTTAAAGATGTTGAGACTCATGATTTTATCAAAGATAAGGAAAGGGATAAGGTTTGTGTTTTGGTCTTTATCTTCAATCGATCCCTACTGCCTTAGTATCCTTCCCTATTATCCCTATAAACACCACACAGCAACCACACAAAGACAAAGTTAGTTTTTTAAAGTGAAAAACCCCAAAAATATTATATGGAAGACTATATTGATGACAAACATCTCCTATAAAACATAGAATATTCAAATAGAGCTTATACATTAATGGATAGAGGTCAGTTAGTAATTATTTTTTGGGAGACAATAATACCATGATTCACAAGACCAATACCACAATTACCAAGGTGATATCATGAATGGACAAGTTGCAATGTTGTGATTTAGGTTTTACCTGGTAAAAGTCCTTCTTAACATCCTTTTCAACATTAGTTCCTACACATAGAGGGTTAAGGATTTGACAAAATACCCAAGAACCTACATAATCATAGGGGGTCAAATAAGATGATAATCAACCAACAACACCATTAATCCTTCACCTAAAATATCACAGCTATCATCATCAATACCACTTATTTTAGGATAAATTCATAGTTGGGCAAGTCATGACATTTTCAAATGATGGAAACCTACCAAAACCAACTATTAATAGTTAACAAAATCATTATTAGGATCATCAATATCACAACATATCTAATAGAATCACAAGTATCAAGTCACAAGTTTTTTGAAAAATCAAAAACTTGTCACAGTTAGACAAAATAGTTAGTAGTCAAGGAAGCTGTTAAGGTAAACTCATAACTTATAGGGATAATATCGCTACTACCTAAGACAAACCCATGATTACTAGTGCAATGTCATGATTACAACCTGTACATGCAAGATTTTCATAATTCCAAAATTTTCTTGATCTAATCGACCCTGTAGGTTAGTAAAAACACAAATAAAAAGAAAAATGGATTAATTTGAGAGCAGATTCCCACTATGGTTACCAAAATGTAGTAGGATTTTTAGCTCTATATGAATTAAACAAGCAAATGCAAACTCAAAAAGCAAACTACCTATTAGGAATGATTCTAGAAATAAATCAGAATGATATAAAAGCTTACCAAATTTTATATTTTTTCATACCTCCTTCTAATATGTTCAAAAGGATAATTGAATGCATGTAGACTTAGATTTTTGGCATGATGGTTGATGAAGGATTTGATAATAGATGCTTGATTATAGATTTGGCATGGATTGGCTATGAGAATTCAAGTTCTCTAAGTTGGACATGGATTGCTTATGAGAATGATAGATTTCAAGTTAGCTTTCCATGGAGGAGGAATCTTGGTTAAATAGATTATGGATGGAAAATCAAGGGTTGATATTTTAAGTTAGATGATATTAAATTCATTGGAAGCCTCTAGTCTTGGAGGCTTCTACAGAGGTGAGGGAGATTTGGAGAAGGTTGTAGATTTAGAGAAGTCTAGAAACCTTCTTAGGAGTTAATAAGGCTTAGAAGTGGGTTAGATGGGGATTAGGTGAGGATTAGGGACTAGGGGTGTGGAATAGACTAGGTATAGGCTAGTGTAGGTGGCTAGGTGGGGTCATGAGAATTTAAAATTCCCAAATAATAGATAAATAGGATTAGGATGGGAAAATGGGGATATTTAAGATAGATTAATGATGAGATGGGATAGAATAAGGTTAGTAAATAAAGGAGAATAAAGGAGGGGGATATTAGATAAATGGATAGGATTAGGATAAATTAGTGAGATAAAAGAGGATGTTAGAACATGATGAATTAGAATAAATGGGATTAGAGGAATATTAATAGTAATATTATTTATGGTAATGAGGCAAGATATTTTATGTGTATACAGATCCAATAGACATCTAAAAATATTCTTCTTTAAAAAAAACTAAGATTGAAACAACTCTTAAATGTAAGTCCACCTACATTCCAAAAAAGGTTGATTTTTGTTTTTAAAAAGCTTTAGAAAAAGGTGTGAAAATATTTTTTTTAAAGATTTACATCTAAAAGGAAATGTATACCACTTTTTTCATTTCCTTTTTTGTCTTTTTTTTTTAATTTAAACAAATTTCAAAAGCTATACATGGCTCCTTATTTAAACCTAAAAAGAGCTTATTGAATTAGAAACTTTACCATGAGAAAAAATAAATTTCATTGCCAAAGTCTAAAGGTAATTTCTAATATTTATTTGAAGTTTAGTTATTTTTTTAAATGCCATTGAATAGAAATTACCTTGAATTATAAAACAAAAAAAATTCAATTACCAAAACACTTAAATCATATACTCCAAGTGTCCAAAGAATCATTAAATATTTTAAGAGATCAAAACACATAAAATTATTCAAATTCCAATGCTAAGAGGATGATACCAAATAGCGGGCAGGTTTTGTGTTTTTTGTTTTTTTTAATCAAAAAAGATGCATTGAGAGGAATATAGAAAGCAAAACAACTCAGACCAAAGTGCCTCAAATACCAAGAATAGTTTTGAGATATTAATATTATTATTTTCCTCAAAGAGGAAACTAAAATGTAAACCCAAAGAGAGAAAGTGGAACTAAATATGTTATACTATAATAAGTTATAAGAATGAAATAAAGGCATTAAAAAATGCCAAAATATCAAATATGAGTGAACAACTTTAAATTTAAAAATTGAATGATTAAATAACCAAAAATAAGCATTAGTAAGACATAATGTGCCAAAATATAAATGAAATAACAAATAAGGAAACACTTCAAGTTAGACAGTTGGGTTAGAATCCATAAATACTACTCAAAAAAATCAAAAAGTCTGATTAGAATTAAAATATGGCCAACTCAAATTGAGATCTAAAAATAAACTACCAAAACAAAGGACAAGAATAAACTTCCAATATAAAGGTTGATGGAAAAAATACCTTACAAAATGGAAATAAATAGAGCATCTCAACTACCAAAAAATAAAATCCAAAAAACAACAAATATTAAGTTTAATACCCAAATAAATCAGGAAGGATTAAGTGAGCAAAAATAAAAGACTAGTAGGGAAAAAACCATAGCTAAAAAAAATAAACAAGGATAATAAAAGCTAAACAAAAATATATAACATAATTAGCTAAAAAACTTTCTAAAAGAATAATTAATTAATGTTTTATCAAAAGAATAATGGAATAAAAAACAAGAATAGTGTCAAAAACATTGCTTGTAAGCAACCTGTGAATCAAGGTTAGAGTGTAGAAAATGTAAGAAAGTTAGATTAAAATTATCTTTTCACCTCCAAATCTACACAAAAACTCAAGAATCAATGTTATAAAACTAGGGATCTAATACCATGAAGGATTTATCCCAAGAATACTCATCAATGACAAAGTATGAAAGTGTGAAAATAAAGAAATCACAAGACAAGTTACCTCTCAAGGTGCAAACCACAAATGAGATGAGAGTTTTAAAGTGGGAAACTGAATGTATTGAAGAAAAACCCACATGATCTTATTAGAAGGATTGCTACAAAAATATCCACAAGTACAAGATTGAATCAAGAGCACAATATAAGAAGTGAAAGAGATATGAGATTCTAGTGAAGAAATAAGGAGAGGAAAGGCTCTTTTATAGAGATTGAAGAAGAGAATAGGAATTACAAAGAATCTCTTTATTACATTAAAAGCCTTCTATGTGTGTGCCTTTTGTGGCATAGTCCCTTATAAAGTGTAGGTAAGTGTGTGCCAAGTGGAAGAAAGAGAGTTACATGCAAGTAATTTTAAACCCAAGTGGATTAGTGAGGTGAGAGATACCTCACAACGTAAGAAATAAAGTGTATTTATAAATACAATAAATACACACATAAATAAGACTTAGGAAGAGCCTATAAATATAAGGAGGACCCCAATTAAGGCTAATTATCCAACATATCATACATAGTGCAAGTGACCCAATCATAAATAGAGGTAGCACAAAACACAAAATAACAAACAATCTCATAATAGCTAGTAATGCATAGATCTATAACACACACAATGTTGAGGACGTTCCTTCAATTATATAACACATGGTCTCATTTATTTCACCACTAATGTTAGAAAATATTAATTAAAATAATAACAAGCTCTTAATCATTAACCAACTACTACAGTCCATGCCTATAAGTGTTTGAAGAATGTTCTCATTCTACCTACCTGCATAAAAGTACCAATTAACTATAGTATAGTGGTGATGTTCTCTAATTTATCTTCCCCTCTCCATTCAACCCATTTACCCCTTACAACCCTCATTCCCCATATCATACTCAAAAAGAGGACATCACATCACAAGGATAAGTTGTGCAAGCCAAAATAGAGTAAGAGAAATCTTAAAAGGAAGTAGATAAAAATACAAAAAAAAAAAAAAAAAAGTTGAGAGCAAAACCCAAGAAAAATAAGACCAGTGGAAGAAAAAATATTCACATGAGAAGTATAAGGAATAAGAAGTTGTTCTGAATAAGAATAAATATGAATAAGAAGAAGCCACATAGAAAAAGAATAAGCATGATAAATAAGAGTCAAAAAATAAAATAAAAAAGTAGAAGAATATGTGAAAAATGAGGAATAATAAAATAAGGCAACGTAGGATGATCAAAGGAAAAATTTTAAGGATAACACAAAAACTAAAGAAGAGTAGGATAAAAATAAGGAAGCCTTGTGAAAGTAGGAATTAGAGAGCAAAAAATGGTTGAGGAAAAAGCTTCCAAGGATATTGTAGAATAAGTAGAATAGATAGAAAAAGTGTAGATAGAGGTAACTTACAAGGTAAAATAAGATCTAGAGATGATTAATAAGTTTGAAGTCACATCCAATACTAATAAGGTCAATTATTTATAGAAATATGTGAAGCTAAAAATTGAGCTAAAACAACAACCAATTCTTGATGCTCCATATCCTTCTATCACATCACAAGGCTCAAGATCTTTATTTGGAGGTGTACAAGTAGATGTGTCATAATATATACATTCACACTAAGCCAATGGTTATGGGATGTGTAAGCCTCACCCCTAAAATTAATAACATTCACACTATTAGTTTTAAAAATATAACATTAAGGAGCCCTAGCCACATTTATTACAAATTATTTTTATTTGAGCACAAGTCAGGAGGTATCACTTGATGTGACCTAGATAACACTAGTAAATCAGGTTCAAGAAGTAACAATTTTTAAGGAATCCATAGTAGAGAAGGCCCTTGACATAAAACAAGCCTCTAGCGAAGGTAGGAAAACATAGATCTATATAATCAATTAGTCAAGGCCTGCACAATAATAGATGATACTTGTCTATCACTAGTGGTCTATGTTTTAGGAGTGTAGACACTCAAAAATTACACATGATAGTTTTATATGTTAAAGCACCTTGACCCTCATTCTACCTCGAGTCTAATTGACCACCTAGTTAACTAAAATCATTTTCTAACTTAAACCTATCAAAATACTAACTTAGCACCTTTAATTTAACCTTTTAAAACACCCCTTTCTTGAGTAAATTGCCTCAGACACTCGACCACTAATGGTCATCCTAACCATCGATGGTTAACCTAATCATCAATGGTCAGATCTTCAACCTAATTTAAAACATCAATAGCTATATATGAGATGAAAAACTAGCAACTTGATTTAAAACCATTAAAAAGCATCATAAATAACAACTTTATCCCTTATTCAATTAGTAACTTCCTCTTACTCAAAGAAGTGGAAAGGATGGAGAAATCCATAAAATCTACATCCAAGCTATCAAATATTCTTACACACAATTATCTAGCCTTCCTTTAGAAATTAAGCGGTAGCAACAAAGATTTGAACCTCTATTCAAGTTGTTCTTGAGACCAATGTACTATCACTCTAGCCAAATTTCTCCAAACTTACACCATTAGTAATCTAGCAAGTTACAGGGAACTTTGTGCTTATTTCTTTTTTTTACTTCATTTGAACCCTCCTAACCTAATCAAACTTATCTCCCAACTTCCCATCTCTGACTAGGCCCATACCAAAATCCCTACTTTAACATTTACTCAATCTTTAACCTCTTTTTAAAAAACCTAAAAACACACAAGCAACCATTGATAGTTAACCTAACCACTGATAGTCACCTCAATCATTGATAGTCATCTAACTATCGATGGTTAGCCTAACCATTGATAGTTCACCCAACCATTGATGGTCACTATGGCAAAAAATAACAAGTTATTTTCAGCCCCTTAACCTCAACCAAAGCTTTTTATTATATTCCTACCTGTTTAAATAGCCTCCCCTAATTTTTTGAACTTGACCCCAACTATTTTAGCATAGGTATTGACCCAATTTTACTATTTTAGACATTTTCTTAGAATAAGTATTTTAATTTCTTCCTCTTACATGAATTTACTTTCATGTTATCTAATGAAATTATTCTTTATTTTCATATAAATCAACTTAATTGTTATAAATAGTGGATTGACAACCTCCTAGATCTAGCTCACACTAGGCAGTCCACTCAACTATCTTACTAACAACCCCTTTTCTAATGTCTTTTTTATCTATAGGTTATTCTTTCCAAGCCAAAGATGAATTCCCATCATCATTTGGATCACATGTGTACTTCTACTAGGTATTCCTTTAAACACACCTTTTACTAGTTTTGTACTTGCTTCCAAATTAAGAAATGAGCAAAAATTAAGAGAAATAGGGAGACTAAGTTATGTCTAAAGAGAAACAATTCAATATGTTATTTTCTCAACTCACCACTGATTAGGTGGCTATGAAAAAACTTCAGTAACTATGAGATAAAGGTATCACTTAAAAGTGGAAATATAAATCCTCTTCCATATCCTTAAGGAGTATGAGTAGGTGTTGGACACTATTATGCAGAAAACCACACAAATTTCTCTTAGTGTGATAGAATAGAAGTATTTATAAGATTTAATAAATAATATTCAATCATATTTATCAAAGGTGGACAAGGTCAAAACCATCATGGAAAATCAATCGGCCACACCATAACTCATGGATGTTGCACTTAAGGAGTCTCTTAACTCAAAATACATGGTTATGAAAAATATGAAAACATTGAAGAATGAGATGCTTCACATCATGTTCATTAGTGTCCAAAGCCATCAATATGTATATAGACTAGATTAAATGTCACAATACATTCATCTAAAGCTCTTACAGAATAGGGATATCATTTCCACCACAAAGGATGAATATATTTAGGTAATCATGTATTGTAATGCTCCATTACATAATTTTATTAGTATATTTTGGGATGCATTAGCTGATTAGATATAATTCAAGTAATATATTTCACACCTAAATAACTTGATTTCTATGATTGTCGATAAGACACAATCCATCCCATTGGCCCAATTTACACAAGATTTACAAAATAGGGAGGGGAAAACCCAATGCAAACACAACCTCTAATACCTAAATCTACAGTTGTATTATCTTTAACCATAGTTTCTAAAACACCATTCTCTTTGATATCACCATATTATAACATAACACCAATTGCACTACCATATGTACAACCTCTTCTAGATCCAAAAGCACACTCCATACCTCTTGCATCGCTATAGGTATTTTGTAATCCAATTTTTTATAAATTTTGAAGAAATTAGAAGTAGGGAAGACCAAAAACATTAAGAATAGGGCCAAAATTGTCTAAAAACTATAAAGGGTGGCCTCCTTCTTATGTCAATCTATTGAAAACTCATAAGGGAGGTATATTCATACAATGCTTAGTTTGAAACTTGGAAGGGCTGGTAATTAATGTACAAGAGGTGAAAATTGTTAAATGAAACCTTATGCGATTACCACAAGTAATGTTTTTAGGACCAACTCCTTAGTGTAAGCAATTATACCAACTTCAACATTAGGCATACTTCTTGTATCTTTGTCTTAGGATGAGATAATTGTTTGAGTCTAAGAAAGTGTAGGTAGTATACTTAGGACTACAAAATCAGAGTGTAAATGCATGATAAGTATGTGGTGTAGAACATTTTATGTAATGTATATCATTTTTTATTTATTCATCTTATGTATGTATTCAAAAATACTGTGGAATGTGAAAATATTCCTTCATGCTAGAACTGTAAATATATAATGTGAAGTGTCAGAGATTTTAAGTTCTATATATAGTGATCAATTATAAAGGAAAAGAGATGTGAAATATATAGATTAATATTGAGATCATATGATGGTTTTTTCAAATATATTTTTTTACTTGTTATGTTTTTAGTGTATACCCTTATTTATTACATTTACTCGATTACATAACAATAATAAATGTTTTGTATAATTCAAGTTCACATTTCTCTTAATAAACATGTAATTCTAAACTAAATGAATACTCAAACTATTCTATATTTTTTATGTGTTCTAAACTTCTATCCTACTTCGTATAAAAACACATATTAACATGTTCTAATAGGATTTCCAAGAACCTATGCTAACATGCATATTCAAATAGAAGTGCCTAGGGTTTATGTTTATGAATCCATTATATATCAAATCATTACTATGACAATATCAATAGAAAATTTACAAAATCAAAATCAATGTTTGGTTTCAAATATCACATCACGGGAAAATCATACCACTATCACAAAAAATACATAGTATGATAGTGTTAATGATGTGTTCACATCTTCATTTAACAATTTTATGCCTAATAATACTTCATCTATAAATGATAAACTACAATAGAATAAATATACAACAAGTAGTTCAAAAATTATACAAAAGAATAACAAGAGTTCAAGTGAAATTCTAAGAGAAATTGTTCAAAAAAAAGTGATCAAATTACCTCCTATACATCCTCTTAGAAGATCAGAATACTATTATGCATATTATATAATGCATATGCAACATACAAATTATTGTTTTGCCTTGAAGAATAGAATACAAAAGATAGTTTATACTGGTGATCCTATCACTAATACATCAATCAAGTAACCCACTCCCATCATGAGTACATCTTCTAAAGCACAAGTGCAAAAAAATAAGTATGGGTACCAAAAGATAATTTAGAGTAAAAATAGTTGTAAATGTAAAACCTAGAGATATAAAAGATTCAAAAGGAAAAGCTAGAGCTACAAGTGTTACAAAAATATCAAGAATTCAAAGTATAAATTACATCTTTTCCTAGTGTTCAAGCAAAGATACGTGACTCTTTTCTGATCCATAATTAGATGCAACATTTTTACAAAGATAAACATACTCAAGAAAAGTAAAATTTCAAGAAATAAAATCCACTCTATGAAGCTATTTATTTTCTATACACAAATGCTCAAAATGGTATATCACAAGTTCAAGAACAACCTACGAAGTTAGTCCTTGCCTATGATAACTATGGTTATGTATAAGATGATTGAAATGACACAACAGATATGTAGGATTAATATGGAAATATCATTGAGGGTTATGACACGTGATATTATGCCTTCATAGAGGCATCCCTTTTGATTATATATTTTCCCTATACTAGAATTATGTCTCATCTATATCTCCTTGGTTTATAATTTAAATATGCAAAAAATTAAAAAAAAATAAATAATCAAGAAAATAAAAAACATTCAAATAAAGCAAAAAACAAAAAAATAGCAATTCACATGTTTAATATATTTTTCATATGTTGTTTACTTTATGTTATTATATAGCATATCATAACTATACACACATGTTTCATTTGTACTCGAGTGTGATATAGGCATACACTAGATCCATGATACAAGCACATGTAGATGTTGGATCTTTTTTCCTCATGTGTGAAACATACATTGGGAGAATATTACTTCTATTGATCATGATTGATACAGGTTATATTAATTTATGATAATTTTAAATTATCATGTTGAGATTATATACTAATGTTTACACATGCTTATACTCATTCTACTATCTTACATAGTGTACTTGATATGATATTTTCCAATAAATTTTGCTAACACATATATGTAGGGACTAATATGACATGTTTATGGTAGTTGTTTATACTTAACTTATATTCCATCTTATCACATGGCATACTTGAGTATATTACTTGATTACTTCATCATGTCGATTGTGGGACATTTTAACATGTTCTTTGTTTGTTGGCTCTACTACCCTGAGTATTGATTATTTCTTTGGTGGGTGGACATTTGAACATGTCCTCCCCTTGAGTGTGTAGAAGTTGAAAGTTCCCATGTTTTTGGTATCCTTAGACCTACATTTGATGTGACATTGAGTGGTCTTGTATGTGTCCTTGATTATTTATTGAGTTTTTTACTTCTATATGTTGCAATGATTGATATCATATATCATATGGCTTATTGTTATTTGATACTATGAGCTTCATATATACATCTACTCAAAATAAAACTACTATATGCCTCATTACTACATGATTGATAAAAATATATCATGGTTATCTTATCCTTCTGAGATAATATGACTATTATTTTTCATTCCCTTCACCTCAAAAGGGGGGTATATCATTAGGGGTTTGTCATGAAGACATGAATCTACATACATACAATTGGTAGAATTTGATACAATTTACATGATTTAGATATAGACTTATGACAAAATCTTATAAATTTAGCATATATTTGGGATAGCATTTTTCAAATTTGTGACACATTTTAGGTGCATATGCCATGAAAATGCATCAAATTATAGATAAATTATTCAAAACATTCTAATATTCATGCACAGACCTTACCAAGAATTATCAATTGAAATTTCTATTTATTTCAGTAGTTATCTCCCTTGAGTCGTAAGATCGAGGTTGTGTGTCCTCAATGGACTTGGTACTACTTCTATTTTAGATTTTGATATGGTTATACCATCTGCCTAGAGCAAGATTGACTAGAATATGTTTACATATGGGTTTTAAAACTCATCCTTACACTAGATTAGAGGCATTATCACCCTTTCATTCCCATATTCACATCTCCAAGGTTTAGTTGTGAACCTCTCTCCAATGCTTTATCTAATAAGTATCATCACCAAATCAAATTACTAAGGGGAAACATGATTGCATCAACACACAGGTGTATTATTTCCTTGCTCTCTTTTATTTCAAGCAATTTCAATTATTAACTTTCATATTATATTTACTAATTACACCTATAACATGATTTGTTTATAGGTCATACGCATACAACAAATTTAAATAGGGATCAAGTTAAATCAATGTGTGTTGTACACACCATAGTACATATTTCTTTTATGTAATATAATAATTTCATCCTTATACACTACTAGATTAAAGGGGGTAAATGTAGATACTTAAATTTAGATGTTACATGATAAAATATTCTTGCACACTTAAAAAATATCACTCTAGGCTCTACCCTTTAGTTCTTTACTTTTTCCCTACCACAAGGCTCATTTTTACCATCTCATTATGCTTAAATTAGTATCTTATGGTCAAGTCTTGATCTTATGATTACCCAAATCACTTGTAGCTCATATTATGCTTAAAACTTGATATATATCCTTCACTATCAATTAAAGAGCTTCAATAATTCTCTATGACACTAACATTCATATCTAGATACTACCATAAATGATAGTGTCCTAATTCCAGTGTTGGTGTATGTACCTTAAAAACACTAAAATTTATGACTCTTTTGATATAAATAAGTTGGCATATTTATCTTAATTAACAATCTATGAGGCTATTTTAAAAAGATATTGTATAAATACAAGTCAAAGACCATTCATTATCATCGAATACTTTGCAAAAACACATCTAACACTTACCAAGTAAAATCACCTCTCACGATTATAAAACTTCCTTATTCTTACCTATTTCAATATCAATGATAGGATCAATCTTCTTATAGGTATAAGGCATTCAAAAATCATCCCATGAGCAGTATTTGTCATGTTGTAAGCTAGATCAATAAATACACTCACATATAGCATAGTACACCATTTTTCACACACAATCCCACATAATGGGGAGAACTACATATGTCATAGGACCTATTTAGATTATTTTTTATGTAGGTACTGCTCATTGGTAAAGGGTTCTTTGAGGTCAACTTGACTTCACTTAAGCCTAATAACCTCTATTTTGTAAGGTGTCATACCTTTATTATAATATCTAGTGTTTTAAGTAAAAAAGTGATATCGAGAACTTATGTAAATGATAAAAATATAGAATATAAAAGGTGATATCCAACCATAAT
The DNA here is from genome assembly GCA_037957365.1 of Torreya grandis. NCBI lineage: Eukaryota > Viridiplantae > Streptophyta > Pinopsida > Cupressales > Taxaceae > Torreya > Torreya grandis. Next base: position 1,137,358 of record JARHVA010005379.1, on the reverse strand, counting down.
ATGTGCAAGTGTAATTTCCATAAAAAATTTAATCTTTTTCATAAGAAGCTAGTGGAAGAATTAGGAAGGACACTAGTTTTGACACTAGTGTCCACCAAGCAATACAAGGGTCCAGACTAGAAAAAAGAAAATATTCAAAATCTGATGACTAGATCTAGATATTTAGATAATCCATTCATGCACCTACATTAATCAGATCTACCTACATATTAGTATATAATATAAGTACAATTTATCTTTTGCATTATTATTGTCATAACATTAAATGTTGTACTTTTTATATTTAGCATATTCTTAGATTTATTATATCTTATCAGAATATGATTATAATCTAAATTCATTTAATTAGCCTAATTTTTTAGAGTGTCTCACTCCTTGCTTCATTAGGTTACTCTTTCCTTTAATATTTATTTTAAAAATATTTAAATACGTTTAAAATAATATTATACAACACCATGTATTTAAACCATCATATTGATGGAAATATAGTGCAGTAGCCCAACCATTCAGTTCTAGGACATAATTTCATACATTTTTTTTCTAGTTGATAATTTTTGTGGTTTAGATGAATGATGGAAATGCTATTTGAAACTACACATTGATTTGTTAAGGTCTCAAATTAGGTATGTCTTATATGCATATGTAAATACAATCTCTATATGTTCATATATTAGCATGAGAAAATAATAATGTCTAGAATTTTTAATAAAACATCTTTGTTCATATAATAAGGAATATTTGAAATCATCTATAAACTAAGGACTTTGTTTATATTCCTATCCTTATTTACTATTTTTTTTATAAGGGTATCCTCCTCAAGTTTTTGTTTTTTATTTGCATATCATAGCCTCATTTAAGAATAATGATTTGATTAGGATATTGTTCTATCTTATTGTAGGTAGTAAAAGGACTATTATTGAAATGTTTTTAGTATTTTTTTTTTCTTATGGATCATTGATTTAAATTATGGTCTTATTTGAGATTTTTCAAAAGTCTTCCTTTTACCCTTTCTTTTTTGTGTAGTCTCATATTATTATATTCTTTTATTTTCTCTCTTATCTCTATTTTTATATGTTTGGAGGCCTTTAATTTTTTCCCACTCTTTAACTTATGCCTTTTATTTTATTTGTACAAAATTGGTAGTATTTCAATTGTGTCTCAACATATTTGGTGGCTTGTAGATTGTGTTCCTTTATTTTTGGTCCTTCATCCCTACTCCTCCCATTTTTTATGTTTAGACCCATGATATTTGGTTATTTCTCTTTTTCTTAGTCAACTTGCATTCCAATAGGTTCCTAATTTAAATTAAATAATTTTATATATACAAATACTCCTAGAGTAATTTTAGAAACAAATGAGGAATCAAGTCTTGGATGCACGAAGAATTATATATTTTTGCTCTTCAATAATTTTCAAGTAATTTCAAGGTTAATTATGTGCATGCTTGTATAAAAAGGATTACTAGGTAAATGTTCATTTGGTTTTACTTTATTATTAAGGAAGATAATGTGAAGTCCTATCTCTCACTTGGATTGGGGTTACACTCACATTCACTAGAGCTACATTGGCTTTGATTCCAAGCATGAAGGAAATGTAGTTGAACCTCCTCAAGAGTTTTCTCAATCTAGCTAACCATGTACTTTATAATTACTCTTGAAAAAATAGTTTGATAAATTAGTAAAAATATAATTTTAATATAAATCAAGACATTTCTACCATAATTTCAACAATGTGAATCTATATCATTATTCATCATCTTCTAGCACACCTACCCAGAAAGTTACATTGTCAAAAACATAATAGACTACATAGTTACTATCTAGGTTTCCACTAACATAATTTACTATCATCCATCCATGAATGTATTTTTCTTGAAATAACATTACTCCTTCCACCTCATCCACTCAAAATGCCCTTTAAAAGAGGGAAAAAATGTATGCACTTAAATTTGCTCGCTTCCCTTTGTCATTAATTTCATCCAATAATCTTCTATCTCACCTTATTTCATATAATTCATCTTGTTAATACCCTTATATCCATTTGGTATAATACCCCCTCTTCATTATTCATGTCACATAATAACCTTATAACATCCTACAACCTAATTAATTCACCTAATTCCCCATTATCCACTAATTAACCCCATTTATCTAATATTTGGGAATTTAAAATTCCCCTCCACCTACCCTAGCCTATGAGTAGCCTCTCCTACACCCTTAGACTCTATAAAACCCCTTAATCATATGACTAATCACCCACTAATCTTGATGAAACATCTAGAAAGACTCTATAGACTTCTACCTCTAGAACATTCCCTCCTCTAGAATCATCTAAGGAATTTTTAATTCTTTGAATAAGTTTCCACCATTTATCTTCCTACACCCAACTTTGAATTATGGCCATGATCTTATTTCCTCCATCTCTATAAATAAATAACCTACCCTCCATTCAAACTAATGAGAAAACTCCATGAAAAATCAATCCATAATATCTTAATCATTTTAGTCCATTTTTAAGTTATTCTTCATTGCTGCAACTTCAAGGTTATAGTCTACATCAAGTGATCAAGAATAATAAATTTGGATCAATATTGAGTCTAAGAGGTCATGATGCTGGTATAATTCTATTTTGAATTCATTTTTGTTTGCATTATGATCTTGTTTGTTTCAAATTTTAAAGATTTGTGTTTTTGGTAAATTTTGATATAATTTTCATATATAAATTTCATTGCTCAAAATATCCATCTTACATTTGGAGACCACAATGGGATCCCTGCTTTGGACTAATCATAATGTGTGTAAGTTGTGAAAAATCAATTATAGGAGTGGTTAGGAAGAATTTGGGCTTTAATTTCCAAATTTCTAGACCTTTAGGTGAATCATGGTTTTAACCTAATAATAGAAATTTTGCAATAGTGGTTTTATCCTTGACAGTAGTGATTTTAACCTAACCATCGAGATTAACCACTAATAAATAAGTTATTTAACCATTTTGTCTTAGATAATCAAAATTTCTTGTAGTAATCTATGATTTTAACTATTATTAGCAATTTTGTTCTCTCTAGTAATGAATTTGCTTGAGGATGAATAACTCATATTTTATTCATAATTATTAAATATTTAGGTCACATATATTGTATAAGGTAAAACTCTTTTGGTCTAAAAATTCACATCCTTACTATAATTCAAAACCCCCTATTTAAATTTGTAATTTTGATTTATATTCATGATTTTTACTTTGTTAGTTATGATTTTAATTGAGATTGTAAACTAACTCCCATCTGACTAATAAATATTGTAATATGGTTCTTCTATTATCTATCTGACCCATTTTGGTTGTAGGAAATAAAAATAAAATATTATGGTTTAGAATTTAAAAGGTGTTAAGTGTTGGGTAAAATCACTTCTACCTATTTGCAGCCTTGATTTTGACTTTCAATTTTGACTTAGTAACTAGTGAATTTGAGATTAAATTTGATATTTATACTCTCAAAGATTTTTCTTTGGCTATTTCTTTTGTAGGTTCAACCTTGGTGTCTAATCTATTATCTTACAGGAAGAAGACAAAAGCATTGTCAAAATAAAAATTCATAGTTTCTACCTTGTAGACAACATCGTCTGTAGTAAAAAGTGATTTTAACATAGAGTAGCAGTTTTGATGTAGTAGCAATCTTGACCAATAATAGTTTTTATTTATCACTTACCATCTAAGCTTATTATTTTTCCTTTTTGAAAAGGATCTATAAATAATATAATTTGATAAAATTACAAATCTAAATTATTCTTGTGGGTAATTTCTAATATTTTTATAAACCCATAAACATTTACAATTTTTGTATATATTGTAACATCACTTATAGCTAGCAATGATTTTGATTTCCCATAGCAATTCTACTTCTGATAATTATGATTTTCATCTAACTATATATAACACTCTTTAAATAATATCATCTTATAAAATTGTTTTAGTTCTCATTATTATTATACTCTACAATACTATTATACCTTGAAATAGTTAGTTTTCTTAAAAATAGCAAAAACACTTATTAATTTAAGTGACTTTGATTCTAAAAGCTGATTTTGCAGAAGCTATTAGCAATTTTGATTAACTAACCACATGGTTTAGATGATGGTTTGCCTAATCATTTTACAACATTGTTTATCCCTATCTATGAGTTTGATGAGTCATTTATGATTTTGTACCTCTATATGCAATTTTGATTAATAATTGATTGTGTATATATGGTTTTGATCAAACCAATAGCAATTTTGCTCTTTATTTTTCTTCAAAATTTGTCTCTTTTGAGTGCATTTATAGGACCCTTTTTGGTTAATTTTGAGTCATTTCAAAGGTTTCATAAGTCCCAAATTATGTTTGACATCGAGGGAATTGCCCCTTGACCCTACTCTATATTATGATAAGGAGTGCACCTAAGATGTTGCCCCCAGACCTCAGAAGGGGCACTACCCCTTGACCCCGTAAGGGGAACTACCTCTTAACCCTACATGGGGAATTGTCCCTTGACACTGTTAGGGGCTCTACCATCAAACCCCCATGTCATCACCTTTCATTCAAAAACTTTATAGTGTAAAACCCACAACATTTTTTATATTTTTATTGAGGCTTATTACACTAACATTTGGTTTGGATTTTTATAGGGTAAAATTTGGTGGTAGTTTTGTCTCACTTGATTTTACCTAACCACTTATCTTGCAGGTCATATTTTGACACATTTTTTTTTGTCCAATGTATTGTAGGTTTCCCCTCAACATTGCTAAATTGAAACTACTAATCACTTATTTTTTAGGGTACTTATCAAATATTTTAGAATTTTGAAAACCATGTTGTATATATTTTGTATATATCACATTAATTAATTAGTTAATCAAATTTTGGTCTGCTTATCTAGACCTGAGGGCTGCAATGGTGTATGCTCTCCTATTTACATCATAGCGATGAGTCTTAGAGGATCAAAAACCACTAATAAACCCTCTCATTTTTATTTTTAGGGGGAAACATGATGTGGAAGTGACACCCACATGCTTTCCATAGTCCTAAGGGGATTATGAGCATGGATTTCACCACCATGCAAAAATACACACTTAGTGTTTTAGAGCAGTATAAAAATTAGGGAGATATATCATTAGGCCAAATAGGAGACCCCATACATGATCTCATGAAGGTGAGGAGTTAATTATATGATCTATCTATCAGGTAGAACCCTATATAGAATCAGGCCCCACTTACCTAGTGTATATTAGGGATGCCCTTGGAGAGCCTATATAGCCTAGAATAAGACCATTGGCCATAACAGACTTGTTATCAGAGTCAGTATCAACTCCCATAGTGACTATTATGTGAAAATATGGTTGACAGGGTTTGGGAGCTTCCATAATAGGTCACCAACCTACAGCCTCACCCATAAAACCATTAGATAGTGTAGTCATTAAGTTACATGACCACATTAATTTACTAATCTTAGGTTTGTGGTTTTATTGATTTGGTGTGTATTATGCTAGACTAGTTTTATTTATAAATTGAGTCAGCATTTCACCCAAACCTATACACAACTATCTAGGTCTCTTATATCATTATCTTTTATATCCTTATCTATATCATATTACCTTGTAAATTATAGCCTTATCCCCATTTTTTACATTCTTAAAAATCTTGTACATCCTTATCTACTTTACCCATCATCACACCTTTCATCATATGTTTTACATCCTTAATCTTGTATAATCTTGTATATCTTATACATATTATCATCACATCTTAGACATATAATAATTGAGTTTTACCTTGACATCCTCCTATTTCTCTATCACCACTAACTTGTAAACCATATGGTCCTTACCAGGCACCTAGAATCTCTATGGTTGTGTTAGTACACTTCTTCCTCTAAATCCACATTCAAAAAAGCACTTTTTACATCCATCTAAAACACTATCCACCTAAAATGAGTAGAAATGGATATAATCTTTCTAAATGTTACCATTTTAGCTATAGGAGAAAATATTTCTTCATAATATACTCCCTCTTCTTGTGCATAACCTTTTGAAACAAGATGAGCTTTATATTTGTCTAAGGAACCATCAGATTTTCATTTTACCTTATAAATCCATTTGTAACCAATAGATTTCTTATTTTGAGGTAACTCAAACAAAAACCAAGTACCATTCCTAATGAGCGCATCATACTCCATCTTCATGGTAAATTCCCATTCTAACTTTCCTTTGGAATCTACATAAGTATTAGGCTCAAACATTTGTGAAACAACAGAATTGAGAGCAAAATTTACTTTCTCAAGATTTAGTACCACTTATTTCCCTGATCTTGTGGATCTACCTTCCAAATAAATTGGAAGATCCTCTTAGCAAATATCTTGCATTGTGATATAGTAATATTTTTTCCATTTGTGTTGACTTATTGAAGCACTTGTTGTTTCACTAGGACCAACTATGGAGCTAGATTGTTCTAGTGTATGCCTTTTTAAGTCGTGTTCCATTTTAGTACTAGTACTTAATTCACATTCATTTGTAGGAATCCAAAGATTAATAGTATTTGTAGGTTTACCATCTTTTGAGAAATAGGGAATTTTCTCATCTATTTTGACATCTCTATGCATAATTACTTCATTTGAAGATATTTATAGTAACCTATATGCTTTGGAATTCTCACTATAGCCTACAAATATGTACTTTTTACTCTTTGCATCTAAACCACTTCTTTTTTATTTAGGAATTAATGCAAAAGTAGTACTACCAAAAATGTGGAAATCACTTACATTAAGTTTTTTACCTAACCATGCTTATTTTGGAGTAATATTTTGTATAGCTTTATAAGGACTCCTAGTCAAGATGAACACTACAGTGTTAACAACTTTTGCCTAGTACCAAAAAGGTACATGCATGTTTTACACCATACACTATGCCATCTCCATAATAGTCATGTTCCTCCTTTCCACTACTTCATTCTATTGTGGAGTGTAAGGAGTGGTATACTTTCTATGCGTACCTTCCTATGTGCAATATGCATTAAATTATTTGGAGAAAAATTCTCCACCATTGTCTGACCTAAAATTCTTGACCTTTTTACTTGTGTGATTCTCAACCAGTGTTTTCCATGCAATAAAGTTATCAAAACTTCTTAAGAAAATATACCCACATTTTTTGAGACAAATCATCAATAATTAACAAGAAATAAAAGGCACCAAATATAGTGTTAGTTTTCATAGGACCATGAAGATCTACATGTACTAAATCTAACACACATTCTACCCTCCATGATTTACTAGTAGAAAATGGTTACTTGGCCTGTTTACCCAACTAACACCCTTCACAAACATTTTGATTTTCCTAAATAGATGGTAGTCCATGTACCAGTTTATTTTTACCCAAAATGCTTAAATAGTGGCAACTCAAATGACCATACCTCTCATGTCAGAGAGTGCTAAATTGCTCAACTATTGATAAAGCAAATTATTCTACTAATTTAGGATCTATAATTTTATACAAAACCCTTTCCCTTATACCAAAATCAATAGGTTTATCATTGAGAGTAGTGGCATTACATTTATTTCCCTCAAACTTAACTACCAATTGTTTATTTTTGGTAATTTCACTAATGGATAATAATTTTGTATTCATATTTGATACATATCTAACATTAGTAAATGTATATTTGTATTCATTATTTCAAATGATTTTTACATCTCCACAACCCTTAATGTCATGTGTCCGTCCATCACCTAAGGAAATAGTTTCATTATTAATATTATCCTTAATGAATGTTACATACCAATCATGGTCACATGTGTAATGTTGTGAAGCTCCTAAGTTAAAATACTAGCTTTTTGACTCACTTGATTGGCCATGTGTTACTGAAAAAGCAAATTCAGTAGATACCTCTTCTTCTATTTCTTTAAAAATGTTAGCATGTCTATATTTCTTGTTTGAATTAGCCAAGTCATCTTTTCTTTTTCTACAATTTTTATTAAAATGACCTATTTACTTGCAATAAAAACATTTCCACTTGGTTTTCTTGGAATCACTTACATTATTTTTTGAATAATATCTATGTGCCGACCATGTCCCTTTCTCTTTTGTCTTTGCTATAAAATCACTTTTTATAGAAGTAGATGTAGACAAAACTACCTACACATGTTGTCTCTCCTTTTGCAATAGAAATGTGGATAATGTTTTAAAGTCCAAATTTTGAATATCAGCAATCATCTACAAGGACACCAAAAATTACTCAAATGAAGGTGGAAGGTTATACATAACCAGAGTAATCAACGAGTCACTGATATCCTTTATCTATAATAAAAATTCAAAAACAAAGCCACCTTCTTGCATCTTAATGAAAAATAATAAATTCTTAAAATACAATATCCTACCAACTTTAGAAGCTTTATATTTAGAAGTAATACTAGTCCACAAAACCGATGCATTGGTCACATTTCTGACCTCTGAGATTAGATCATCTGATACTAATAGTTTTGATAACGTAAGTGCCTCATGATGATGTTTATCATAGTCATATTAGTAGTGGCAGGGATTTGCTCTTTACCAAGAACTATTTTATCAAGATTTTGATATTCACATATCATCAAAACCTTATGACTCCATAAACTAAAATTCTTGCCTATCAATTTTTGTGAATCTAGCAATAAGAGGTATTGTAAACTAGCCATTTTAACCTAGTTTTTCCAAAAAATGAAAATATCAAAAAAAATATATTGAATTGAACAAAATTACTCCTTCCCACTAACTCAAATCACAAATTGCTCAAAACCTCTAGTTTTTAGCAAAAAAATCAACAAAATTTGATAAATTTTAAATGTTTCATCTTTAAAAACACTAAAAAATGGACAAAAATAATTAAATCAGGAGATATACAACTCTACTTTGAAAAATTTCTTTTGCATATAGATGAGGATAACAATTTTTAGATCTTGGAAAAAATTTAGGAGATTATAACCTATGGTTCTCCTTTTATAGAATTAACTATAATATTTTTTAAGCAAGTTGAGGTAAAAATAAAAAATTTTAATGTTTTGAAAGGAATTGACTTTTCTAATTATGATTTAAATCATAATTCCTCATTAAAATCTAATTGGTTATTCAAAAACTTTGGATAAAACTTTTTATTAAAAAATATGCCAATAATCATGAACCTATGCATTTGCAGAGAAATGGCTTACTAGGAAAACTTTAGAGACTAATTGTGAGTTGAATTTTGAATCAAATTCACTTATATCCATTTCTATCTTCCTCTCTTGTCCATCAAAAACCACCAAAGCCAATAACCATAAAAAAAATAAAAAATGAATTTTTTCACCTCTTAGGTGTTGTATGACCTACACGAGAGGAATAAATGGAGAAAAAAATAAATAGAGGCTGAGCCTCCCTTCTCTCTTCTAATTTCTCCTTCCTCCACCTCTAGAGACCTTCTCCAACCTGTTATCTAGCTTTCTAGATTTTTGGCTGGTCATGGCGAGCAAAAATTTGATTTTATCTCTCTGACATATCTCCACTCTTTATCAAATTGAGGTTACTTCTCATATAATCTCCACTGGGTATTCTCCCTCCCTAACAAGATGATTTCATAGAGACACCTTCTTCCTAGATTCACTAACTTCTCAAACAATCTCCACTGGGTATTTTCCCTCCCTGACAAGATGTTTTCATAGAGAAATCCTCCTCCCAAATTCACTAACCATTAGCTCTAATTACCATAAAGTACTAAAAAAAGAAATCCAAAAGAATACATGATGTTATTTAATCCATAGAAAGCTTAATATATAGGCAATAAACCAGCACCTACAAATACAAAGGTAGGTGAAACAAAGAGTTGATAGGAATAACAAAATACAAAACCCATGTAATAATACAATAATATTGGTTATAAAAATATAACCAAACACATAAATCTTAATTACTCTAATATTATCTAGTCTTCTTTGATCATCTATCCATCACATAATTAATCCTTCATTCTACATATTTGTCTAAGTTATCACATCTTGTCTTTATTCCATATCAACCTAATTATATCTTGTTAGTCTCATTACTCATCATCTCAAATTACATTCTTAATCATCTTGTATATTTTTATCTTGTATATCCTTATCTTATCTTTATCCTTAATCTTATCTATTCTTACTTTGTCTTGCCTTTTTATCTTACAACACATCTAGTTATATTTTTAGGTCACACACTTGTCCAAACCATACACACCATACCCCAAATCATCATTACATAACCATCCTTATATATTTGTCTTGATCTCAATCCCATCACTTTTTATCCCTCTATTTATTCCTATTTACCCTTCATCACATAATTTTATATCCATCCCACCTGAGCAAATTGGACTAAGGCTTGATTTAGTCCTTTTGTTGTCATTACATATCATCCTATCACTCTAGTCTACCATCATATTTTCTATCACCCATTATTCTATCAAACTCCCTACTCAATCAATACCTTGTTAAGAACTTATCACTTTGTCAATTTCAATATAGCATCTATTCATCCTTAATCTAGTCATCTCTAATCTAATAATCTTGCCTATTTATGACTAGTACCCATCTAATCATCATCTTGCTAGTTTGAATCTAGGCACTAGTCGAATCCCCATCCTTTTTTTAGCTTAAAAACTAGGAATTATTGATATATAATTAGCACTTATCATACATAAATTTGAAATATGACCCTAGTCTGATATCATAATCCATTTCTTCTATCTTGTCCTCACTATCATGTGTCATACTAGATTAATCATTCAGACTTACTTTGTCTAAGGACCATATTTTTATCCAATCCCTAATTTACCTTCACATCATCCCCCTTTTATCATATGACTAACTTTCATCCATCACCTATTTACCATCTTCCCACATGGATTTAGACCCAAATATTGTATAATAATACATATTTACCAACAAATATGAGATCCTTTTGTGGGTCCTAGAAATGGGTGCCTATCTACCTAAAGTCCTTACTCCCATAAAACCTAAATTAAAACCCCTTATCCTTCCCCATTAGTAATATCCATGTACACCTATCCTACATGTCATCCCACCATAGTCATCTAGATTTTCCATTCATCATAGCCATAGTCATAATCTCCCCCAATATATAATTAATAAGGTCACCCTATTTCACAAGTATATCTTTGAAAATAAGGGCAAGTGCCTTTTATAGATATTGGAGATGGGTGCCCACCTTCCTAATTATTTTGAAACCCTAAACCTAAGGTCACATACTAGAAAAATACCTCACCAACCCTTTTTAATTCTTGTGATAACCAATCCCATTCTAAATTCTAATCCCCCCCTATCTACTAGTCCTAGTCTTGGTCATGACCTTCCTAGTCACCTCTAGTATACTAATATCAGAGATACTGACCTTATTTAATTAATATATTATTTCCAAGGACTCAGTCCTCTTGTGGATCTAAAAAATGGACATGATGCCTAACTTCCCATAGGATTTGACCCCATTCAGCTAACCTCAAAATAACTCTAGTTCGTACCCATCTATAGTTGAATCTTCCATTTACCAGTCATAGTTCATCATCTTTGTCAAAGCTCCCATACTGCTAGTAAAGGTAATCTTATGATATCTTTCATCAACCTCATCCAATACTATCTCATCTCCTAAAATACCTCATATAACATGATCTCTCCATATCATGGCATTATTCCACCTCATGGAAAAATCATCTACACTAAAATCAAATGCTTCCACTCCTAAGTCTAATGCTTCCACATCCAAGTTAATAAGCGAAGAGAGGATCCCTATACTCTAAAAATCTCTTCCTATATCCCTATAAGCCCTCTTCTAATTATTTTTTGTCATTGACATGATATTCTATCCACCCATATAACATCTTGATGTCCACTAATCTTAATCCCATCTTGGTATAAAGCTAACCAATATTGTACATATCACCAAACCTAGGGGTATACTTTTATTTTATTTCCATAATTTTTAAAACTATGTCTAAGACCTCATTGAACATGGTGACATCAAAATTTACACTAATGAATAGGATTGGTGATCCCTACTCTATTATTCCTTATTCCTCATCCCCTTTTCAATCTCACCCTCATCCTTTTGTCATCCCATTCATCCTCATCTTGGTTACTAGCCTTGGTGTTCAATTTACTAGTAACCCCATTTTTATAATGTACATACATATCTCAAAAGACCTAAAAATTGAAATATTCCAAAAAAAAATAAAAGTTATAAAATCCACAGAACCCCAAAAACCTATAATTTATCTTGTCTTATGTCTTGAGTATATGGTCATCTTATCCTATGTCTTAAGTCTTAATTTTTCCATGTCATCTTGAATTATCTTATGTCTTAGTGTTTTTATCATTTTTTCATCTTATCTTGTACTATGTCCTAATATTAGCACCCAATTCCTTATCCATAACCTTATCCTAATCCAACTCACTAGTCTACTCCAAGTCCATACCTTATCCATAATTTAAATTCACATCATGATCATCAAGATCAACTTGGTATAACTCATCACCTAATCATTTATCCCAATAACTCTCATCAAGATAATTATAATAGATACAATGACCCTACATGTAGATACTTATGTCTTACTTGTCTGCTCTTTGTTGTTGGGCATGTTTGCATGTCTTTTATCATGTATATGTTTGTTTATTGGTATTTATTTATCTTATTTCACTAATATTTTAATTAGTCTTGCATCATGTCTCTTTCATTAAGGGTGCAATGAATGAGGATATTGTGATGGAGAAAAAAATCTATAATAATGTTTTTGCGTGTCCTATGTAGAGTTCATCATTTTCCCCTTTTATATTTATGCACTTTGGCATAACATCCTCTTGTTAATACTTATATCATGGGACATACTACCAAGTTCTTCAAATTTCTTGGAATAATAAACACACTCATCATTTCTCCTATCACCTATCATAACTTCTAACATCCCATATCTAATCATTTATCCAAATGCTTCATCTTTAAGTTGATCATCACAGTCCACTCATCCAATATCCAATCATTCCTTCAAGCTATTTATCATCTCTTTTATATCCTCTAGTTATTCATTTATCATCTCTCTAGTCATAAACATCTAACATCTCATCTCCCATTATTTATCCTAGTCTTTTATCTTCATGTCTAACATCTAAGTCAAATCATCCCTCATCTAAAAAACTAACATGTCTAAATATTCATTGTCATCATCTTCTTCTAGTCTATCTTATCATATGTCATCTAATCTGAACTACATTAGCTTGAGGTCTTTTTAAACTATGTAGACAATATTCAATCACATAATGTGTCTAAGGTCAGTATTGGTCCCCTAACCCATTAGTAGAGGATTTTTGCCAACACAACTTCCACCTAGGCATGAGAGGATCATTTTTTGATTGGTTAGCCTTTGTTATTTTTGCATTTAGCTAGAAATTGTAATGCATATCTTATACCAACTAGTAGATGGCTAACTATATCCCATATTTTTAGGGAATTTTTTAGGATTTGAAGATATGTGACAGCTATAGCATGGATTTCATAGAGTCATGTAGTTGTTACTTATGATGACTGAGTTCTATCTTGACATTCAACATGCAACTTCCACCTTGGTGAAGATGATCCTGAGCGTTTATTTAAGGATCTCAAGATAGAAGAGGTAGGGTAGATGAAGAACTATAGAAAATCTCTAAAAAAATTAATTCTCTAAAAACATTGCTCCATTTTCCAATAAGGATTTATAAATAGCATGGAGGCCATTAAGGCTCCACTTGTATGTGCCCAAGCTTACCTATGATCCTCTAGGTCATTAGGTATTATAATCTGAACATATACTTTGTTATGAACATTCATTAATGATGAAGGTTGTTGTATCAAAATGTAATGTGTCTATTTTTCATGTCTCTTTATGTTTCTAATGGAATGTATATATTTTTAATGTCATACTATTCATGAAATTATGTTACTTAATGTTCATGCACTTTATTAGCTCGTTGCTTTAGTGGAGTTTTTGCACTTTTCACGATTTCATCATTATTTAGGATAAAGGATGAGTATATGTCTGCACCACTAACCTAATACTAGTGTAATTTCACATTTATTTAATATGAGTAAAAGTAGACTTGTGACCTCTTCAACACCTCAATGACACTAGGCTTAATCCCCAAAGGTTTTGCACTTATGGATCTACCTAAATCTCTCATTGCATTCATTAAGTCCCCCATAATGAATCCTCATGCCATGGCACAACTAGCCCAATGTAGGCCCCATTTCCTTCTCAGCTATGCTTAGGGTGAGTGTATAAGGCATTTGTCTTATGTGGATTGATGCCAATGTAATCAAGTGTTTAAATGTTGAGAGCAAAGGGAACATCCCATTCTTGGGCCTAGTTATATTAAACCAATAATTTCCTAGACTTTTTTCACAACATATTGGTTCTATTGTTGGGACTCATGTTGAATTTTATTACTGTAATGGTGTGATATAATTATGTACTAACTTTTTATTAAAAACATTGAGCATCAGATGCAATAGTTAGAAGATAGTTTTATGTTGAAGCATTCAACTTACAAAGGACAAAGGCCAAGAAAATGGGTTTAGGATATCTTATATGATGCTTTGTATGAGGTCTTTTTTATGAGTTACCTAAGCATGTATATAGGTGGTTGGTTGTATATTCAACCCATAGAAGAAGAATTTATGGATGGTGTTATGAGTAGACAAAGGAGAACCTAGAGAGGCTTGAGATCCTAGATGTTACTTGGACTAGGGTAGTAGATAAATGGTGTCAAGGAGTTATGAATAGTTACATACTTAAGTTTTTAGTCTCAACATATTCATGTCCTGAGGAAGTAGAGTACCAATTCTTATGTGACCCTAAAGGCATGTTTGTGAAGGATTTTAGTGGAGAGCTCAAAAAAAATGTTGGTGGATTACAATTTTGAAACCTTGGGGATGAAAGGATAAAATCCTTTCACATATGAGTTGTGAAAAATTAGAAAAGGGGATGTGTAACTGAGGCATAATAGATGGGGATGAGAAAATTGACACCCAAAATCTCAAAAGATAGACTTATAATAAGATATAGCATAGACTGATGAAGGATCTAGAACTTGATAGTACTAAGAGGACCTATAATGAATGGGAAGGGTATGGGGAAGGATATCTTGAAATATAGCATCATGAGCATGAGAGATATAATTAATTAATTAATTGTGCTCAATAATTGATAG
This sequence comes from Torreya grandis, assembly GCA_037957365.1. Taxonomy (NCBI): domain Eukaryota; kingdom Viridiplantae; phylum Streptophyta; class Pinopsida; order Cupressales; family Taxaceae; genus Torreya; species Torreya grandis. Next base: position 1,122,099 of record JARHVA010005379.1, on the reverse strand, counting down.
GTGTGGAATTTATTGGGTTTTTACAAAATTTTGTGACTACAGATATGTTTGACATGCCTACCCCCTTTGAACCTATGGTGCATGCTCATGTGCTAGATCCCCCACTTGAAAAAAGTACAAAAGTAATTATTGACTCTACTAATAACTTATATCTTAGACATTTTTTAGACTTGGATCATAACTTTGTGATTGAATAGATTATTCCATATAAGGAGGTGAACATAACTACCTCTAGACCATTGGGCACTAGCTCACCATAACAAAACTTGAACGTGAGCTTACCAACTTAGCTAATGTCAACAATGTAAGGTGGGTAATAGCCCATAGGAAGTGGTCTAATGCCATCAGCAAGTAACATATCACTAATGACATTAATTACACTAATAGTAACAATAGGACTAGTACCTAACCTAATGGTTAGAGGCATTGGAGGACCATTGCCAAGACAGGCACTGGGGGGATAAGCACCTCAAGTACCAACTCTCCCATAGTAGATCTACTATGAGATGGATATACACCTCCCAAAGTATCATAACATGGAAAACACTATGGAACATATACTAAAGTGTGAACTATAGTGTCACATGTGAGGCATAACTCAATTTGAGTAAAAATCTACTAGTTTATCACTACATTACTTGATTGTACCCACACTTGGTATAAAAAATTTGATCCTAACCAAGTCATGTTTGACTATGAAAATCTGAAGGCTATATTCTTGAAATAATTTGATATTTTAGAGTTTGAATAATAGAACATAATGTTAAGCATGGGATATACTGAGAGGGGGGGTGAATCAGTATATCATATATCTTATAAAACTTTCCCTTATCAAATTCCACTTAATCAAACATTCAAGATATGTAATAAAACTCAAACAATAAACATCACACAATATAGAGAGAGACACCAGATATAATGTGGAAACCCAATGTGGGAAAAACCACAGAGAATAATCTCAAGTATATTCATGAGAACAAACCCACAAGAGCACCATACCCCTTTGCCGAGTACCAACCTTAGCTAAAATTCATGAGCACCAACCCATAGGAGCACCAACCCCTTTGCTGAGCACCAACCCCTTTATTGAGCACTAACCCAGCAACAATTTATGAGCACCAACCCACAAGAGCACCAACCCCTTTGTGTATACCACACACCTATCTCTCAATGTTGCTATCTCAACAAATGATAGATCAATACAACATCTCTTTCCTCTCTCTCACTTTTGCTCTTTTAAGCTAGATATAACAAATACAAATCATATGCATCTCTCACAATTGCTCTTCTAAGCTAGATATTACAATATCAAATCAACCTCTCTCAACCATTATTACAAATGGCTTCTCAAGCCTTTATTTATAGCTTTCCAAATGTATTTTTGCCTTCCCCCTTTGTGACTCTTCAATCCTCATAGAAAATGATGGCAAACTTATGTGACCCTTCATATCCAAGCCTTTGAAAAGTCATGTGGTGACCCTTCATGACCAAAAACGTTCTTCCCACTTTTGTCCTTATCTTTGGTGACTTTTCATATTCCTTAAAGTGTCCCTTCATGAGAAATTGTGCCCTTACTCTTTTGTCTTCACTTGGTGACTCTTGGTATTCCCCAAGATGACTCTTCATGGGAAAATGTGTCCCATCCTTCTTTTGTCTTTACCTTGTGGCCCTTCGACTTCTCCATGGGCCCTTCTTTTGTCTCATATGCAACCAAAAATATATTTGTTAATATCAAATAAATATTAACTCATATTAGCCAAGATATATTTATTACAAACAACATTAAATGCAATGGGGCCTTTATCACCAATAATGCTAAACCTTTGACATCAATGACAATATTTCCAACACATAATTATTCTAAAAGAGATTACCCAAGGACTCTTAGAGAGTGTGCACTTATATGATGCAAGGTTTAAAACTCTCCTATCATATGTCCCATTTAATATTCACCCTTCCCATCATATGTAGTGGTTCATTGGGGGATTTCTCATGCCATTTCAAAGAGTGATTTCCATGAATACTTTTATAGACCCTTGATAAGTGTTTGAAGCCATGCTCATATCTAAGGTAGTTAGAAGTGTAGACACTAAGATCAACCCATTTATGGAAGATTATATTACATCTATGGCCTCTTAGCTCCATAAACTTACTTTTAGTTCATCATACAATACTTGAAGTGGAATATGGTGCATCGACTGCAAAGTAGAGGTCCATAATAAAACTAACTGTCCATAGAGGAATGTGTGTAATTTACTTATAAGTTATAAAGTTTATCAAGAAGTGCATGACACCCAAAACTACCCTTCATTACAATGTGCTAGCCAAGTTAACATAATGATCTATTATCAGTTGTGTAACACCTACACCCATACCACTATTTATTATTGAATGATTGATGAAATGTGTGAGAACATGGAAAGAGGTGCATGATAGGCTATGGTAGCAATCAAAGGGTAGGTAGACCAAGGGAATGATGGTTATGAATAAAACAATATAGGCTTTAAGATGTAATGAGGCATTAGAGGGTGCAGTATAGGATGTGGTGGTGGAAGGTTCCCATTGTGTTCATGTTATAATTGTGGCTCAACATAGCATTATCAGCATGAATACCTTACACATCCCACATGTGGGTATTTTTGAGGGTACCATAAGGTTAAAGAATGCCCTAACCTATACAAAAGTTAGCCCAAGGTAGACCTAGAGTAGAAAAGGGTGTAAGAATGATTAGGCACAAGTAGAAAATGGAGAAATAAACCCCAAAGCCATGACTTATGTGCATAGAGGCTATCAAGGTATAAAAAACTATGCAAAATGGATTCACCACTTAGTCGCTAGTTACACCAATACCTAAGTTATGCCTAGAGAATGGGGATAAGGGTCATAATAAGCATGTAATATGGCCTAAATCCAAATATGCATCATACCCAAACCTAATGTGCCATAAATATGTGTTATAGTAGGTTATAAGTGTAAACCAAAACCTATAAGGGCAGATATAATTATCATGAGACCTAGAAGAGAAGATTTCCACCTCCCATAAGAAGCAAGATAGTAAGGAAGCTAAAGTACAATAATTAATTAAGCTCTTACACCTCCTATAGATAGAAGGAATGTTACTATTATTGAAGAACTTGCTCTTAGAGCATGCAAGATAAAATCAAGTTGAGGTCTCTATTGGGCCCCTTATTTTGTGAAGTATAGGACTCACACTAGCATGACATCCACATCAATGTGAGGGAACCAATTTTTGAAATGATGACATTTTGGTGCAAGTTAGAGGTTGTACCACATACCTTATGCCAACTGAGAGGTGGTTAATTGGTTCTAGATCTTTAGGGCATTTTCCAAGATTGGTAATATATATAAATTATAATATAGAGTTTATAAGGTGATGGATCTAGTAAGAATGATCACTAAGGCTCTAGCTTAGCACTCAACATGCACATTCCACCCTGGTAAAGCTACTCTAGAAGGCTATAAAAAGAGCTCAAACTAATCGATGAAAAGATATAGAAGAGAATGTAGTAAATCTCTATGGAATTGGAAATAATATATATATATATTGCATGACCATTATTAGACTTAGGAGTGGAATGGATGCCATGAAGGCTCCATTTTTAAGCACCCAAGCTCACCTATAAGCCTCTAGGTTATTAAGTAGTTTGAGCTAGGCATTTACTTTGTTTTAAACACCATGAACTATATACTCTATTTTTAAATGTATTTAATGACAAATATGGTTACAGTAAAATTTGATGAATCTAGTCTATGAATATTTTATATTACTATTAAAACACAAAATCAATGCATTATTATAAGTGATTTTACTTATGTTGAGTAATGTTTATACATGATTCTAGTTTATGTCATTTATGAAGTCCTTGTGATAAATGATGATGTCAAACGTAACTTTGATAATGATTAAGTATAGAGTTTGCACCAAATTTTCCTTCCCTTGCTAGAAGCACAAGCCTAATATGATCACTTTAAGTGAAAGTGGTTCCTTGACCCTTCAAGTGTTGATATGATGCTAGGATCAATTTAAAAAAAGGCTTATGCCTATATGACTCTAGGATTAGTCCACCAAAAGGATTGTGCCTATAGACCACTAGGCTTAGCCCATGAAAGGATTGCACCTTTATATATACTTAAATCCTTATTTGAATTGACCAACTCTCATAATTGATGTCTTATACCATGGCACAACTAGCCCAATGTGAGCCCTAGTTCCTTCTCAGCTGTGTTTTGGGTGAGTACATAAGGCCTATGACTTATGTGAATTTATGTCGATGAATCTGAGTGTAAAATGTTTAGTGAAAAATATTTCATGTGTGTACCTAGTTGTAATAATCCAAGAAACACCTAAGATAACTTTGTGCACCGACCAAAGATTCTATAGTCACCACATTAGCAAGGTTTATTTGGGAGAATATCATTAGTCACTATTTATGCCCACTCATCTTAACTAGTAACCATGGTGTGTACTTCATCAATGAAACCATTTAGATCATGCTAATTGAATATATGGTGGTGCATCATAATATGACACCTTATCATCCCCAAGTAAATGGCATTGTAGAGGCATTTAATAAAATATTAATAACATGTTTTTATTAATAACATGCCTAATAAATATATCTAATTTTGGTCACAAATATTAGGATGGTCATGTGTTAGTAGTATTATGGGATTATCATATTATGTACAAGTGCCTGAATAAGGTCACACCATTTCAATTGGTGTTTATCATAGAGAACATTTTATCTATGAAATTTATAGTGCCCTCATTATGTATTACGTGTATTGGTCATTTGGATGACCAAAAGTCTTTAAGACATGAATAGAATACTTGGTGCACTTGGATGAGATATGTGCTTGATAAAGATGAAGCCAATAAATTGAAAAGGTGCACCATAATCTATTACATGATAATCACATCAAGCATAAGGTTTTTACCAAAGGTGCACTGGTCTTGATATATTAGTCTAAGTACCTCAATCACCCAAGAAAATTATAGATTAGGTGGATAGGACCCTATATCATCCATAGTATATTATCTAATGGCACATACAAGCTAAGTACATTGATGGCTAAAATATTCCTTGGGTATTTTAATGGCAACAAATTGAATCCCTATAGTCATTAGGATGCCATTTGTGCTATCAGACATCAACTTATTAGTTAGAAGTTGGTTGATTTATTTTGACCATAATAAAATTTGGTGTAAGCCAAATCTCTCCTTAGGTTTATTTCATTTGTGTTGACTGAATAATCATGGTGATTTCAAGCCTATAGGAGAACTCTTATGGTGATTACATGCATAAATATAATTAGCTGAGTTGAGAATGGGTGATTTCTAAGTATCTAAAGCCAAAAACCTAAGTTTTTGGGTGCATGAAGTTTGAAATATTCTAAAATCTATGAGTAAAAATTGAGAAAGTGAGGTACACAAGATGATCGTGCATAAGAAATAAAGAAGAGAGAATAAAGAACTGGAGGACCAACATAAAGATTTGTATGGGGTAGGGAAGGCCAAAGTAAGAGACATGAAAACATAGAGAATTTAACCAAAAAAGAGAGGCAATCTTATAAATAATAACACTAATAAAATATGGAATCAAAGAGGATGAATCATGTGCATGTGAATCACTACACCTAGGTTTCCATAATAAGGGTGAAGGTCATGACAAGATAAATAAAATGCAAGAGAAATACCATCAAGATAGTTAGCACCCACCCAATGGTCATTAGAAAGTGACCATTTGAATCACATATCACTTCACCAAATAAATTATTAGAAAAATTAGTGTGGTGATAAAGGAAACACAAAGATCTACAATAAATGTAAATTTGGTGGCATATTTTAGCGAATTTCAAAGGTTTAGTAGATTTCAATAAATCTGAGAGATACCAAACCATTAATCATGAGCCATTAATAAGGTGTCTAAAAATAAGGTATAAAGGGGTGAATATCATACTATAATAGGTTACAAACCTTATGATAATTCAAACCAAAACATAGAGCTAGATAGAGCCAAAGCCACCCAAAAACTAGAAAATGCTACTATAGAGAACTAGAGCATCCATAACCCCCTAAGCGAGAATCATCAAACCACAATAATATTTTGTTCCATTTAAAATTTAATAGAAGGTTAGTGGAGAATAATTGAGAGAAAAATAGGGCATTAGTGTTAGGATTTGTTCCAAAGTCTTAACATTAGGTTAGATTTTTGGTAGGTTAATATATAATAATTGTTAATGGGGCATGCATCTTTTTAATAAAGACACCCCCATAAAATAAAGTTACTTAGTTATAGTTTTAGGTAGTTTTCATGTTTTGTGTTTATTAATTAGAACTACCTTATGGGTTGATTTCCTGTAAATAGTTGGTTATAGGATTAGTTGGTTTTATCGGTCATGGGTAAAATCTATATAATCTATGTTTGCAATGTAAAAGGGTTAACAGAGTAAAGGCACCCTTATGTACTTGGTTTTTTGAAAATTAATAAAATAATTGTGCACTCATACTAAGTGGGGAAAAGGTTTAAACTATTTCTTCAAGGAGTTATCAGTGGTATCAGAGCAAGGTTTTGTCCAACACAGTGAATTTTGGGAGCATTAGTGAATTTGAAAGTAAGGCAAGGTGAAAAGTCAAATTCACGAGAAATAAAATGGCATAAAATAAGGTATGCCATATAAATAAAATATTTTATTGGTTTAAATGTAATGTCAAAAGCTTGAAAAAATATTAAATTATTTTAATTTTTCAAATATTTTTGCATTTAAGCCTATGTATTTCTCATATACCACCATCTGGTCATTTTAGCCATTCATACTCCATCAAATTGTGTTCAAACTCCTCATCTGGGATTAAAATGATTTTCTTAGCATTTAAATGTTATTAAATTCATTAATATTTTTAGAAAAAATGAACTTGTATGGCCTATTTGCATTTTGAAAAAATCTATATTTTTCATCCATGGCTGCCATTGTTAATTGCATTCATTCTCAGCACTTTTGAATCTAAAAACACCTATATATTTGGTTAAAACCCCTATTTAGTATCCTCAAAGGAAAATTTGGCATTTTTTTGGATTTGTACAGCCAATGGTATGGCCTTTCAATGCCCTGGCTACAATTTGAAGCTATTTATAGTAATAAATACCTTAAAAATTTTCTAAAACTCAACCAAAATCCATTTTACACTACTTGTACAAATTTGTATAGCCACATGGAGAGAGAATAGGTGCATAAAATAGTTTTAGGGGCTGCCATGGCATCACAGGCAAAAATGGCACAGTGATAAAACTCAGAGAAATATTTTTTGCAGTTTCTAAAGTTTGGATATCAAATACTTGCATTAGATGGGTCCCAGGTGAGAAAGCTTGGCTGAGAAGATTAAAAAGGGAAAAATCTTGGATTTAATTTCATACATGTAACTTTTTTCCCTCATAGACAAAATCCAGCATAAGTACAAGTTTCTGAGTATTATATTTTGAAAGTGCTTTTAGAGCAATTAATTAAAGTTATTTTGTAAGAAGCTTGCAAAGGAGGAGGTCAAGGGTTCAAATCCCTTCTTTTTGGAAGAAGTTTTTTTAGAATATACTTTTTGTAAAAGGAATATTCCCTTTTAAATCTACTTTTGTATGTCTTGAAATTTGTGAAAAGCATACTTATTATATAATGTTATTTTAAAAATAAAAAAAAGAGAATTAAATTCTATTTCTTTTACATTGTTGTGGTGATATAAGGGTGTAATTGGTGGAATAAGGAGTTATTTGGTGAAATAAGGGTATATTCATTGATTTTTGTGAGGTTAAGTGCAAAACCCATCAAAAATTCTTATTTTTCTTTTTTTCTCTACGCGGAGGTTAAGTCAAAAACCCCATAGAAACAGTGTCTTGTGCAGTGAGTGTGATATTTGTTTTGTATCTTTTGTATTTTGTCACACTTTTCTCTATTGCACTTGCTTTTATTTCAAGATGCTAAAAATTCAAAATTTGCTTTCAGATGGTGATAGATTGATAATTTCCAATTATTCTGATTGGAAATGATTGATGGAGGCTTCACTAATTTTTAATGAGTTATGGGATATTGTCAAGAATGAAAATCCCACATTGCCAACAGAATAGGCTAAATTAGATGTATTCAATTTACATGATTCTAAGTCCTTAGCTCTCATTAAATGTTGTTGTATTTATGATACTTATGTTCATATTGAAAATTTTCCTCATAGTTACATTGCATGGAAAACATTGTCAGATTTGTATGATAAGAAACCTAAGCATAAGAAGATAGATATTCATATGTAGTTGTATACTTTGTCATTAGATGAAGATGGGGATATGGGAGAATATATGTCTAAGTTGAAAAATATCACTACTGAGTACACTAAGGCTAGGTTTGGAAAACTAGATGATGACCTCATTAGTCATTACTACTTTGAAAGGACTACCTGGGGTCCTATAGGAATTTTGTTGAAATGTTACATGTCTCTAACAAGATCATAGGCATCACCTTTTATAAGTTAGCTGAGTTTCTCATCCAACATGACCTCTCTCTACCCAAGAAATCCAAGAAAACCAAAGAATCCCATGTTTTAGAGTTAAATCAGTTCATCTTCATTTGGGCATCAAAATAATAGAGGAAATAGTTATAGAGGGGGTCAAAGTTATAGAGGAGGCAGATATCAAAATAGAGGTAGGGTTTATTCAAATAACCAACAATCTAACAAATCACATGAAATAAGTGATCGAGGATGTGGTCATAACTCATATAGGGGCAGAAGTTGAGGTAGATCAGACATTTAGTGTCATAGATGTGGAAAATTTGGTCACATTCCCTCATAATGTAGGATTCTTTTTGATAAAATTTAGAGGCCACAAAAAATGACTAAGTCTAACTCTACTCAGTATGCCAATCATGACTATGATGAGTCCAGTAATGTTGCCCATGAATCTACATTCACTACTTTGGGGCACATTGATTATATTGAATATGAGGCTAGAGATGAGCTCACAGATGTATGGGTTTTAGACACAGGAGTAACCAAACACATGACATTTAGGAGAGATTTCTTTTGGTATTTCAGGGAAGCTTCTCTCTCTCTAGTTGCCTTACCAGATAAGTCTATGTATACACCACTAAGACTTGGATCTATTTAGATTCTGCTTCCTAATGGGTCCATAAAATATTTGGAGGATGTTTGGTATGTTCCCACATTGAAGAAACACTTAATTTCTTTAGTAACTATTTGAAAGAAAGGTTATCAAATTATGCTTGAAAATGGGCTCATTCGCATCAATTTAGTGAAAGTTAATTATAAAACAATGTATACAGGATATGAAGATGGAAACTTAGTTAGATTACATTGTAAAGTGCTTCTTCCCACTATAGAACTTACGATAGTTGTTAACACAAGTACAAGAACTATGTCTACATAGCGGTTATGGCATCTCCACTATGAAAATTTGAATATCCACTCTTTAGTGTATTTTTAGAGATATGGTATGGTGAATGGGTTGCCTACTTTTTTCAAAGATAGTATTCTTTGTGAGTCATGTGTTTTGGGCAAACAAAATCAGGAAAAATTTCCTAAATAGTCATCTTGGAGAGCTAACAGGTGTTTGTAGTTAGTTCATAGTGATGTATGTGACATGAAAAAGTCATCTATTGGTGGGTGTAGATACTTTGTCTTGTTTATTGATGAATTTTCTTGGATGACTTCGATATTTTTTATGAAAAAAAATCTGAATTTTTTGCTAAGTTTGTTGATTGGTTACACTTAGTCAAAAAATAAATAGGTTCACATTTGGTTACTCTTCATTCAAATAATCGAGGTGAGTATACCTCAAATGAATTTTTAGATTATTGTTGATAACATGGCATTCATTAACAATATAGTAATGCTTATACTCCATAGCAAAATAGAGTATCTAAACGGATAAATAGAACTTTAGAGGGCACAACACATGACATGTTGCATTATAAATAACTTGATGATAAGTTTTGGGCAGAATCCATTGGTACTGTAGTGTATTTGAGAAATAGGTCCCCCATAGTTGCACTTTTGGGACAAACTCCATATGAGGCATGGTATGGGTTTAAACCAAAAGTTAAACAATTAAAAGTGTTTAGATGTCTTTGTTTTGCTTTGGTTCTTATTAAACACAGAACTAAGTTAGAACCACAAAGTTGAAATGCATCTTTCTTGGTTATTCTGAAGATAAAAAGGGGTTTCATTTGCTTGCATAGGATACAAGCAAATTCATAGTGAGTTAAGATGTAATATTTGATGAGTTTGGGACTATGAATACTGTAGAGATTGATTCTCAACTTGATAGATTAGAGAGGAAAAATACAAAAAGAGATAAGGTTTTGAATAATGGAGATAAATCTTCAAAGTTATGGTATGAGACTCAAATTTCTTCACTTTCCTCTCCTTCATCTACAAGTTCATAGGTTGATGACTTAGAAATTTTTGAAAATTATCTAAGTCCTCCTTCGAATGATGCACATAATGAGAATTTTGGAGTCCCTAATTTGAATAATTTGACTAAGTATCCAAAATGGTCTCAAATTACTTTTTTTGACTTGAAAGTAGATGAAGTTGGTTTAATAGGGCCCAAGAATTCTAAAAAATAGGTAAACTATGCTATGGTTGTTACTACTTCTTCCTCTGAGCCATCTACTTTTGAGGAGGCATCTACTGAACATGTTTGGCAATAGACAATGAAATGTGAGTATGATTCCATACTTAGCAATAATACAAGGGTTTCAGTTGATCCTCCTCCACATGTTAAACCCATTAGTTGTAAATGGGTTTATAGGACTAAGTATAAATAATATGGCTCTATTGATAAACATAAGGCAAGACTTGTTGCAAAAGGATATGTGCAACAAGAAGGTATTGACTATGAATAAACATTTGCACCAACTACCAAATGGCACACTATTCATATGGTACTTGCCTTAGCATCACAAAATGGTTGGAAAGTACATCAATTGGATGTTAAAAATGATATTTTAAATGGTGATTTATAGGAAGAAGTATAGATGAAATAACCTCAGGGTTTTGAATAGGTGGGTGCCGAACACAAAGTATGTAAATTGATAAAAGCTTTGTATGGGTTCAAACAAGCACCCAGGGCTTGGTATGAGAAAATGGATTCATAATTGAAATCGATTGGTCTTTATCATAGTGAATCTGATGATACTCTTTATTTTTGAGTGCAAGGTAAGAAAATGGTGATACTTGTTCTCTATGTCAATGACTTGTTTATCACAGGTAATGATGAAAACCATAAAAAGTCTATGGAGAAGGAATTAAAAGATGGGTTTGAGATGATATATCTTGGAGGTCTTCACTGCTATCTAGGCATAGAGGTAACTCAAAAAGAGCTTAGTATTTTCATTTCATAAACGAAGTATATTTCTGAGTTATTAGAAAGGTTTGGCATGCGTGATTGCAAACCTACCCTCACTCCCATGGAAAGTAACTTGAAATTATCTAAGGATGATAGCAGTGCCTTTTTTGATGGCACCACATATAGACAATTGGTGGGAGGTTTGATATACTTGATGACTACCAAGCTGATATTTCATTTTTAGTTGAATTTTATCTAGGTTTATGCATGAGCCTAGATAAATTCATTAGCATGCAAAAAATTGAGTAGTTCATTACCTTCAGGGAACAAACACATATGGCCTTGAATACCACCACAACAAGAACTTCAAACTTGTTGGATATTGTGATGAAGATTTTGGCAGATGTGTGGATGACAGAGTGTCAACCATAGGATACACTATGCATATGGGTTGAGCTGCCATTGCTTGGTGTTAAAAGAAGTAAGATACAGTGGAAAATTCATCATTAGAATCAGAGTATATTTCAGCATGGGATGTTTCTAGAGAAATTATTTACCTACGTCGTATTCTTGAAGATCTTTAGGTTTCTCAGTTTGCTCCTACACAGTTATACATTGATAATCAAAGTGTAATCAAGATGTCCAAGAATCATGTGTTTCATGCCAAAACAAAACATATGGATGTCAAATACCATTATCTTTGAATGTTGGTGGCAAAGAAATATCTTGATCCAATATATTACCCAACTGCCGATCAGACAGCTGACATCTTCACAAAACCCCTTGACAGAATCAAATTTGAAAAATTTAAAAAAAATGCTTGGTATGTGTCCAAAGACCTAACTTTGGATCATAGGGGGGTTTGTTAGGACTTTTTCCAAAGTCTTAACATTAGGTTAGATTTTTGGTAGGTTAATATATAATAATTTTTAATGGGGCATGCATCTTTTTAATAAAGACACCCCCATAAAATAAAGTTACTTAGTTTTAGTTTTAGGTAGTTTTCATGTTTTGTGTTTATTAATTAGAACTACCTTACGGGTTGATTTCTCATAAATAGTTGGTTATAGGATTAGTTGGTTTTACCAGTCATGGGTAAAATCTATATAATCTATGTTTGCAATGTAAAAGGGTTAACTAAGTAAAGGCACCCTTATATACTTGGTTTTTTGAAAATTAATAAAATACTTGTGCACTCGCACTAAGCGGGGACAAGGTTCAAACTATTTATTCAATTATTTATCAATTATAAATTCTATAAAACACTGAGGCTACCATTAATGGTATAATAAGTTCAAGAGATAAAGACATAGTCATAGTTCTAATGACTGTGGAGGAATGCAAAGAAGATTAAGGGCTTTGTAAATATAAACTAACTACACTTTAACATCAGATAGTTTAGAATGGGTAAGAAAATGTTAATTATAGGTCTACCATAGGCATAAAAGGATGTAAATAAGGCATGATTGGTGAAATAAGAGCTACCACAAAATGGAAGGTGTAGTTAGTATAAGGCATTAGCATCATGGTGATATACATAGAAGTAAGTGAAAAGCTTTCTTACAGAGAGATGCAGTTCCCCCCTGAGGTCATGGTGGGGGAGAAATAGGTATCCTTTTCACACATGTGAAAATTGAAGGATTATAACCATCAAATAGGGATTAATGCATAGGAACTTAACCAGGACTAGATAATTGACACAGTGAAGAAGATTAAGGTGGGCACTTCACTCTTTGACATCTCTATCTAAGACAAACTGACAAAAACAAGCACAACATAAATTTTTAAGCTTTTGAGCTTTCGTAATCCAAAATAATTGGTACAATTATTCCTCTTGTGCATACATAATGACCACTTATATTTCATAGGATGGTGAAAGTGGATCTTGACACATCTCATTAGTAAGATCACAAGACTCCCAGGTGTAAGGGATGACATCCACCAAATGATGGAGGATGAAGTAGAGGTTGAGAGGGTTGTGAAGTTCATGGGCTAATATAAGTTATGATTTGCATTCCCTATCAAGAATATCTAGGATCCTAAAATGAGGGTGGTGGGATACTTGGTCATTTATAAGCTATGCCCCAAAATATGGTGGTCTGACATTAGCAAAACCTTTTTATGCATTTCCCACCACATGGAATAATGGGTGAATTTCAACATCTCCAAATTTATTGTTGATGATATTATTAAGAGCATGCAGGAGTGCCACAACACATGTGAGACCTTCAAGTGGGGATACATGTTGATATTTATAGTGATAAAAGAGAGGTGTGTCAAATGATGATGATGATGACAACCTATGGGTGTTCCCACCCCACCATGAGTCCTCTATAATGAAGTACCAGGACTTTATCTACCCACCTAGCTTCTCATAAAAATACAAGATAAGAGTGCAAGGGTGGTGCAATAGGTACATCAAAGCTTTTGGGATTGAATGGTACATCCCTTAAGAGTTCCCCAACATTTTTTAGGAATAGTGACCTTTGTCATAATGTAACATTTATGTGTAGTGTACCTTACACTCATAGATGGGAACCTGTCTAATTGGCTCAGGTTGACTTACATGTTTTCCACCAAGTATTTCATATCAGTGCTAAGGAGGATTCCCAATGTGTAATAGATGGAGATCCTAGTGAAGAATATGGATCAAAATAGGAGTAGGTTAAGGTGATAATATGTGTGTCTTAGATCTAAGGCCACTAAGGATGATGAGGATGACTCTGACAAGATAGACCTCCATCCCTTCTAGAGAGAGATAATAAATGGGTGCATTTTCAACCTCTATTATAAAATGAAGTTGCACAAGAAGGGCATCGATCTTAAAAAATGTGATGATCACCCCTCCTAGTTGGTGACGAAGGAAAGGTTGCATAAAAGATGTAGGATAAGACCTTCTAGAAGAAGTGGGAGATAAATTAGAAGAGATCATGGAGAAAATTAATTTTAAGATTACCTCTAGAAAAAAATTACACCCCCAGCTCCTAATAAGTGCATAACCTTCATGTTAGAGAGTGCTTCCTCCAGCAAGAAGCATAAGAAGAAGAATACTAAGGGACCCATTGCATTCCCTACTATAACTCTATAACAAATGGAAAAAGAGGTTACCCTCACACCTAGAATGGAGGAGGAGATTTAAGAAAAAATATTAGGAACATACATCCTATAGATAAAAGAGGAAGAAGAGCCAAGTGCCAAGGATGTACAAGAGGCCCTTTAAAGTGGCACAACCACCACATTTGAAGAAAAAGAGGAACTGGAAAGCCCCTCATCTAGAAAATAAACCTCCATACTACCTTTACAAATAGAAGAGGAGAAGAGAAGGGTTTGGAAGAAAATGGGATTGAGCGAGGTAGGCATTGAAAAGGCACTGGTGCTTGAAGAGAAGCATAGACTAGCCCAGGAAAATAAGAGGTCAAAGTAGATAAGGATAAGAAAGTTATCATAAGCATAAGACTAGCCATTGAATCAGTCAATCAAGCACATAACACCCCCACTATGAAGGTATAAAAATATACACAAGAGGCATGCCTGAGTAGTGAAGGGGCACCTAAAGAAAAAGAAGGTGATATTGGCACCTTAGACAAACAAATAGAGATAGTGGTAGAACCCCAATAGCAACAAGGTAAAGATAGTACCAAAAGGATTTCCTTAGAGATGAGTATTGAGAAACCTTAGGAGGAAAAACCAGAGAAAGGGGAAAGCTCAAGAAAGAAACCCCTAAGGAATACATAGGTGAGTCCTCTTAGGAAAGCATCAAAGAGAGCAGTGGTGCTAGTGAAGAGGAAGGAGAGAAAATAGAAATGGCCATCATTGAAAAGGATGATAAAGAGTTATGCATAAGGGATAAGGTGTAGAAGGGATGGGGGGATGAATACCTTTACATGTTTGACACTATGCCCCCCAAGCCTCCACAAATAATATGCATTAAAAACTCTCATTTGTGGTCAATCACTATATACATGAGCCTCATTTTTAGGTGCTTAGAAAGGTTATTTCAAGCTTGAATGAGCCTAAGGAGGGACAGGACTCCCTCCTTATAAACACTCATGCCAGGAACCTATTTTGAGCTATGAAGATACTAATTAGAATGGCCACTAATGTTATTCACTAGAATGTCATCAATGATGGTAGGGTAAGAAAATGGAAAAAGCTCCATAAAGAAGCCAAAGATGAAGTGTAGGCCACCAAATTCAAGTTATAACAACTTTGTGAGTGCATAAAGATGGTTGAACCATCCCTTTTTATTAGAATAAATACTTTGAACCTCTTAGAGGTTGATAAAATATGTGTGCTAGTGGATCAGATGCTCCCAAGGTTAAAACTCGAGCTAGCACAACAACAAGAAGATCCTTGAATTACACTAGCAGTAGGAGCTAACTAGTAAGCTCAAAGAGGTAAAAGACCTCTTCTCTAAATTACAATAGAGAATAGATGCAGAGAATGCCATTTCTTTAAGCTTCTCTAACTAATCCTCAATCATAGTGTAGAGTAATTGTTTACTCTATGTTGCATTCAATTTTCAGTCGCGCACTGCAGTTTTGATTCCTGCATACCTTGGTCATGACGATAGAGTTTTGGAGTAGAGCACGGGTTCATTTTTTTGTCTAAGTGTCAAAGTGTAGTAGAGGCTGCCAAGTGGTGTAGTCTGAGTGCAGGTTCTCTTTTCCTCCTTTTTGTTTCTTTCATTTCATTTTACCTAAGTGTTGAATTCAAGCGGAAGCTTCCAAGTGTCGCTTTCCAAAACACAGAGCCAACCAGCTGGCATCATTTGAGACACTTTCCATAATTTTCAAGAGAGTCATGGATCATGCCATGTATCTAATAATAGCTAAGTAGAACACATCGCATGTTGGCATCTACATCTCATATCAGCACCTATGTTTCATCTATTTTTTGGTGAAAGGGTTTCAATAAGCTACGCAGCAGGGTCATGCAAAAAGCACCAGGTGGTAGTCATAGAAGGCCTTGGACTACTTTTTTAGAGGAAGGTAGAAGTCACCACATGTTGGCATCTGAGAGATAGTCAGTTCAATGCTTGGGTTCAATGTAATGGGTCAACATTTTGGGTTCAATACCCTGATTAAAGTTTAAATGGCATGCAATGTTGAACCATTAAACCATTGAACCATTTTGGTTCATCGGGCAGTTCAAGGGAGTGTCCCACAATCCAAAGGGGCTAGTACCTTTTCAGAGGGTAGAGAAGCATCATTTCATCTTGTTTAAGTGTTGAAGATGAGAGGAGGCCACCAAATGTCACTTTTTTAGGCCCTTTCTACTCCATTCCCAAGTGAAGCGAAAGCTGCCACATACCCTTAGCTAAAGCAATAGAAGATGCCACGTATCTTTCCAAGAAAAGTGGAGGCTGCCACGTGTCAACTTCTGAGAGATCATCTTCAAGCTTCATTGCCAAATAAAGATTATGGTGGGTCACAGGTTTTTTCTAAAGGTCTGTGGAAGTGCCAAGTGTCACCAAGCAGAGATGGCCACATGCAATCCATTATTTTTTAGTCGCTCGGGCAAGGAATACAGTGAGTTTATTTTGTTAAAAATTGCTAAGTATCAAAGAAGTAGATTTTGATAGGTGTCAAAGTTGGAGCGTTCTTGAGTAGGATATAGAGAAAGTAAAAAATTTTGTGTGTCTTCGATAAATCAAGTAGAAAGCACCAAGTGTCATTCTCTGGTGTCTTCTAAGCAATAGGGAGAATTTCAAGAAATTGACTACGTGTCCTCTCCCATTTCAACAAAATAGAGTGTTCCATGTATCTGTTACAAAAAAGCAAGATGGAGGGAAACTCGGTGGGACTTATTTCTGGTAGCTAGAACAATTAACCAGGTAGATTTGTGGAGCCTGCAAACATTAAGAGGGCCATCTATTTGTCCCATATAAGCGGGGGCAAAATAGATAGTCGAGCAGCTAAGCAAGTGATGGAATGAGGAAATTCAGGCATAAGAGGTACTAAATAGGAATCGCCATATTGTAGTTAGAGCAGCTGCCCCGCCTAGCATGGCCCTACTTGATAAGACCAAGATGCATCCAAGGCATTGAATGCATCGAATACCACACTATTTTATCTATAAAATCTGAGGCTATAAAGAGGGGTCAGGATTATTGTAAAAAAAAGGGAGACTTTTCTATAGTTTTAGACTTGCTATAGTTTTTTGACTAGGTAGTGTCATTTGCTTTTGTCTCATTTTCTTGAGTTGTAAAGTTGATGTAACTGTGCATGTTTATGTGCCTTTTATGCAGCTGAATGAATTAATAAGATTGAACTCTATGCCTTGGTTGATATTATCTCTGTCATTTGTGAAAGTAGTCTAAACTGTGGATTTTCCAGAGTTGTGATTAGAAATGTCATTTGCTTTTGTCTCATTTTCTTGAGTTGAAAATTCTACATAACTGTACCTATTTATGCACCTCTTATGTGATTGGAAGACTCTTATAAGAAGACTGAACCTTATGCCTTTGTTGACATTTTTGTATCCCAGTAAAAGAAGTCTCTATTGTGAGCCTCTGTTTCTATTATCTTAATCTTTTACATTGATCATGCACTTGTTTGCTCTTAAATGTAATTGAATTCCACATATAGTCTCACTATGCTCAAGTTAGGATTAGGATTACACTCAGGCACATCACCATAGTTAGGTTTCAATTCCTGCATTTGAATTTCTATTTAATTTCCTATCCCTTTTCCCCCAACACTTGATACAAAAAGAAGAGACCAGCTTCTCTAAAATCTGGAGGTTGTTTCAAGCCGCAATATCCCACAGGTTGAAACTTCCCATTGTTGTTGATTAGAATCAAGCGAAATTTTAACCATCAATACATAGATAGATGCCTAAAGTAGGTAAATGAGGACAAGGAAAAGCTGATGGAATAAGTATACTTAGTGATCAAGGTAGAATGGGTACATATCATAGGGGAGCATCAATGCACTTAGCACTTAGATTAAAGATCAAGATTAGAACTTGGAATCACTCTTCTGCTCTCTATATACTAAGGCCTATGAGTAAGGATTAATCCTAGATGAGAGTGTGGAAAAGGCAAAGGCAAATGTAGAGGCCTTCTGAAAGGATTTGGAGATGATTTTGTGCTTGCACTTACTGCTACATACATAGAAATAGATAACAACACTAAATAAATCAAGATCGTAATTAAGGTCTTTGAAGACTTTAGTGATAAGTTTAAAGAGAGTGTACTCAAGTTATACACCACCAAAGCCTTGATAGCCTAGTTTGAGGATGGACTATAATTTTTATATAGGGTAATATTATGCACCTTAGTTTTTTAAGTATAGGATTTGTGCTAGCATGACATCCACATCGGTATGAGGGAATCATTTTGTGAAATGATGACATTTTGGCATTTTGGTCCCAACTAGAGGTTTTAGCACATACCTTGCCCTAGATGGTAGATGGTTAAATTTTTCTTAGATCTTGAGGACATCTTTTAAGATTGGTGATATATAGCAACTGTAGTGCAAAATTCAAAAGGTGATGGAGCTGGTGGGAATGATCACCAAGTCTCTAACTTGACATTCAGTGTTTGTATTTCACCCTATCAGAGCTACTCTAGGAGGCTATAAAAATATTTCAAACCAATCGATGAAAAGAGATAGAGGAAAATGTAATGAAACTCTGGTGAATTAGAAATAATCTATATACATTGATTTACCACCATTAGACTTAAGAGTGGTATGGATGCCATGAAGGTTCCATTAGTAAGTACCCAAGCTCTCCTATGAGCCTCAAATTTGTTAAGTAGTTTGAGCTAGGCATTTACTTTATTCTAAATGCTATGAACTGTATGTTCTATTTTTAAATGTATTTAATGACAAAGATGGTTGTAATAAAAGGTGATGAGTCTAGTCTATGCATCTTTTGTATCACTATTAAAATGAGAAATGAATGTAATGTTATAATTCATTTCAGTTATGTTGAGTAATGTTTATGCATGCTTCTAGTTGGCATCATTAATGGAGTCCCTATGATAAATGATGATGTCAGTCATAACTTGCATAAAGATTAAGTATAGATTTTATGCCAAGTGTTCATTCCCTTACTAGAAGCATGAGCCTAGTATGAGCACTTAAAGTGAAATTAGTCCCTTGACCCTTCAAGTTTTGATATGATGTTAGGTTTATTTTAACAAATGACTATACCCATATGACTCTAGGATTAGTCCACCAAAAGGCTTCCACCTATA
This sequence comes from Torreya grandis, assembly GCA_037957365.1. Lineage (NCBI taxonomy): Eukaryota > Viridiplantae > Streptophyta > Pinopsida > Cupressales > Taxaceae > Torreya > Torreya grandis. The sequence continues at coordinate 1,102,524 of JARHVA010005379.1, read as the reverse complement.
GGCCACTAGGCTTAGCCTATTAAAGGATTACACCTTTGAATCTACTTAAAGACTTCTTTGAATTAACAAAGTCCCATAATTAATGTATTGTACCATGGCATAACTATCCTAATGTGAGCCCCAATTCCTTCTCAAATATGTTTCAAGTGAGTGCATAAATTTTGTGTTGGCATAGCTGAGTGTAAAATGTTGAGTGCAAAGGGAATATCCCATGTTTATGCTTAGTTGTAATAAGCCAAGAACTGACTACGATAACTTTGTGTACCATTTTATACATCATTAATCATGTCATGTATGTAGAGGGCATGAAAATTTCAACATACACAAAATATTGAATATGACCAAAAACTCATAGTGGATGCCACAATTGATGGATGGTATATTTGTGAGGTTCTTGTAGACATAGGCACTAAGGTCAACATCTTGACTATGATTTTTTAGGATAAAATGGGCAATCCAACCTTGAGACCTTCCCCTCATGTACCTTTCATGGCCAATAAGAACTAAGCATAGCCTATCATAATTCTGAAGAACATAGTTGTAGATATCATGGCCATCTAATTCCACATTGACTTTGAAGTAATAGAGTTAGTAAAGAAGGATAACTACATTGCACTATTAATAAGGCCATGTGTTATGAAAATAATGTAGATATCTACTTTAAAAGGTGATAATGAAATTTTATAATGTCAAGGAAAGGGTAGTTATACCTCTTTCAAATGACCAAGGATCTCCCTAAGTCAAGAGAATGGGTATAGAGGATGAGATCAACCATATCTATAACATCATGATGCAAGGTGTCAAGAATCTAGACCCAAATGATCAAAAATTCCTCTCTTGGGAAGATGGAAAATCAACCTCAGACACCACTAATGTTTCTTATGATCGATGGTTCAAGGAAGCATATGAAACCACTAGTTGACAGTGTTGTTTCAATTAATTTCCACTCATTTCTTAATTTTAAAAGTAAATAATGAAACTAGTAATAGGGTGTGTAGAATAATACCTGGTAAACTACATGCATGAATTCAGATGATGATGGGAAATCCTCTTTATCTAGGAAGGAATAACCTATAGATGAGAAAGACACTATAAATAGGTGTTGTTAGTAAATAGATGAATGGACTTCCTAGCCTGATCTAGATCCAAGAAGCGTATTGTTTTCTAAGAGGCCATTAATTTATTGTTATAATAATTAAGTTTGAAATGATAAATTAAATATCTACTTGCATAATATAAATAAATTGAAATTCAAATAAATTATGATGTTAGTTAATATAAATGTAACCAAAAGTAGAAAAGTCAATCAATATTTATGCTAAAATGATCAAGGTCTAGTCCAAAAAATCAGAAAAGGTATTGTAATTAGGCAAAAATAGAGAAAGTTGAGTTTGATTGGGGTTATGAGGATAAAAATAGATTTATATATTTTTATGCCTTAGTGACCATCAGTGGTCAAGTGAACCATTAATGGTTTAGGATGGCCATCAGCGATTGAGTAACCATCGATGGTTGATGTGACCATCGACAGTTATGCTAACCATCAGTGGTTACCTATGTAAATCTAGAAATGATCAGAATAGAAGGTGAAAATTGGGTATTTGGGTAAATAAAGGTTTTTTACAATGTTAAGGGTTGGAGAATAAGATACTAATGGGTTTGATAGGGCAGGGAGATTATAAATAATATAAATCAACAAAATAAACAAAAGATACCTAAAACTTGATGGGGGAAGGTTGAAGTGATTTGGCTAGAGTGACAGTACTTAGGCTTTCAAAAGTGATTATGATAGAGCTTTAGGTCTCTAGTGATATCACTTACTTGCTAAAAGGATGTTGAATAATTGTATGTAAGAGAGCTTAGATGCAAGAGTTTTAATTATCCCTTCATTTCACTTCCTCCTCTTCTCCTTTTGTAGGATGAAGTTGCTAATTGAGATTGAGGAAGTTAATAATTTGATAAGGGGATAAAGTTTCCAATTCTAAAAGTTTTAAAGCAAGTTTCCATTTAGGGAGATTCTTATCTTCAATAAAGTTGTCAATGCTTTAAAACTTTAAAATAAGTTTGGAGACCTGACTGTCGATAGTCAAGCCAACCGTCGATGGTTAGGCTAATTGTCAGTGGTCGAGGGTGTAGAAGAAAATAGTTTAAAAGAAGTTAAAAAGGGTGAATTGAATTATTTAACCAAATTTTTTAGGGATTTTATAGGGTTAGGTGAGTCTAATTGACTAGGTGTTCTACTAGATGCGAGATCAGATGAGGGTTCAAAAGGTAGTTTGACATTGAAAACTATCATGTGTAGTTTTTGAGTGTCTACATTTTGCCCCTTTTATTGTGTGTTTTTGATCTAACAAGATGTAGAATAAAATTATATGGTTGGTCAAGGTCCAATTGCCTTGAGCATGGTAGGAGGTGTTCCCCCTCAAACTAGGAGTTGATGCAAAAGTGAAATCAAGTTGGGGTTTGATAAATCATAAATTGGGAGTCACAAGGTGGGTGAAATAAAAAGGTTGGGAATTTGAGATTCAAACACGCACACAAAATGTGACTAAGGGTGATATCCAAGATCGTGTAAAGAAAAAAGTTACCAATGTTGGTAAAAATAAGATCAATTCTAGATAGACATGTGATAGGGGTGATCAGTCCATAGCATTGGTCATAGCTAATTAGGTCATGCCTATCAATCCATATAGATAGGGTAAATATTGGTTGTAAGTATCTAGAGTAGGAATTTCTCCCACAAAACAACACAATAGGTTAGGTTAGGCAGAAAGTGGTGAAAATGTCAAAATTTCAACATGGCAAGGTCGATTGGTGTTGTCAAAATGACCATATAAAGTCATCACAAAACATGTAAATGGTCTGCATCAAAAATGACCAACATCGAGGTGGACATGGTGTAAGATTTGGTTGGTTGGTTGGGTATGGGTTGGTAGGGGATGGCTGAGGAGACTCCATATGAACTAGGTAAGTGGACACTACCTACATAGTTTCATGGACATGAAATCCAAAAAGAACTTCAAGAAAAATGTAGTTATTCAAGGGTTGGTTAGTGTTATTCAAATGGGTCACCCTAATTTGATGTACCACATGGTGTGGTTTGATTGAACGTACATGGAGAAGGGTAATCTCTAAAACCACAAGCTTTAGTTGAAGTGAGGATTAGGTTTTCTCCCAAAAGACAAGTACCAAGGTTGGATGTAGTTGAAAAAAAGGGGAATCTTAACTGATATGATTAGGTGTTTACTTAGGGTCGATGAGAAAAGGCCACCCTGACCATCATCGATTAGGGGAAACCCTACAAAGCTAAGAGATCAAAAGTAAAATAGAATGTTACTTTTACCATCTGACTTTCAGCATTTTTGATCTGGGTATTTGGTATAATTTGTCATTTGTGTAGTTGAACTTGCCAAGGTGGAGTGGATTGAGTGGTGGAGACTATGTTTGAGGGTGATTGACTATTTATTTGATGGAAGGAGGATGAGGATGTAGTCGAGTAGTGAGATGAGGGATTCAACTATGCCAATGATCATAAATTTAGGTATGTATTGTCTTGATTTGGATAGCAAAATGTAAATTTGATTTGTGTTGAAAAGTCAATGAGTAGCTTGTGAATGAGTAGGATGGGAATCAGGTTTTGTTTTTATTTGGAAATAATTCCCTAGTTTTTAGGGTGTGAGATTTTGAAGGAGTGATTGGGAAAATAGGGAATGATTTTGAGAGTTGGATTGTGTCTTACATTGGGAAGGGGGTAGAGATTATTTATATATATATTAGGTTTTTGAATTAAGGTATGGGATTGAGGTTGTGGGGGTCACGGGTTTGAGGTTTGCACCATCAAGGATCACACATAGTGACTGTCAGTGGTTCACCTAACCATCGCCAGTTTAAACTCAAAGGATAAAGGTCCCTAAGGACCATAAAAAGTCCAAAGAACCATTGACAATTGAAGGAAATCATAACTATAATGCGATAAAAGTTATGAAAAAGTTATTTGTAAAAAGAATGTTAAGGGTTTGATTGGTAAAATTGTCAAAGAGTTTTAAAATGGTAAAGTGTGTTTGGAGTGTGTTGAAAAATTGAAGAAGTTATGAAAGGTATCGAAGTAGAGAATTGTGTGAAGTGTGATTATAGTGTGATTAGAGTGGGTAAGTGTGTAAAATGTGTAGAGTGTAGTTTGTAGGTGTTAAAAATTTTGGGTTGGGGTTAGTGTTGGATTGATATGAATATATGTGGAAGAAGTTTGGGAGTAAGGTAGATGTGAGGGAAAGAGTTAGAAACTAGGTTAAGTTTTAATAAGTTTGATAAAGGTAAATGGAGGTGGTACTTAGCATGTTATTTATGTGTGTGTAGGCTTGTGACCAGATTCAGATGAGGGACTAAGTCCCTAAGATCCTCACTAAGGTTTGAGATGGGATGATAGTAGAGGAGTGGAGGCACATGGATATCATTGGCCTAGGGGATATGATACATTATTAGCACCTAATTTGGGATATGACTATGATTATCATGATCATTGAGAGATGGGACCTAGTGAAAAACACCTTCATGTTGCTAACTAAAGAGATGACTATCTTATTGGAGGATGTGACTAGGATTACATGGCTACCCATCTAGGGTGATCCAATATATAATGTAGAGAGTGAGGATAGGGATTATTAAATGGACCTTATATACATATTAGATTGGATTCATGCCAAGTGGCATGCAAGGGATTTAGAATTGGGTCATTGTACTAGAGGGCCCTAGGGAATAAATGCTTATTAATGATGATGATGTAGTGACCTATTTTACATTTCAAGATTTGAGCCATGGCCAATTTCCATACCTATTACTGGGGGTACTATGGATATGTTGCTTGGGAGGACTATATTTAGATGGGCCCTAGTGTTACTAGTCCAAATCTACCAGGAGAATTAGGCCTTTAGAGCACATAGATGGTATGAGATCAATGTCAATTTCATGATACACTGCTAGGCATATGAGAATATTCAATTTGTGATACCATTGGGGCTACTATGGTAAGGTTTTACTTAGGTAGCCTTTCCAATTGGCTTCATGCAATGGAGGTATATTGATGCTTTGACAAGGGCAAGTGGAAGAGCTAGAGACATTGATTGGTTTCATCATTCATTGGAGGGTGTGGTAGTTGGATATGTGATATGGAGGCCATATGTGGATTGGTTGAGTTAGCTTGGGCACAAGAACCACACATTATCTTTATAGATCTAGCGTTAGATTTATGAGAAGAGAGATATGGACACCGAGCTAATCCTCTTCAACTAAATGTGGTGGTAGTTTGGATTAGTATAGGGTATCCCACTAGATTTCCCTCGATATAAGATGGAGGAGGCTAATTTTTTACTCCTAGATCGTAATCTAGGAGGATCCATATATGATCTATAAATAAAGTCATCAAATTGTAGATTGATTGATAGAATAATGTAGAACTCATCAAGAGTTTTATGATACAATTTGAATGGGTCAATTTTGAACTCATATGCATAAGATATCATGTTTTGAAGTTCCTATATTAAATAGGGAAAAAGGTGACATAGGAGTAATCCAAGCTCATTAATTCAACCAATCATGTTGTGACATGTGGTGATGAGTTTGTGTGAAAGAAATGGTGGGTTTTTATCATTTATCTTTGCGAGGTAAATATAGTCATCTTCGATAGGCATAACATAATAAAAAAAAGGGATAGATATGGGGAGCATAGCTAGTTAGATCCACTTTTATCTCATAAGGGGACCCTACCAATAATAAAGAGATACAACATTCATCCAGTGGATGACAAGTGGCGAGTGGAGATTGGACCATGTGGTGGGTCCTCAAGCCACCACATGGCTTGCCACCATTTAATTATTTTACCATGGTCTAATTTGACTATATTATAATTAATTATCTGAGAATGTTCTAAAAAAAACATATAACTTACCATTTCTATGTGACACATCCACCTCACCACATACTTTCCATGTTCGATGTCACGTTCTAAACCCACCTGCCACATTTCATGCCCTAGTATCCATGTACATGCCACATAACCCTATGTTTCATCCACATGAAACCCACATGCCACCATAATTCCCATGAAATATATGTTTATGTGAAACACTTAGAATTTTAAACCACAAGTTTCATGGTATATGAATATCCAAAAAGACACAAACCTTCCAAATATGGGAGAATAGATTAACATTATCCACCAAAAAGAATGTCGATGGGTTTCGAACCCTTATCCTCCTATGTAAAAGGGATAAGGCCCAACCTCACCATCTATGAGTTTCAAAGGCTATATAAAGCTGATATATTTCATTTGAATAAAAATGAACAAGCTAAGCAGTCATTATATAAGGCTAGAGCTAGAAATCTTGGATGAATTGCAGAGGGTGCGAGAGGTAGAATTGGGAAAAAGGCTAAAAAGGGACTTATATTATTTTTTCCTAGGGAAAAACTTTATAGTTGATCACTTTTCATTTTGGATATGTTTGTAAGTATTTTTCAAATGTTTTTACTAATACATCAGTTGATATAGGACCCAAAGACGTAGGCCATTATACCGAACTATGTTATCAATTATGTGTTGAATGTCTTGAATTATTCTTATTAAATTGATATTTCGTAAGTCAAATTTTTAATTTATTCTATAAATTAATATTATAAATAAAAATTAAAATATATGAGTGTATTATTTCTTAAGTTTATGAATTAGGTTGGTATCATAGCGGTTAGTATGTTGGGCTAACTTCTGTGTAGACATTGCTTTGAAAACATCAAGTTTGATATCAAAACTAAGTTTGCAAGTAAATTTATGTTTTTATTATTTTATCTAAACTTAGATATTGCATAACAATGGATCCAATGTTGGCTCAAATTTATTTGTTACTAAATTCCCTTATCACTATGATAATGCAATACCTACAATCCCAAGAGCAAAGTCAGCAAGTGGTAGAGCCACAATAGGAGCAACAAATTGAGAAACTCCAACAAAGCATTGATGCACTATAAGAAAAATTTTAGAAAGAACATCAATAGAAGAAGAGCATGTATGGAGATTCAAAGACCTATAGACATTATGCCCAGTGAGGTCATATTGTCGATCAATGTTGGATCCTACACCCTAATCAGGTTCCATTATGGTTTAAAAGATGGAATGAGGAGAAAGGTAAGGCACCAGCTGTGTCTAGTAGTAGTCAATCAATCCAAAAAATAGTACCTTATTAAGCAACTCCAGAGTCTCTAATGTGATAGTTATTTCCAATAGATGTACCAAAAATTATACTATGCTTTGAGGAAACTCAAAGGCAAAATTGTACTACTATTATTGAAGGGATGTTCATGAAGATCTATTTTAATTAGAGTTCTAGAGTCAGTTATATTACTAAAGGTCTCGCACAACATCTAAAACTAAGGAATATTCCATTACCCCACACTAAGACATTTGGATGAGCTAATGGCATAGAATGTGAACATGCAACTCATTACATAATCCTACATTTTGACATTGGAAGGCTATTCTTTGATCAAGTAGCTCTTGACATAGTTCTAAGAGAAGATGAAGAGATCACTTTGAGACATTATTATCTCACATCCTGATATGATATAGACACTATGTCAGGAGACAAAATCTAACTGACAACCAATCATACCTAGAAGGTTCAGTTTATAACAAGCTACATAATTAAAGTATATTTTGGTTATAGCAGTGATTCCTCTAATTTGTATACCCTTACTAGTCCTATCAATGAAAATGATGTTGTAAATCTAAAATAAAATAATGCTCTAATTATTAATGTATCTTATGATGTACATTCTAAAGATGAAAATAATCAAATCAACTCTTCTGAATATATTGACAATGTTAGGGATACTAAATTTACTAACCCTAAACATTTATCAATTTCATGTGTTGATACATTTGAAAAGCACACAAAGGGAATAGGTTCTAAATTATTAGCTAAAATGGGATTCAAATGAAAAGGCCTTGGTATTAATGGTCAATGGATTATCTAGCCTATCCAAGTGGCAAAGAGACCACTCCGTATATGATTAGGATATGGAAGTGAAGGACAAATTTCCCAAGAAGCTGAGTTGAATGATTACTCAAGCAGCATGTTAGAACACCCTAAAGAGCTAGAATAACTCTCTAAAGATACAATAGTTACATTGAATGAATAATCTTCAAATGAATCGTCAAGCTATGCAAAAATGAAATACTCAGATGTAGTTTTTGATTATGCACAAGAGAATACTAAAAAGATGCTTAAGAGACATGTCAAGAAGAAGACTGACAAAACAAATTTACCTAAAGAAGAGATGAAGTTTGGTTTTTACTTCAGTGCTAAGGGGAAAATTTTTAAAGAAGATAAGAAAATTATCCACAACCCTAGGCAAAGTTTGTAACTACATCTTTAGTAAAGCGATAGATAGAGTCTTGTCAGTCAGAACCAAAGACAACATCAACGAGGGAAACAATAGTCAATGAGAAGCTAATAGTTCAGAGATTGTCACCCTAAAAAGGTAAGCAAAACTTCTTCAAAAGAATAATTTTTAAGCATTCAAAGATAGATGTTATTTTTTATATAAATTATAAAAGGAATATGATCTCGAAAGATGCAGAAACCCTAGGTTTGGAAACTAAGCCACATTTCTAACCATGTTCTCTAGATAGAATAGATGATGGTAATGGTGTACATGTAAGTAAAACATGTAAATTAGGGTTTGTAATTACCTCCAAATTTTTAGATGAAGTTGAATTAGATATGGTTCCACTTCAATTTAGTGGCATTATCTTTAATAAATCATATTTATCTTTGAGAAAGGCAACTTGTTCCAAAAAGGAAAACCATTATAACATTGTAAAAGATGGGATAGACTATCTCATATGAGCACATCGATAGTAATAATTATAAGAACACTATAGGGAAACAAGAAGATGCCATCAAACATCAAGAATAGCTCATAAGATAGGTTGTATTTTTTAATCTATATGTGTGTGCAAATAGTTGTACATTTTTGTATGACCTGTATGGGCAATGTTTGTAATCATTACATTGTTTTTAAAGACCCAAAAAGGGCAATGTTTGTAAATTATATTTATAGGTAAGACCTTAAGAGGGTAATTATAAAATGGTGATTGTTATAACACTAGGTGACATGAAATAGTTGTAGGTTTGAAGACCTGTCAAAGTATCTTCAACGATCATCAAAGGTAGAGTAATGAAAAGATCCTCATATTGAGTATTAGGTCTAGTACTAGATTTTCGAGGATAAAAAGCTCTTTGAGTGCACAATATTGATCCAGGAGGATCCATATATGCTCTACAAATAAATTCATCAAGTTATAAATTTATTGATAGAGCAACATAGAGCTCGTCAAGATATTTTTGATGTAATTTGAATGGGTTGATTTCAAGCTCGTATGCACAAGATATCATGTTTTGAAGTTTCTATATTAAACAAGGCAAAAGGTGACATAGTTATAATCAAAGTTCATCAATTTAGCCAATCATGATGTGACATGTGGAAATGAGTTTGTGCAAAATAAATGGTGGGTTTTTATCATTTGTCTTTAATAAGTGAATATAGTCATCTTTGACAGGTGTAATGTAATCGGTAAAAAAAGGGCCAATTACAAGGATCGTAGCTGATGGGATCCATTTTTGTCTTGGAAGGGGACCCTAATGCCAATAGAGTGATGGAACATTCATCCAGTGGATGACAAATGGTGAGTGGATATTGGACCATGTGGTGGGTCCTTTAGCCACCCTGTGGCTTGCCACCATTCAATTATTTTACCATGGTCTAATTTTGACTATATTATAATTAATTATCCTTGAATTTTCCAAATAAATCATATAACTTACCATTTTCATTTGACACATCCACCTCACCATATACTTTCCACATTTTATGTCATGTCCTAAACCCACCTACCATGTTTCATGCCCTAGTTTCCACATGCATGCCACATAACCCTATGTTCCATCCAGGTGAAACACACATGCCACCATAATTCCCATGAAATATATGTTTATGCTAAACACTTGGCATTGTAAACCATGAGTTTCATGGTATATGAATATCCAAAAAGACACCCACCTTCCAAATGTGGGACAATAGATTAACATTGTCCACCAAAAAGAATGTTGATGGGTTTCAAACCCGTATCCTCTCATGTAAAATTAATAAGGCCCAATTTCACCATCTACAGGTTTAAATGGCTATATAAAGCTAAGAAATTTCATTTGAATAACAACAAATAAGCTAAACAGCCATTTTATAAGGCTAGATCTAGAGATCTTTGATGAATTGTAGAGGGTGCTAGTAGTAGAATTAGGAAAAAATCTGAAAAGGGACTTATATTATTTTTTCCCAAGGAACAACTTTGCAGTTGATCACTTTTCATTTTGGAGACATTTGTAAGTATTTTTCAAATATTTTTCCTAATACATCGACTGATATAAGACCTAAAGATGTAGGCCATTGTGTCGAACTCTATTATCAATTATGTGTTGAATGTCTTGAATTATTCTTATTAAATTGATTTTTTGTAAGTCAAATTTTTTTAATTATTTCATAAATTAATATTGTAAAGCAAAATTAAAATATGTGAGTGTATTATTACTTAAGTTTATGGATCAGGTTGGTATCATATCGATTAGTGTGTTGGGCTAACTTCTGTGTAGACATTGCTTTGAAACATCAATTTTGATATCAAAACTAATTTTTCAAGTAAATTTATGATTTTATTATTTTAGCTAAACTCAGGTATTATAGAATAATGGATCTAATGTTGGCTCAAACTTAGTTGTTTCTAAATGCCCTTATCACTATGATAATACTATATCTATTATCCCAAGAACAAAGTTAGCAAGTAGTAGAGAAATGGTAGGAGTATCAAATCAAGCAGCTCCAACAAAGCATTGATGCACTATGAGCAAAATTATAGAAAGAATATTGATAGAAGAAGATATTACTGAGCAATGTTAGATCCTACACCCCAGTTAGGCTCCATTATGGTTTAGCAGTCAACCAATTTGACTAATAGTGCCTAATCAAACAAATCCAAAGTCTCTAATGTGATAGCTATTTCCAACATAAGTGCCAAAAACTATACTACACTTTGAGGAAACTCAAAGGCAAAATTGCACTACTATTACTAAAGGGACGTTCATGCAGATCTATTTTAACTAGAGTTCTAGAGCTAGTTATATTACTGAAGGTCTCACACATCTAAAACTAAGGACTCTTCCATTACCACACACTAAGACATTTGGAGGAGTTGATGGCATAGAACGTGAATATTTAACTCATTATAGCATCCTATATTTTGGCATTAGAGGGATATTCTTTGATCAAGTAGCTCTTGACATAGTTCTAGGAGAAGCTGAGGAGATCACTTTGGGACATTATTATCTCATGTCTTGACATGCTAGAGACATTACATTATGAGACAAAATCCAACTAACAACCAATCATACCTATGAGGTTTAGTTTAGAATAAGCTAGATAATTAAGGTACATTCTAGTTATAGCAATGATTCCTCTAATTTGTATACTCCTGCTAGTCCTATCCATGAAAATGATGTTGTAAATTTAGAATCAAATAATGTTTTGATTATTAATGTGTCTTCTAATGTAAATTCTAAAGATGAAAATAATTAAATCAACCCTTCTGGCTATATTGATAATGTTAGGGATACTGAATGTACTAACCCTAAACATTTATCAAGTTCATGTGTTGATACATTTGAAAATCACACAAAGGGAATAGGTTCTAAGCTATTAGATAAAAGGGGATTCAAAGTAAAATGCCTTGGCATTAATGGTTAAAGGATTGTCTAGCCTATCCAAGTGACAAATAAACCACTCTATACAAGATTAATATATGAAAGTGAAGGACAAATTGCCCAAAAAGCTAAGTTGAATGATTACTCAAGTAGCATGTTAGAACACCCTAAAGAGCTGGAAGAAGCACTCTCTAAAGATACAATAGTTACATTTGATGAATAATCTTCAAACGACTCATCAAGGTATGCAAAAATGAAATACTCGAATGTATTTTTTGATTATGCACAAGATAATCCTAAAAAGATGCTTAAGAGACATGTCAAGAAGAAGACTAAAAAAAAAAATTTACCTAAAGAAGACATGAAGTTTTGTTTTTACTTCGATGCTGAAGGGAAAATGATGAAAAAAGATAAGCAAATCTATCCACAACCTAAGGCAAAGTTTGTAACTGCATCTTCAATAAAATTATAGATAAAGTCTTGCCAGTCAGAACTAGAGATAACATCAATGAGGGAGACAATAGTCAATGAGAAGCTAATAGTTTAGAGATTGTCACCCTAGAAAGGTAAGCAACACTTATTCAAAAGAGTAATTGTTAAGAATTCAAAGATAGATTTTATTTTTGATATAAATTATCAAAGGAATATGATCTTCAAAGATGTTGTAGAAACCCTAGGTTTGGAAACTAGGCCACATTTCTAACCCTATTCTCTAGATAAAATAGATGATGGTAATAGCGTACATCTAAGTAAAAAATGTAAATTAGGGTTTTCAATTACCTCCAAATTTTTAGATGAAGTTAAATTAAATGTGGTTCCACTTCAATTTAGTGACATTAACCTTAGTAAACCATATTTGTCTCTGAGAAAGGTAATTTTTTCCAAAAAGGAAAATCAGTATAATATTTTAAAAGATGAGATAGAATATCTCATGTGAGCACATTAGAATTAATCATTATAAGAACATTATAGGGAAACAAGAATATGTTGTCAAACATCAGGAACAGTTTAGAAGATAGGTTATATTTTTTAATATATATGTGTGTGCAAATAGGCATGCATGTTTGTAAGACCTATATGGGTAATTTTTGTAATCACTATAGTGTTTGTAAAGACCTAATAAGGGAAACATTTATAAATAGTATTTCTAGGTAAGACCCTAAGAGGGAAATTATAAAATAGTGATTGTTATAACACCAGTGACATGCAACAGTTTTAGGTTTGAAGACCTTTCAAAGTATCTTCAATGATCATCAAAGGTAGAGTAATGAAAAGATCTTCATTTGAGTACTAGGTCTAGTACTAGCTTTTTAAGGATAAAAAGATATTTTAGTGGGGAGGATTGATCTAGAAGGACCCATATATGCTCTAGAAATAAATTTTTCAAATTACAAATTGATTAATAGAGAAGCGTAGAGCTCATTGAGAGATTTTTGATGTAATTTGAATGGGTCAATTTTGAGCTCATATGCACAAGATATCATGTTTTGAAGTTTTTATATTAAACAAGGCAAAAGGTGACACAAGTGTAATCCAATCTCATCAAGTCAACCAATCATTTTGTGACATGTGGTGATGAGTTTTTGCAAAATAAATGGTGATTTTTTATCATTTGTCTTTGGCAGGCAAATATAGTCATCTTCAATAGGTGTAATGTAATCGGCAAAAAAAGTGGGGTAGCTATGAGGACCATAGATAATAGGATCCACTTTTGTCTTGGAAGGGGACCCTATCACCAATAGAGTGATGTAACATTCATCCAGTGGATGATAAGTGGTGAGTATAGATTTGAACACATGGTGGGTCTACAAGCCACCACGTGGCTTGCCACCATTCAATTATTTTACCATGGTCCAATTTTTACTATATTGTAATTAATTATCCCAAAATTTTCCAAATAAACCATATAACTTACCATTTCCATGTGACACATCCACATCACCACATACCTTCCATATTCCATGTCACATTCTAAACCCACCTGCCATGTTTCATGCCCTAGTTTCCATGTACATGCCACATAACCCTATGTTCTATCCACGTGAAACCCACATGCCACCACAATTCCAATGAAATATATGTTTATACCAAACACTTGCCATTGTAAACCATGAGTTTCATGGTGTGTGTGTGTGTGTGTGTGTGTGTGTGTGTGTATATATATATCCAAAAAGATACCCACCTTCCAAATGTGTGATAATAGATTAACATTGTCCACCAAAAAGAATGTAGATGGGTTTTAAACCCATATCCTCTCGTGTAAAATGGATAAGGCCAAACTACACCATCTACAAGTTTAAATGGGTATATAAAGATAAGAAATTTAATTTGAATAAAAATGAATAAGCTAAGCAGCATTGTATAAGGCTAAAGCTAGAGAGCTTGGACAAATTGTAGAGGGTGCTAGAGGTAGAATTGGGAAAAATTTTGAAAAGGGACTTATATTATTTTTTCCCAAGGAACATCTTTGCAGTTGATAAATTTTCATTTTGGAGATGTTTTTAAGTATTTTAAAAAGTTTTTACTAATACATCAGTTGATATAAGACCCAAAGATGTAGGCCATCATGCCGAACTTAATTATCAATACTGTGTTGAATGTCTTGAATTATTCTTATTAAAATGATGTGTTATAAGTTAAATTCTTAAATTATTCCATAAATTAATATAGTAAAGCAAAATTAAAATATGTGATCATATTATTTCTTAATTTTATAAATCTAATCCACAACCATAGGATGTCATACTAGATTATGAGGAACTACTAGCTATAATGGTCATTGATGATGTAGGTATGGTAGATGGATACATAGCTTGGTTCTAGGCCAAATATGTAGTGGATGACTTCAGATGGGGTGATGAAGGGTAATAGCCTATAGATGTTTAACCCATAGGGGCACCAGCATAGGATGGTTAGGTAGTAGCAATACTAGCAATAGCACAAGCCTAGATTATTAGGTTATAGGGATAGGTAGCCACTTTACAAGCATAGGTTATCACCTAACATGGGTAGGTTACTATAGTGATGGGTGATTGTGATCAGGTGAGAATATTTCTTTGGTTAGTGACTCAGGAGAGAGATTCATTGAGATAAAGGGTAGGGGTGGCTACAATAGTAGTAAGAGGACCACCTGGCATAGTTTCAAGGGCACAATATCTAGCCACCATCAAGGAGCTGAGATATTATAAGGTGATCGTACTAGCTTATCTACCATTGAAGATGAGATATGAAGAGTATAGGGCTAGCTTAGTAGGTGGTCCATCTATAGCTACTCTAAGATAGTGGGCCTCAATAGTGGGATAGGTAGGGATATAAAGGGGGCCACCACCAAATGGTAGTGTAGTTGTAGGTGTAGATGGGACCAGTGGTAGTGGTGTACCAGGGGCCTGATAGATGAGATTATGTATATGATTTTGATTTTGATACAAGCCTATGTGTTGATGATGTGAGATGTATATGAGTGAGAGATACTTGGATACATTATTTCATGTATTTCCTTATTGATGTATATGAATATTATATGTTGATTAGATTAAATTGATGACATATGACATGATTATTCTTTGATGTTTTATTTTGTTTAGTGCTTATGTATTGATGTGGCATGATTATGAGGACTTTTGCTCATGAGAGGGATGTAGACTAATTGTTGTTGTTCATGTTTTATTCATGTGATGGATATGTTAATTATGATGATGATGTCTGTAAATGATGTTGTAATGATGATGTTTAGATATTTAGATGATTGATTTAATAATGCTATTTATGATTTCATTCATAGATTCATGTGTTTTCCTAGATAGTATATAAATATGGATATTGATTATGGTGATATAATAGTTTTGTTCATGATGTTATTTATGGATATGAGATAGATGTTATTGAGTAGATTGGATTTATGTTTGTGAAAAATTATTTGATGTGGAAGGGTTGATATAAATGTGGATAGAATGATGATAATGTTTATAAATATGACTTGGTTATTAGATCATAGTTATGATATTGCATAGGGATGATTGCTTCAGATGTATTTGATATGGTTTATGTGGTTGGGTTGACATGATGTGAGTTATGGATAGGATTATGGATATGTTTTTAGCTTATGATTTTTGATATTGATGTATGATTTGTGTTTTAAGGTTTATGAATGGAAAGATGCCCATGTTCTAGTGTTTATGAGATGAGATATGTATAAATGAGAATAGACAATATGCATTGTCTATTGAATGTGTTTTGTTGATAGTTTTAGGTAATGTTTTATGTGCATATGAGGGATGATGTGTTTTTTATGAAGATAGATATAATGGTTTTGTTTGTTGATTTGGATGATGAGGCTTATGATATGCATGGTTTTTATTTTCATAAATGGGATATGGCTCATAGTGTTGTGATGATAATGATGTTTGTGAACATTTATGACATGGATATAATGAAATCACATAAATTAAGTACAGACTAGATGTGAGAAAGAGGTAAAAATGATGAGACATGCATCTATATGAAATAATAGAAGGCAAAGAAAAAGCATGATGTTTTGGGTTGGCAAGGACCTAATGACAAGAAAACATATTTGGATTGACTTAGTGAACATAGCCTATTTAATGCTTCACATGATCATGCTTTGATTGAGAGAGAGGGTGTATTGATCACCTTATATCAATTAAGATCATATTCCCTTGATTTTAGAGAGGGATTGAAGGGAAAGGAGGTGATAGGTAGATGGTTGAATGTTAAATAGGTAAACAGGTAACCTAATGTGGGTTAGCTTGCCCCTTCTATAGGTGACCAAAGAACCATAATAGATAAGTCCATGCCTTAATATGATATGTATACTGATCAATGCAAGAAGTCTACCAATTCCATATATATTAGCCAATTATGGCATAATAGGATAATGTGTAGACTGATCGATGCAGGAAGTATATAAATGGCACTTATAAGAGCTGATTATGGCTTAATTACTATGATTTTGACATAAGGTTGTTTGTTGCTTTTGTTATTTTGATAATTTTTTGAATTTGATAGATGAAAGAAGATTTGGATGATTATTTCTTAGCCATCCTTCAATGGAGTGGTATAGAATTAGATTTTTATAGCTATCTTTCAAGGAGCAGTCTATTTTAAATAACTTTTAATTATTGGGTAGCATCCTTCAAGGGAGTAGTCTATAATGCTATAGATATGGGCCCAAGTGATTTTGAACACAAGATTAGATATGAACAAGTCTATTTAGGCTTAAAGGTTTACCTTTGTGTAAGCAAGAATGTTATCATAAAATGTTAATGATAGATGGGGAAATTGGTTTTTGAGAGACAATTGATCATGAGATTCCATCTGATTAGAGATGAAAAATATCCATGAGAACCATGCTATGGGTAGATTCATGGTGCCCATACCTAATATTAGGCTATAAATATGAAGGATAATCACATGATTCTATGTTATAATTAGTTTTTCCCGAGGGGATTAGGGATAGGTAGGTGAAAGGAAGTGAAAATCTCATAAACCAATGGATGAGCTTAAGTTAGACACAAAGCTAAGTTTGACCCTTATTTCAAAAATATAAAGGACACAAATGTGAAGTGTTGAGAGGTTCAAGTTATATTTTGCCTTTGAGAGATGATAAATTATAAGCACTTGATCCATACTTATGGGTTATGATATAGGGTTTAAGCCAATTGAAAGCAAATTTTCCCTTTTTATCTTCTCCATATTATTTACATGTTGGTTTTTCTTAAGGATGAGGTATATGATGTTGAACTCTCACTCTTTCAGGTGTTTGTTGTATGCCCTCTTGATTTGCTCTTGATATATATGAATATGATTAAGGGCTATGATGTGATGTTCATTACGGAGTTCAAGAGGTGTGAGGCATTCTTGATGATAGTCATTTTTAGAAAGGATTTCATGTAAATATATGTAAAGGGATGGAATTTAGACTTTAAGAGGCAAGACTACCTCAGCCTCAAAGATTAAAAAGAAAGGGGTAGTACTTATAAAGGTCTGAATGTTAGTATGATAGGCCCATAAAGTGAAAGGGATGTGTAAGTACCAATACTAACCTAAAGCACTAACTGCTTTGGTGAGAATTTTGATGAGATTTTTGTTAGATGCTTCCACCTATCTATTTTCTTATAGATGATAAGGCAAGGAAAATCTTAACTTGATACTAAAAGTGATATAGAGACCTTGGACTTTCCAGTTTTTAAAAGGTTTGCCATTATTGATGATGATCTTATGAGGAACACTGAAGTGGCAAATAAGATGGTGATTGATGAAGTTGATAATTTTTTTAACTTTAGTGGATATAATGGGAATGGCCTCTACCCACTTGGTGAAATATTAAGTAGTAGTAATAATATATTAGTGTCATTATGAAGAATGGAGATTAATGTACCTAATAAGGTCAAGAACCCATTACAAAAAGGGCCAATAATATTTAGATACTTGAAGGCCATGAGGAGGTGTATGATGTAAGATAGAATTTTGTTGACATTTGACACACTTATTTGCATAATCATAATAGTCTTGATTGAGGGTGGACCAATAGTAGCCAAGGTGAAGGATACACTTAGCAATAGCTAGGCCACTAGCGTGTCCCCCGTTAACTCCATCATGTTTTTCTTTGATGGCATGGGAGGCTTTGTGACTATGAAGATAGTGGATAAGGATGCCGTCAAATCCATGTTTGTAAAGGATTCCCCCTAGTATGGTGTAATGAGAGGTACTCTAAACAAAAGCTCTTTAGGTATCCTTTGAAAGGTTGGGAGGAATAATGCCAAGGTTAAGATAGTTGAGAGTTTAGTCATACCAAATGTCATAAGGAAATGTCTCCACACTACAAATGGTAGGAATATTAGAACTAATATATGAGGGTGTTATAAAATGATGGATGGTGAAAAATAATTTAAATTTGGTAGGTTGAAATGGGGTTTGGGAAGCAAGGGAGGCCATCATATCTATGATTTTTTTAGTAAATTGATGAATTGACTAGATAATGTAATGATAAAATGATGTTAAGAGTACATCCATGAGTTATTTATATTTTAGGAGGATGACATTTTTACATTTATAAGATCTATTGACCTAGTTGATGACTAGTTGGGAGTCACCAAAGATACTAATAGTTTTGACTCCCAAGGCTAAATCGGTTTGGAGACATATGACTAGGGCTTCATATTTGGTTATGTTTTTGGTACATTTATATTCAAGTTTAAAGGAAAGGGGAAGAGGCTCACCATTAAAGAGAATGATAATAACTCTGGCACCCCCACCATTTTGGCATTTTAGATCCATCAAAAAACATGGTCATTTGGTAGGTGGGTTATTTCTAAGAAAGAGTTAAAATGGATTCATTTGGAAAGGTAAGAGGAAGAGGTTGATTTTCTGGCAGAGGAGATTTGACCAATTAGTCAGTAATGAATTATCCTTCAATGGAATTTTGTATAAGGAACTCAAGATCTAATTCATCTAGGAGTATGAGCCACTTATCCATATGTTGATTTTGGTATGGATTAGATTACATATACTTAAGGGGGTTAGTGTTAGTGATGACATAGGTTTTATGATTAAGAAGATAGTGATGGATTTTAGAGGCCATGAAAACTAAGGTGAGGCAAAGTTTTCTGGGATGTGTATACTACGATTCATATTCAATAAGGGTGCAACTAATGTAGTAGATGGCTTTCTCTTTATTATATTCATCACGATGAGCTAGCATTTCCCCTAGGGAATGATCTATGGTAGATATATATAAGTAAAAATGTTGGTCTTCCTTAGGAGGGGTGAGGATAGGTAGAGAGAAAAGATACTCCTTGACTGCATCGAAGGCTTTTTGGCATTCCTTGGTCTACTTAAAATAGTTATCCTTTTTTAGGTAGTGGTGGAAATGTTGGCATCAATAAAATAAATGGGAGATGAAGCAATAGATGGATTGAAGTTTGCCCTGTATACTACAAAGTTGGGTAAGGTTGGTAGGAGGAGGTATCTTTAAGATTGCTCTAACTTTGGTGTGGTCTATTTAAATTCCATAGAGAGAGATGATGAAACCAAGAATTTTTCCTAATAAGATCCTAAAAATACATTTCTTAGGGTTGAGATTGACATGATAATGGATTAGTCAGTTGAAGATGATGGCAAGAATGGATAGGTGATCCTTGTGGTGTTTGGATTTCCCTTGGAGATCATCTACATAGTCCTCTATTATTTTATGGATGAGATCATGAAAGATATAAGTCATGGCCTACTAATAGGTTGCTCTAGCATTCTTTAGTCCAAAGGGCATGACCTTATAGCAAAAGGTTCCCCATGGGGTGATAAAGGAAGTTTTATGTTAATCTTTCAAGGCAAACAAGATCTGATTATATCTTGAGAAACCATCCATGAGAGATAACATTTCATGGCTGCATGTAAGATCAACAAGTTGATCGATGTTCAATAATGGAAAACCATCCTTTGGGCAAGCAAGGTTAAGGTCATGAAAGTCGATGCAGAGATGAAGTCCCCCTATGGGTTTGGAAATACGGATGATATTAGAAACCCATTGTGGGTAATCAATTAGTTGAATGAAGTTGACAGATAAAAGAAATTAAAGCTCTTCTTTGACAAGGATGGATATGCAAAGATGCATTCTATGAAGCTCTTATTGAACTAGTTTAGCCTCGAGATGGGTGGCAATGTTGTGGAGGGCAATAGTGTTACATCCCATTTTCCTCTATCAAGTTTTGATTTGATGAACTATTATCCCTTTGGCATACATGTCATTGTGACACATTGGTTATGGTATAGGTGCTTACATTTATGTGAAGATTTAGTCTTGATATGCAAATAAAGAAACTATACATTTGATTTATGGTATTCAACATATTAATTATGTTAATTAAATATGTGTATAAATCCTAATTAAACATTAGGATGAACTTATACCTTAAAATAATTATTTAGTATTACTCAAGTAGAATTGATTATTAACTAGTAATACATGAAATATTATGATGACTTTACTAAAAAAGGGGATGTTGAGTTACCTTATTCTTAACTTGGGAAATCAAGGGAGATCAATTGTAAATTTATCTAATAATTACTTGTGGGACTCCCAGTTAATTATTTGGAACAAAGCCTATAGCTTTGGTTTTAAGTGGCATGAAAAGGATGGAAAATGAGAAAAAATAGATATTAAGGAGAGAAAAAGACAAGGATTTGGACACATGAGAATACACAAAAGATTTATGAGAAAAGGGAAGCTGAAAACCAAAACAGGAAAGAGGTTTTGGAAGAAAAAAGGGAAGTTTTATCCACTAACAAGGGGGAAAATGTTCCAGGTGGGTACTGTTATTATTATAAATGGAGTATTTTGAAATGAAAGAATCAGGGATTATAGATTTAATATAATTTTATTCACTATTTTTTTTAAGCCAAGAAAATAAAAAAAATAATTCTTTTTTTTTCACCACCCTTTGACGTTGGCACCATATTAAGATCTATTCTTTTCTTTTTTGTGACTCGGCCATTGAGATTCATTATCCTCAAGTAATACTTGATAGTCTATGGGTTGAACCTCTTGAAATAGATTTTTCATTCAATATAATTAATGCATTACCATATCAATTTATGTTCTTTTCATTAACTCAGCCCAAGATTAATGCTAAACTCAGTAAATTAGCAAGTTTCCAACCCTATCTCCTCTATCCCTATTGTCTCAAATTAGTAGAATGCAATCCAAATTCAACCAAGGATTTTAACGAACTTTGAAAACCTCTATGCTTTTAGTAACTATAAATAAGCATTTATCTCCATGTCTAGGTATGATGTATATTTAATGCATATGCACTTTGGTCATGTCTCTGTTGGTAGGGATACTATTTCATGCCATTTTCCTATGTTTTTCTTTACTTCTGGCATGATTTTTGCTAAGTTAATCGAGCATAGTGAATTTACGTTATCATGATTCGTATGGAAAAGAAAGAGTAGTGGGGAGATCACATTTGGTTGGTTTATATTTTATATGTATAAATATATAATTAAAATGGTTAGATATTATTTAGGTTGAAAATAAAGATAATATAATATTAATTATTATATTGTATGGATTATTATATAATCAAAAATTATATAGTGGAAACTAATTCATAAATGGAGATCACTCTACATAAATATAATAGGGTTTTTCCTTTTAAAAAGCATATCATACATGAAATTTGTTGAGGTAAATAATAATCAATTACCCTATGACATAAAGAAGATTGTCGGCGTTGTTTTTAAACAAGTAAAATTATCTTGGGGGTGGGGGGAAATAATATCATTTCTTAATATATGGGGTTTTATTTTTATATGCAATGAAAATATTATAAATCTTATAAGGAAACTATCAGAATATTTTTGAAAATGATGATTTGTGGTAATACATATTTTGCATTATTTTGAAATTATGGAAAATAGGTAATTAGAACCTTTCCTTAATTTCATTGGTTTTAGGGGAAGTCAAACTTAACCATTCTGGGAATTGTCAAAAAGATATTTGTTTCTTAAATATACTTATTTTGTACAAATAATTGAATTATCTATTATAGATAAATTAATATAGACCTTTGTTGTTATTTTGGTTGGCATGGTTTTACCAATGCATGCTTATTTATATCAGATATTGCATGTATGTGATCATGATCCTTAGATTAGTTTACCCAGATGGTGAGCTTATGCTTTGGATTATTTATCTATTATGTATATTATGGGGCCACATTGATGATACTACCCAAGCAACAATACGAACTCTTGAGCCTGGTTAACATCATCAATGACGGGTATTGGTATCTCAATCAAGTGGTGTGTTATGAATTTAACTAATTTGGATGATCATATATTATTTAAAAACTTTGGTCAAAGTAATGTTAGATTATCATTGTCAATTCATATGTATGATTTGCATGTTGTGTGATATCACAATAGAAACATATTTTTATTTATGATACACATCATGTAGTAGAATATTATAGCACATAGGGGTACTAGTATGTCTCATTCTAGATTATCACACTATTTTATCTACCTATCCATATAAGGAGGGCCATTCCCTGATAGGGTATTATGCAGGAGATCATTGGTCTATGGTTGGAGTGTTAAAGTACTTGAATGATGCTCTCTCTCCCCCACTATAGTACATTCGTAGAGACAACACTTGAGGTTATCAGAGATACGTGAGTTGGTGTAACTTGAGCTCTAGAGAGTTAGTTATCTCTATATTGTATATAAGGCTAAACACCTATGGAATTTGTAAATGTAATACTATTTTACATAAATAGTCATTGTTATATTATGAGATCATTCGTAGATATGTAATTATGTAGTTAATAAATACTTGTATGTCTAATATTCATTTAGACATGGTAATTTATACATTTTGTGACTGAGACAAACATGTTTATATGCTAGAAACCATGAGAAGTTTTCCTATGTACAATTATTTTTTTATGTACAACTATCTATATGTGTATATGTTATGTGATAATGTACGTATTTAACATCCTAGCTTATGTGAGTTTTGATGCAAGTTATATTGTTTAGAGGTCTGTTGAGTCTTTTCACTATAGTTAAGGAACATGGTTATCCTTATTTATGCAATTTTATAATAAACACATATACCTTTAGTAGTTTTTGGTAGAACTACATCTAGCCCTGATTCTATGCATGAAGGTGACATTACAAATATGTATGGTAGCTCAGGGAATGAGTGCAGGCATAGGAAACTAAATTTGATAGGTGTTCCTTAGTGTGACATCTACTATATCTTTATTAGAATTCTAGTGAAAGTAAATAGTCTTTTTGTAACACAGTACTATTATGCAAACTTGTCAACAGGATCAAGTTTGTCACATTTTGTATGGATGAAAAATTGTATGTGGTATTTTTTGTGAGGAAGTTAACTATGCAAGTGACTAGACATTTCTAGAATAACATAGTGCATTGTGAGGTGTACCTAGAGATTATGTTCTCTTCAAAAAAAAATTGAAGGTATACTCAAATAGTATAATCCTGACTTGCTTTATTATTATGATTGGGTGTAAGATTATTTTTGTTTTTGAGTCAAAAACTCAAACACAAGGACCTATGATATTATGGATGTCATAAAGTTTTACGATATGAAAAGTGGTACATACTATATTCCTTATATCTTGACCCATACCTAAATAAATATATATGTTATAGTTATTAATGTTTGGGTAGAGTGATCATGAACTATGATAGTATTGGATATCATAGGATTACTTTAGCTTAGATTTATATACTTGGGTAGTACATACTATAGCATTAAATTTAGACTCTCACCTAAATTGATCGATCTAACAAGTTTGTTGGTTTTTACTTGAGTAATATATTCATAGCAGTTAGTAAGACATGTACATGTGTGTATAATATTGAGAGTATAAATGAATGATATGTTCAACTGTTATGTTCTATATGTCTCACTTTGTTTTATATACTTAGTTGTGCCTAGCATGTGATTCTCTATGGCCCTAGGAATGCAGATTTCTTCATCATTTCTTATATCTAGGTTTTTATGTGAGAGTGCTTGGGTAAGCACATAACCCTAGATAGTAAGGTGTTATATTTGAGTGTGTCATTTAGCTATGGAATTGTAGACCAGAGCTTTAGAAGCTCATTGTTGTCATGAGTAGTGTGTTCCCTATTTGTCTTAGAGTGCCAACCCCTTCAATGGTGATGTTTCATGGAGGAGACCATCACATTTGAAAGGAGAACTACATTGGACCCTGATTTTGAGGAGTGGATATGTAGGCTGCCCAAGAATGTGGTGGGGCATCCGGTTTAGATCCTTAAGCTAGGTTAGGGTAGACTTGATTGCATATAAATTCATGTGACTGATTGAATTAGTACCAGTACTTAGTATGGGAAATTTGGATTGTGCTAATGTCCTTAGTGAAATAGTAAACTTTCTATATCTTACAATTTATTATATTGCTTATAATATTAGAATGTTGAAACTGTCATTACTTGAAGTTGCCAATTATTTGATGGACTAAAGTATTCTAGCAAATATGGTTGATTGAATATTCAATATTTAGTTTTAAAAAAAAGATTACTACATTTTCTAAGTTCATCTAGATGAGTTTTTACATGTGGTATCAGAGCTTAGGCTCAAACGCTAGGACCTAATGAGTCCATTAACATTTTCATATATTCTATTTGTCAGAAAAGAGAATTTGAAAAATGTGTGGTACATTGAGTGGGTACACTAAGAGCATTCATAACCCCTTATATTTATTAAAGGGTGGGTTTATTTAGTATCTCATTGGTGATTATTTTATAAGGTGTATGGGTAGGAGAGTACATATCTTAGTTCTTGAGCATGAACAAGAGTATCCTACCATATTTTTGATCTTTTGATTGAACACTTTGATTATGACTACATATTTCTTGGTAATCAAATCACCTGCACCATTTACATTTGTATTTGACACACATGGAGTGATTATCATTTCAATATATAAATTCTTTCATTTTGTGTCTTGTTTACATAAAAACTAGGAATGGGAATTTCCTTAGTTGATTTCAAATGACTTTATTTTAAATTCCTTGGTGTTGGGAGTTCTAGATTAGAATCCTTATTCTATTTTATATACTTGAGAAGAAGTATCATCTCTCTTCATTATCTTCGAGATGAGTTTTTATTCTCATTCTACTTGTACATTTTAAGCTACCAAAAGTGTTCATATTTTTGGATGTTGATTTAGTGTTTTCTTAAGTACAAACTTGTTTCTAAAATTTTGTTTGATCTCATTTTCCTTAAGTTTTTGTGATAGTGTTTCCTACTTATTAATGATAAAATTTGTGGGATTGGATGAATTAGTGCATCCTTGTCGTTAATATATTTTCTTTCCAATTGAGAAATTAGGTTATGATTCTACTCTTGCAATTTGGTAAGTAACGTGGATTACAGTGTCATCTTTTACCATATGAGGATATGTAGGAAGTTTTATTTTGAGACATTATCTCTCTACTTTCTACTTGTAACTTTATAGTGTTACTATTTTATCTAAAATGTAAACTTGACCATGAGTAGTGGCTAACAATGGATTTATATTAATTATAATTGATTACAATTACTATGTTATTATCTACCTTTGTTAGACTTATATTATTCTCTTTTTAAAACATGTTGTTTTGAAGAGTAGTATGTGTACCTTTTTACAAGGAGCAAGTAAGGTATTAGATATTCAAAACATCTTGGTAAGGGTAGAGATAGACTCTTAAACTTTTTGTGTGCTAGGTGTGCAAGCAAGAGACATGGTCTCACTTATAAGGTTGAAGGGAGATATAATCCTTCACCTAAGTATGTTATGTTAATTGTGAGATTATTTATATAATAGGTTAAGCTATTAAATTATGATAATATTTATGTTTAGATAGTAGCAAATTAATTCAATCTTAGGATGATTATATGATTTTATTATATGTTTGTTAGTATATATGTAAATCTTGTAGCATATAGTATTATTTTTTATGATCTATTACTATAGATTTATGTTTCTTTGAGCCTTGTGCACATTTTTATTTAGAGATCTCAAGTATTAGAGACTCAAGGGAAGAGTGATGAATGGGGAATGTGAGTTCTAAGCAATAAGATGGTATCCTACTTAGCCTCACATTCACTCAAATTATTGGTAATGAGTTAGATCCAACAGATGGACTTGTCAAATCTAGGATTTGACAAGTAGAACTTTTCAAATTCACTCATGTGGCCATACATATGTATACTGGATAGGTGTTCTATGTGGATGATTATTCCATGATTATATACATTTTTACCAATTCTTATTCATCATCATACTTATTCAGAGCTTTGATTGAGTTAGGATAGTATTGACATGTTATACTTATCTGATGCTACGTAGAGTAGCAATAGTATTAACATATACACATAATTTTTTCCATGTGCCCTTAATACTTTTCTCTAATTTAAGAAATACACTCTCTAGGTTGGAGAGATGTGCAGAGGGATTGGAAATATTTGTGGAACTCTTCTTGGTCAATTATTTTGATGATTTCATGTGTATTTGGAAAGTCGATAAGACTTTTTCCAAGTTGTTGAACCCTGAGGTGGTCATGTTAATCATTAGCATAAGTGGCATTCCCAAAACTTAATTTCATAGTAAAAAAAATGTCATTGAGTAGGGTCTTGTGGGACTGATGCTCTATAAATACTATTAAATGAGTGCATTAAGATGAGTTTTTAGGATAAAATTTGCAATTATTTACATGTTATGATAATATATACTATGTTTATATGTTGATAAATTTTGATGTCATTCAGAACTTTTATATCATCAAAGCGATGACCAGTTTTAGGAGGGGAGAATGTTGCATCCCATTTTCTTCTACCAGGTTTCAGTTCAATGAATTATTTTCTCTTTGGTATATGTATCATTATGACACATTGGTTATGGTACAAGTGCTTACATTTGTATGAAGATTTAGTCTTGATATGCAAATCAAAAAACTAGATATTTGATTTATGGTATTCAACATATTAATTATGCTAATTAAATGTGTATAAATCTTAATTAAACATTAAGATGACCTTGTACCTTAAAAGACTTATCTAGTATTATTCAAGTGGAATTGATTATTAACTAGTAATGCATGAAATCTTACGATGACTTTACTTAAAAAGGGGAAGTTGAGTTACTTTATTCGTAACTTGGGAAATCAAGGGAGATAAATTAGAAATTTATCTGATAACTCCTTGTGGGACTCCTAGTTAATTATTTGGAATAAATCCTATAGCTTTGGTTTCAATTGGAATGCAAAAGAATGGAAAATGATAAAAAAGGGTATTAAGGAGATCAAAAGAGAAGGATTTGGACACATGAGAATACATGGAAGATTTATGGAAGAAGGGAGGCCAAAAGCCAAAAGAGGAGAGTGGTTTTAGAAGCAAAGAAGGGAATTTTATCCACCAATGAGGGGGAAAGTGTTCCATGTGGGTATTGTTATTATTTTGAATGGATTATTTTGAAATGAAACAATCGAGGATCATAGATTTAATATATTTGTATTCAATAATTTTTTAAGCCAAATATATATATATATATATATATATATATATTATATATATTTTTCTTTCCATTACCCTTTGACATTGGCACCATATCAAGTTCTATTCTTTTCTTTTATATGACTCAGTCATTGAGATTCATTACCCTCATGCAATACTTGATAGTCTATGGTTCGAACCTCCTAAAATGGATTTTTCATTCAAAAACATTAATGTATTGCCATATCAATTTCTATTCTTTTCATTAACTCAGTCCAAGATTAACACCAAACTTAGCCAATTAGCAAGTCACCAACCCTATCTCCTCTATCCCTATTATCTCAACTCAGCAAAACCATGATCTAAATTCAACCAAGGATTTCAATGGACATTGAAAGACTTTGCGCTTTTAGTAACTAATAATAGGCATTTTTCTCAATATTTGGGTATGATGTATATTTAATGCATATGCACTATGGTCACATCTATGTTGGTATGGCTTTTATTTCATGCCATTTTATTATGTTTTTCTTTGCTTCTGGCATGAGTTTTGCTAAGTTCATTGAGCATAGTGAATTTACGTTATCATGATTGTCTGGTCAGGAAAGTGTAGTGGGGAAATCACATTTGGTTGGTTTATATTTTATATGTATAAATATATAATTAAAATGGTTATATATTATTTAGGTTGAAAATAAAGATAATATAATATTAATTATTATATTTTATGGATTATTATATAATTGAAAATTATATAGTGGAAAGTAATTCACAAATGGAGATCACTCTACATAAATATAACAAGGTTTTTCCTTTTAAAAAACATATCATACATGAAATTTGTTGAGGTAAATAATAATCAATTGCCCTATGACATACAAGTGGATTGTTGGTGTTGTTTTTAAACCCCATAAGTAAAATTATCTAGGGGTGGAATATAATAATATCATTTCTTAATATATGGGGTTTTTCTTTTTATATGCAATGAAAATATTATAAAGCTTATGAGGAAACTATCAGAACATGTTTGAAAATGATGATTTGTGGCAATACATATTTTGCATTATTTTAAAATTATGGAAAATGAGTAATTAGGACCTTTCCTTAATTTTTTTGGTTTTAGGGGAAGTCAAACTTAACCATTCTAGGAATTTTTAGAAGGATATTTATTTCTTAAATGCACTTATTTTTTATAAATAATTAAATTATCTATTATAGATAAGTTAATATAGACCTTGTTATCATTTTTGTTGGCATGGTTTTGCCAAAGCATACTTATTTATATCAGATATTGCATGTATGTGATCATGATCCTTAGATTAGTTTACCCAGATGGTGAGCTTATGCTTTGTATTATTTATTTGTTATATATATTATGGGGCTGCATTGATGATACTACCCAAGTAGCAAGATGAACTCTTGAGCCTGGTTAACATCATCAATGATGGGTATTGGTAACATGATCAAGTGATGTGTTATGAATTTGACTAATCTGGATGATCATATGTTATTTAAAAACTTTGGTCAAAGTAATGTTAGATTATCATTGTCAATTCATATGTATGATTTACATGTGCAATATCATAATAGAAATGTATTTTTATTTATGATACACATCATGTAGTATAATCTTACAACACATAGGGGTACTAGTATGTCTCATTCTGAATTCTTACACTATTCTATCTGCCTATTCATGTAGGGAGGGACATTCCCTGATAGGGGATTATGTGGGGGATCATTGGTCTATGGTTGGAGTGGTAAAGCACTCAAATTATGCTCTCCCTCCCCCACTGTAGTACATTACTAGAGATAACACTTGAGGTTATCAAAGATATGCAAGTTGGTGAAACTCAAGCTCTAAAGAGTTAGTTATCTCTATATTGTATATAAGGATAAATTCTTATGGAATTTGTAAATGTAATATTATTTTACATGAACAGTAATTGTTATATTGTGACATTAGTCATAGCTATGTCATTATGTAGTTATTAAATACTTGTATGTCTAATGTGCATTTAGACATAGTAATTTATACATTTTGACTGAGAGAAACTTGCTTATATGCTAGAGACCATGAGAAGTTTTCCTATGTACAATTATTTATTTATGTACAACTATCTATATGTGTATATATTATGTGATAATGTATGTCTTTAATGTCCTTGCTTATGTGAGTTTTGATGCAAGTTATATTGTTTAGAGGTTTGCTGAGTCTTCTCACTATAGTTAAGGAATATGGTTATTCTTATGTATGAAATTTTCCAATAAACACGTATACCTTTAGTATTTTTTGGTATAGCTACATCCAACCCTGATTCTATGCATGTACGAGACATCACAGATATGTATGGTAGCTCAAGAAATGAGCATGGTCATAAGAAACTAACGTTGATTGGTGTTCCTGAGTGTAATATATACTATAAATTTTTTAGAATTATAGTGAAATAAAATAGTCCTTTTGTAGCATAATATTATTACGCAAACTTGTCGACATGATCAAGTTTGTCACATCTTGTAAGGAAGAAAACTTGGATGCAGTATTTTTCATGAGGAAGTTAATTGTGAAAGTGACTAGACATTTTTAGAATAACATAGTGTATTGTGAGGTGTACCTAGAGATTATGTTTGCTTTAGGGTGTTTTTGAAGGTATACTCAGATGGTGTAATCTTGAGTTACTTTATTATTACAGTTGGTGTATCCTCAAACACAAGGACCTATTATATTATGGGATGTCATAGAGTTTTAAAGTACATAAAGTACCCAGATGGTATATATTATATTCATTATATCTTGACCCGTACCTAAATAAATATATATGTTATAGTTATTAATGTTTGGGTAGAGTGATCATGAACTATGATAGTATTGGATATCATATGATTACTTTAGCTTAGATTTATATACTTGGGTGGTACATACTATAGCATTAAATTTAGACTCTCACCTAAATTGATTGATCTAACAAGTTTGTTGGTTTTTACTTGAGCAATATATTCATAGCAATTAGCAAGTCATGTACATATGTGTACAATCTTGAGAGTATAAATGAATGATAGGTTTGACTGTTATGTTCTATATGTCTCACTTTATTTTGTATATTCAACTATATCTAGCATGTGATTCTTTATGGAGCTAGTAATGCAGATGTCTTCATCATTATTTATATCTAGGTTTTTATGTGAGAATGCTTAGATAGTAAGGTATTATATTTGAGTGTGTCATTTAGCTATGGTATTGTAGACCAAAGATTTAGAATCTCATATGTGTTATGATTAGTTTGTTCCCTATTTAGCTTAGAGTGCCCACACCTTTGATGGTGACATCTCATGGAAGAGACCATCATATTTGAAAAGAGAACTACATCAAACCCTGATTTTAAGGAGTGGATATGTAGGTTGCCCAAGATTGCGGTGGGTCATCGAGTCTAGATACTTAGGCTAGATTAGTGTAGACTTGATTGTATAGTAATCTATGTGACTAATTGAATTAGTACCAGTACTTAGTATGGAAAATTTGGATTGTGCTAATTTCCCTAGTGGGATAGTAAAATTTATGTATCTTACATTTTATTATATTGCTTATACTATTGGAATGTTGAAACTATTACTAATTGAATTTGTTGATTATTTTATGGACTAAAGTATTCTAGCAACTATGGTTAAATGAATGTTCAATATTTAGTTTTAAAAAAAAAACTTACTACTTTTTCTAAGTTCATCTAAGTGGGTTGTTACAAATAGAAGGGTCAATTTCAAGCATATCCTGATATGACCAAGTAAATGTTATGTTATGGTGTCAAAATAAATAAGGGTAATTTTTTTTCTTAGTAGAATTTAAATATTAGTTGATTTTGATGATACGGGGGTTATCCTGAGTACCCAAGTTGACATCAATAGTAGATTCATTTAACATAGTTTGATTTTCAAGAGGAAGAGATTTATGAATAGAGGAATCCCCTGCACTAAGGTAGGTGAGAATGAAATCATCTTGAAATTAGATGGTATTGATGGTAGGATAATCATGTTCAATCATTTTAGGATGGATGAGAGGAAGCGTTTTAATTCATCCATCCTTTTGATAGGTAAAGGGGCCTCAACTAATGGTATTGATTAAAAATAAAAGTTAGATGGGATGATATCAGAGCCCTCATATTTGGAGGGAGATGGGGTTGGTGAGGATGGATTTTCTTCATCAATGGTGGCAATGGGTTTTGGTGATATAGGTTTTTCTGGTGGTACAAACCTAAGGCCAAAGAACTCATGAGATTTCTAAGTTTTAATTATGGGTAACTCATGCGGTCCCTATTCATAAAGTCCAAGACCAAACCCCTTCCAAATGCACCTATAAAGGTAAGATTTGGCAAAGGTTAGTTTATCTAGGTAGAAAAAATTGATGGTGAATGGTTGAATAAATGGGGTAGTAGTAGGGGCGAGAAGTGGTAGATCAAGTCCCCCATAGACAAAATTTGTTTGATTGTTAAGGAGCCCAAAATAGATAATGGTTCTAATATTGGGATCATAATAAGGGTCATATTTGAGGTTCCCATATTTTTACAGAGTAGGGGAAGCCTCTAAGTCTAAAATTCAATATTCTCCAAGAGAGAGATGTTGAAATGTGGATTACAAAGGGTCCTCAACCAAAATTATGGATGAAGGGAAGGTTGAGCTAGTTGATGCTTCATCGTTATTATGAGAAAAAAGTGATGATGGTTTTTTTTGGTGGGGTGGTCTTGTTAGAAGTTGGTTATGAGGTATATGAAGGAGGAATAAGAATTTCATTAGGCCAATATGTCATAATGCAAGAGGAAAAGGTATTAGGGTCAGCTTTGATGGTAATAACTTGTCCCTCGTGTTTAAATTTGACACACCAGTATAAGGTGGAAGGGACACAACTCATAACATGGATCCAAGGGCATCCAAGTAACACATTATATTGGAACTTGCCCTCTATAATGTAAAATAGTTTGGGAATGGTACGAGGTCCCAAGAAAATATGGAGGACAATGCTCCCTAAGGTAGTGGCCATGGTATCATTAAAAGAGCAAAGGACCATTATAATTTTTGACATGATGTTTTTGGGTAGTTAAATTTGATCATATGCATGGGAGGAGATAATGTTGATGCTATTTATTCTATCAATCATCACCTATTTGATGTGGTTTTGATTGATGTATGAATTAATAAAAAGGGGAGGATTAAAATCCTCAAGATGAGCAGGAGGTATTTCAAAATCCTAAAAGGTGATGAGGGCAAAAAGTTAAAGGGATCTAATAAAGGGTTAAAGAGGTTGAGGATCATATTATTGAACCTCTATAGATTACAAAGACTTGATCAGTGCTTAATGATGGTGGGGTGAGGTGTTGATTAGTTCATAGAGGCTCATTTTCACTGATGTTTGGTGAATTTTTTTAACACTAACCATTGCATGGATGCAAAAGGGTTAGAGGGACAAGCTTCCAAAATGGATACTTTGGGTTTTAGTGGTTTTGAAGGTGAGGGTGGAGATGTTTGGGTTTGGTTGGTGGATTGATGAGTTGAAGGGTATGTCCATGGGATGATAACTTTGGATTTTCCCTTATCCTTTTATTGGAATTTAGATCAGGTAACCACATGAATGGTGTGGATAAGGGGGTTTGATGTTTGCTTTGATTCCTCCTCTTCACTCTTAGGTGGGAATGGAGGAGTAGGTGATTATTGGACAGTTTGGTTAAGTAGTTGGGTAGGTAATAGGTTCAAGTGGGGTTCCTTCAATAGATCATCTTCATCCAAAAGGTTGTGTACAAGTGTTTGGAGAGCTTTGCAGTTCTTTGTATCATACCTAAGAGTCTTATGGTAAAGGCAAATCAAATTATCATTGAAACATGTTGGTTTATGATGTGAAGTGTCAAAATTTTCGATTAGAGGTAAGCAAATAGAAGAGGTCTACAAAAAACTTTACAAAATGGTTAAATAAGATTCAAGCAAATGTGTTGGAGGTGACATGTTTTTGGTTTTAGGAGTGGGAACCTTCTTAGGCATAGGATTTATCATGGAAGATGTGGTTGGAAGAATGGTTTTAGTTGGTGGTTTTGGTTGGGTTTGCTTAGTTACGATTGGTTTAGAGGTTAAAGATTTGGATATGAAATACTTAGATGATAAAGGTTTAGCTATATGTGGGAAAGTAGAGGTAGATAGGTTAGTTAAAAATGATGGAGAACTAGAGGGTTTGATGGGTATATGTGAAGAAAAGGGGGATGGTTTCTTAGAAGAAGAATAGGTAATTAGAATGTTATAAGGATGGGGTCATAATATGGAAGGTAAGTGGGAAGGAGGTGGTGTGGGTCTAGTTTGAGGTGGAGGTTTGGGTAACTCTACCTTCTTAGTTGGTTTAGTTGGATTTGTACACATTGAAAAGCATTGTAGTCATTGGTGGGTAACACAAAATCCTAGCTTGCCAACTTGGCAAGATGTGAAGACATCCATTTTCACTATATTTATAAAGAGTAATGAGGACCTAGACATCTCAATCTACTCTGGTGATTCCAACCCTATCACATGTGTACATCTCTATAACTAAATGTGGATTATTTGAAGTGAAAACACCCTAAGGAATTTATGGGTGCATGTTTTCTATAGGACCTTGAAGACTTGGGCATAGGCATGATATGTAGTTAAGGATACCTACCATAAAATAGTCAATTATGATTCCCTTAAGGAGTGGTTTGTTCATATCTTCTCCTTTTCCTTGTAAAATCTTGAATTGAATGAGCCATTATAGGTAGTGTAGAGGTAATTATTTGAGGGCACTATTATATTGGAGGAGCAACTAAAATACATGTTCATTGAAAAGGGATGAGCACTCCTAACCTTATTTGAAGATCAAACTCTCAAGAGTGACTCTAGTGATAAAGATGATGGCACATAGAAGGTGCGTAGGTGGAAGAACTTGATAGGAAAAAGGAAATTAGTGTACCAAGTTGAGCATATCACCCAAAAATGAGATGGACTTACCCATATTTGGCTTTACCAAGAGAATAATGAACCTTATCAAGTGTCATTAAAGAGTACTAAGGTAGATATTAGTTTATAATGGGAACCCAAAATTACCACTTTGGGAGCATATTGGTCTAACACAGAGTTGGCACTATTGTTGATCTCTTGAAAGAGTTATAAGACTTATTCCCATGGAACTACAAGGATATGAAAGGTGCACACCCATCCTTCAAGAAGATGAGCATCAAACTAGTTGATGGCACAATACCCATCAAGAAGTGGCCTTAAAAGATGAAGCTAAATCTTCATGCCAAGATCAAGATGCAGATCGATGGAATGCTAACCATAGGTGTCATCTATCCCATGTAATAATTTTAATGGGTTATCCCCATCATCATTAGCATAAAAAAGGATGGGTGCATATAAATTTGTGTTTACTATAGACTATTTAACTTTACCGGTGTGACCAATCCCTTTCCAAATCTATTCACTTATGAAGTATTAGATGGAATTACAGATTATGAAATATATACATTTATTGATGGTTTCTCAAGATACCATCAAGTCTAGATCAAGGAGGAAGACAAGCCCAAAATCATTTTTATGACTAAATGGGGGTATTCTTCATATAACATAATTCCCTTTATCTTGAATAATTCACCATCTATTTTCTCCTAGGTGGTCATCACCACATTCAAAGACTTCATTCACAAGTTCCTCCAAGTATACTTAGATGATTAGATAGTGTATGGGTTAGTGAAGTATCATTATGATAATTTTCTCCTATTTTTTGAAAGGTGCAAGAAATTGAAATTTTTGTTTAACCTTAATAAGTGCATTTTCACAATACCATTTGGCACTTTGCTTGAGCACATCATCTACAAGGATGGTCTACTCGTTGATCCATCAAATATTACAATTATCCTTCAGCTTCAAACCCCATCAATGTAGAAAGATGTTCATACCTTTATTGGGCATTATGGGTATTATAGGAAGTTTATAGTAAATTATGCCAAGATTATGGTGTTGTTAGAAGACCTCTTATGAAAATAAGGCCCATTCTATTGGGGTGTAGTGCAAGAAGATGATTTTGATACCCTAAAGCTAAAACTAGCAAGTGCACTAATATTATAGTTTCCCAAATGATAAACTCCCTTCCATGTCCATGTCAATGCTTATAATACCAAAATCGATGTCATATTCACACAACCTGATGAAAATAAAATGGATCATCCTATTTTTTTTACAAGTAGAAAACTAAATAAGGAAAAATAAAACTACACCACAACTAAGTGCTAGGTGTTTTCCATGGCCTATGCCCTACAAAAGTTTAGATAATATTTTTTGGTGACCCCCTTCATCTTCTTCACTTATCATGAGGTGCTTAAGTACCTAGTAAATAACCCTATTTTACATGAGTGCATTTATTGATGGATTTTTTTATTTCAATAATTTTGATTCTCCATGGTAGTGAAGCCTAAAAAATAGAACTCAGGCCCCAAAAATTTATCCCATATCAAATCCAGGAACGTAATAATGTTAATTGAAGATGATATGATTGATGCACAACTTTATAGATTCCAATTAATCCTAGGAGACTTGGCAAAAATTACCTCATTTCTAACCTTTGGATCTGTGCCTTATACTATGACCACTAAAGATAAGAAGTAGCTCATGGTTCATGCCACCCTTTTTCAGCTCATTGGCATGGAATTATACAAGTTGATCCATGACAAAGTCATACACTAATGTGTCCTAGAGCATGAACATGACTCAATACTATAAGAGGTACATGAGGTAATTTTTGTACGCCATTGTGCTAGAGATGCCATGGTGTGAAAAGTAATACAATATAGCTTATGGTGGCCAACTCTACTTCATGATATAAATGAATACACCCAAGCATGTGATGTCTATTATCACATGAGAAAACCCAACCACTAGGATGAGATGCCTCTCATCCCCATCCTTTTCCAAACACCATTTAAAAAATGAACCATTAACTTTTTTGGGCCTATTACTTCTTATGCAAGGCACATAGGTACATGGTACATTCTAACTACCATAATTTGCTTTACCAAGTGGGTTAAAGTATCACTAACCAAAGATTATATAGCCACCACCATAACAAGATTCATCTAAGATAATCTTATCAGTCACTATGGATGCCCTCTTAGCTTGAATAACAACCATGGTGCACACTTCATTAATGAAACCATTCAAATCCTACTGACTAAATATATGGTGGTGCACAATAAAACAGCACCCTACCATCCCCAAGATAATGGAACCATTTATGAATTCACTAAGATATTGGGGACATAGCTCACAAAAATATACAATGTTGGTTGCAAGGATTGGAATGACCATATGTCAAAAAAATTATGGGCCTATCACACAACATACAAGTGCATGAACAAGGCTACACCATTCCAACTAGTGTTTGGACATTTTATACATGGAATTCCTAGTGTCCACACTACACATCACATGTATTGGTTGATTTGATAACTAAGAGATTTAATCACATGCCTGGAATATTTGGATAGGCTAGATGAGACATGCACCCAAGCATGATGGAGCCAACAAATCAAAAAAGTGTGTCAAAATTTATGGCATGATAAGTACATCAAGTGCAAGGTATTTAAAGAAGGTAAACTAGTCTTATTATATGAATATAAGTACCTTAGGTACCCAAGTAAGTTATAGATTAGGTGGATGGGACCTTATGTCATCCACAGTATATTGGATACTGGCACATGCAAGTTGCACACATTGACCGGTGAAATTCTCCTTAGGCATTTCAATGGTAATAAATTAAAGGCATACAATCACTAAGATGGCACTTGTGCCATCTACCACTATCTTTCTATTTAAAATCCATTCACTTTGACTATGACCATGATAAAATTGGCACAATCCAAATCTTTTCCTTTGTTTTGTTTCTTTTGGGTTAAGTAAATAAACATCACACTTTCAAGCCCACAGGAGAACATTTATAGCACTTACATTTACTTAAATCTAATTGGTTAAGTCAACATCCATCACTTTTTAAGCACTTGAGGCCAAACACCTAAGTCCTTAGGCATGGGTGAATTTTTATAGGTTCAAAAAAATATAAGTATGAGTTGATGAGGGAAGGTGTATAAGGAGTATGTGCACTAGAGACCAAGAAGAAATAATGAGACACTAGAGGACCAGCACAAGGATTTGTATGGCGTAGGGAAGGTTGAATAAATAAATGGTAAAGCATAGAGAAATCAACCAAGAAGGAGAGGTGTGATTCAAAGTAAGTGCAACACTAAGAAGAGATGGAACTAAGGAGGTTGAATCATGCACATAGGAAGTACTGTGCCTAGGTTGTCATAAGAAGGGTGAAGATCATGCCAATTTGAACAAAGTACAAGAGAATTATTGTTGTGATAGTTAGAAACCACCAAATAATTGGTGGAAAGTGTCTATTTGAATTACATGTCACTTCACCAAATAAACTATTAGCAAAGTTAATTTTACAGTGGTAAAAGAATAAAGATATGCAATAAATGAGCAGTCACTAGTAGATTTTATGGGTTTAGCAGATTTCAAGAATCCAAATGCTATCAACCATCAATATGGTAGCTAAGAACCTCATATAAAAGGGCAGATGGAAGAGAATGGAAGGTTATTGTCATTTTCAAGAGTTTTGAACAAATCATAGAGTTGAACCAATTAAACCTAAAAGATGCTACTAGAGAGAAAACCAATCACCCATATCTACCCTAAGTAAGAATGAGAGAAAAATAAGAAAAATTCATTCTAACCTGATTTGAAAAGGAGGTGAGTGGAGAGAATTTGGTAGATAAATAGGGGATCAAGATTTTATCAGAGTGACCAGGCCATCATTAATGGGGTAAGAATCTTGATAGTTGAATGCACAATCATATTTCCCACGACTATGAAGCAGTGCCAAGAATAATTTTGGACTTTAGTAGAATCAACCAACCATGATTCAATAGTAGAATGTTTATGATGGGAAAGAGGAGGCTAAGCACAGGTCCTCCACATGTACAAAAAGACATGAAGAAAGTGTAGGGGATGAAAGAAGTAGCCATTGTGAAACAGGAAGCATAGATGGTGGAAGGAGTGAACATCACATAAATAAATCTAGAAGTGAATGCAAGGTTCACCTATATGGAAATTGAATACCTCTTGGAAGTTATGATGGGGGAGAAGTGGGTGTCTTTTGGGTATATATGTAAGTTGAAGGACTACAACCACAAGACAAGCAAAAACATGCAAGAATTAAATAAAGATTGGATGGTAGACACTGGGAAGAAGACCAAGGTAGGCATTACAATATTTTATATCTCCATTAGAGACAAATTTCAAATGATGGGCACCACAAAAAAATTTGAGTTGTTGAGGGTTAACAAGTTATAAGACTTGGTTCATTTCTTCCTCTCAGAATACATAGTGACTAGCTTTACTTTGTTGGATGGTGCGTGAAGATTTCTATGAGCCTCATTAAAGAAATCATAGGGCTATTCGGAATAGGGGTAGACATCTGTGAGAGGATGGAAGATGAGGTAGAGGTTGAAAGGGTCAAAAATCTCTTAGGATAATAAAAATCAAGGTTTTTATCCCCCATCAAGGACATCCAAGACCCTGGTAGAAGGGTAATGGTGCACCTTATTAACACCAAACTATGCCTTGGTGGCTAGTGGTTTGATATTAGTAAGACCTTTTTGTGCATTCCCCACCACATGGTTCAAGGTGTGATATTTAGCATATCCAAGTTCATTATAGAGGAGATATTTAAGAATTCCATTGAGTGCATGAAACCTTTCAATGGGGGTACATGTTGATCTTGATAGTAATG
This sequence comes from Torreya grandis, assembly GCA_037957365.1. Lineage (NCBI taxonomy): Eukaryota > Viridiplantae > Streptophyta > Pinopsida > Cupressales > Taxaceae > Torreya > Torreya grandis. The sequence continues at coordinate 1,062,845 of JARHVA010005379.1, read as the reverse complement.
GAGGAGATAAGTGTGTTGGATGGTGATGATGACAACTTATGGGTGTTCCCACCCATCCATGAGTCCCCTATAATCAAGTACTAAAACTTCATTTTCCCACCCAACTTCTCATAAAAGTACAAGACTAGGGTGTAAGGGTGGTTTGATAGGTACATAAAAGCCATTGGGAAAGATAGATGCATCCCTCAAGAACTTCCCCAATAATTAGTGGTAATAACAACCTTTGTTATGATGTAGCACTTCTATGTGGTGGGCCTAGCTCTCAAAAATAGGAACCTATCAGGGTGGCTCCAATTGCCTTATGCATTCTCATGAAAATACTTCATGGAAGTACTAAGGAGAATCCATGATGTGTAATAGTTTGAGATCCTGATCAAAACCATAGATCATGATATAATCATGATGAGGTGCTAGTTTATGTGCCCTAGAGCCAAGGCCACCAAAGATGAGGAAGATAACATCGATAATATGGATATTCATCCCCTATATAGGGTGATAATAAATGGGAGTATTTTTAACCTCTATTATGAGATGAATCCATGAAATAAGGGTGACAATCTTGAAAAGGATGTTGATCACCCCTAGTTAGCCAAAAATGAATGGAAGGCTACACTGAATCTATAGGAGAAGACACTTCAAAGTAAATAGGATTAAAATCTAGAAGATATCATGGAGCACATTCAATTAAATATTGTCTCTAAAGAACCAATTACACCCCTATTTCAAAGAAGTGTGTGACCTTCATACAAGAGAGTGCTTCTTCCAACAAGAAGCATAATAAAAATACCAAGGGACCTATAGCATTCCCTATTATAACCCTTATAGATATGGAGAGAGAGGTGACCATTGTGCCTATAATAAAGAAGGATATTGAAGAAGATAGAGTAGGGACATATATCTTATAGATAGGGGAAGGAGAAGAGGAGATCAATCCCAAGAATGTGTAGGGAACCCTAAAAAGTGGAATGACCATCATGCTTCAAGTAATAGATGAAATGGAAAGCCTCACATCTATCACCACCTCATTAATGATCCCTCCTAAGAAACCAACACTGACATCCAACAAGGAGGCCTCCCCATCACCTTCATAAATATTCAAGGAGAAAAGAGTGGCTTGTAAAAACATGGGTTTGAGCAAGGAGGATATCAACAAAACTTTGGTGTTTGAAGAGTAGAGGCTTTCTCTGGGAAAAAAAGGCCAAGTTAGAGAAAAGGGCCACAAATATTCCTACAAACATAGAACCAATAGTTGAAGTGGTCATATAAGTGCCAAGTGATCCCATCAAGAAATTAGAAGTTGCATCAAAGGCATACCCAAGTAGTGAAGGGGTGTCTAAACAAAATTAAGGTGATATTGGTGCCTTAGAACAATAAGTAGAGATAGTAGAGGAGCCCCAGTGGTAATAAGGAGACACTAACACCAAATTAATTACCCTATAAGTAAGTATTGAAAAACCCTCAGATGAGGAAATGAATGAGGGGGAAATTCTAAGGAAGTAACCCCCAAAGACCAAACAAGTGAATCCTCAAAGGAAATCATCGAAGAGAGAGGTGGTGCTAGTGAAGAGGAGGAAGTATAGATAGAAAAGTTCATCATCGAAAAGGATGATAAGGAACTAAATATAAGGGAGATGGAATAAAAGAATTAGGTGGAGGAAGATATCTACAGATATGAAATTATGCCCCCAAGCCACCATAACCAGGATGTGCAAACAACTCTTGTCTGTACTAGACCACTCTATGGCCAAGCCCCAATTTGAGGCACTTAGAATGGGAACTTCGATCTGAGAAGATCATAAAGAAAGGAAGGACTCCCTCCTTATTAACCCTCATGCCATGAACCCATTCCAATCTTGGAATGTGCTAATAATAATGGCCATAAATGTTGCATTCTAGAACATCATCAATGATGGCAAGGTTAGGAAATGGAAAAATCTCCTCAGAGAAGCCAAGGATGAGGTGCAGGCCAATAGATTAAAGTTGTAACAACTTTGTTATCATGTGGATGTGGTTGAACCATCTCTTCTAGTTAGTGTCAACACTTTATACCTTTTAAAGGTCTACAATATTTGTGTATTAGTGGAGCATATTCTCCCAAGGCTAAAACTTGAGCTAGATGACAAGATCCCAGAGGTAAAATACCCCAACATCGTATTACAGAAAGAGCTAGCTGACAAGTTCCAAGAGGTAAAATACCTCTTCACAAAATTAAAGGAGGTCACAAAGGTAATAGATGCCATTTTATTAAGATTATCTAACCAAGCCTCAGTAATAGATGCATGCCTAAAATAGGTGAAGGAATAGAAGGAGAAGTTGATGGCTTGAGTGTACTTGGAAAGTAAGGTAGAGCAAACACAAATCATGGTAGTGTAAATGTGCTCAATAATCATATTAAGGACTAGGATCAGAACTTATAATCTCTCTTTTGTGCTCTACAAACTAAGGCCTATGAGTAAGGAGAGGTCTTAGACATAAGTTTGGAAAAGGAAAAACCCAATGTTAAGGTCTTTCATAAGGAACTAGAGAAAATAGATATACTTGTGCTCATAGTTATGTCCTCCCTAAGATTGATAGCACTATAGAATAAATCAAGATAGCCATTAAGGGCTTTAAAGACTTCAGCACTAAACTCAAGGAGAATGTGCTTGAGTTTTACATTCTCATGAGTTTGATGGTTTATTCTAAGAGTGGACTAAAAATTTTGTATAGGGTAAATGTTGGGCCCCTAACTTGTTAATAGAGGATTCATTCCAACATGACTTCCACCGAGGCATGAAAGGATCATTTTCTTTAAGGGTTACCCTTTGGACATTGTTTATCCAGCTAGAGGTTACAATTCATATCTTATGTTAGCTATTAGGTGGATAACTATCTCTCAAATTTTTAGGGCATCTTTAAGGACTTAAATATGTGTGGTAGCTACAGCATAGAGTTCTTAGAGTCATGGAGTAGATAGTTATGATGACTGAGTTATAGCTCGACACTCAGTGTAAAAATTCCACCCTAGAAAAGATGCTCTTGAGGGATTATTTAAGGAGCTTCAGCTAGAAAAGGTAGGGGAGATAAATAATAGTAGTGGAGCTCTATCAAAATTAATTCTCTATAGACATTATTCTATCTATCATTAAGGCTTTAGAAATATCATAGAGGCCATTAAAACTCCACTTGTATGTGCCCAAACTTGTTTTTGAGCCTCTGGGTTGTTAAGTATTATAATGTGAACATATACTATATTATGAAATTTCATTAATGATTAATTTTGTTGCATCAAAATGTAATGTGTCTAGTTTTCATGTTTTTTATGTTACTAATGGAATGCATATATTTATAATGTCATATTGTTGATGAAATTATGTTACTTAATGTTCATGAAATTTATGAGTTCATTGCTTTAATGGATTTTGTATACTTTTCATGATGTCATCATTATTTATGATAAAGGATGAGTATAGGTATGTGCCAATAACCCAATACTAGTGTAATTTCACATCTATTTAATATGAGTAAAAATAGTCTTGTGACCTCTTAGCACCTCAATTACACTAGGCTTACTCCATAAAGAGTTTTCACCTATAGATCTACCTAAATATCTCATTGAATTGATTAAGTCCCTCATAATGAAGCCTCACACTATGCAATAGCTAGCCCAACATGGGCCCTAATTCCTTCTCAATTGCACTTTAGGTTAAGTGCATAAGGTTTGTGAGTTATGTGGATTGATGTTGGTGCAATTGAGTGTTTAAATGTTGAGCACAAAGGGAACATCCCATGCTTATGCCTAATTATATTAAACCAAGATTTTACTAGACTTTTTTCATAATGATCAGCTTGACCACTCTCTCTTCTTTCCCCATCATTCATCATCACATTTATCTTGGCATTCATCATCTCCAAGTCTTGCATCACTCAAATGCTTGAGCTATAATATCGATCATTCATCAATTAGTCTATTGATCAATCACCATCATGTAATCATCTCCCTTATATTTTCATCAATCACCCACACCTATCAAATGGGCCTGATAAATCACAACATCCATATTTTCTTCCATCAATCATCCATTATCACTAATTGGTTAATTCATCATTTAAAATTTATGACTTCCTCTTTCAATCGGGGCATGACCAAGACCATGACTTTATTATCATCTCTCACTCACTTGCATGTATCCTTAATAGGGGAATCATCATTATCAATCACATTATGGCTTATTGACTCAATGCATAGAATTCCAATTCTTCCACTTCATCTTTTGGTAATTCAATCATATCATTTATTCTATCTCATTTTCATCATCTTATCATCTACCTTTAGTTGTGAGGTACATTAATCATTAATTTTATCAAATCATTATCTTATTTTGTCATGATGTTCTACCATGCATTTATCCTTGCTTGGGATATGATGATATCTCGTGGTCTTCTTTATCAATCACCTTGATTTGTATCTCTCCCTAACATATGTACTTACTTGGGATATGTATAAAGTTTGTGATTGTTAGAGTTATAGGTTTCACCCAAGCTAAGGAGAGGAGGGTTCATGTCTTAACCTCAAACTTATTTGTATCTCTCCCTAACATATGTACTTACTTGGGATATGTCTAAAGTTTGTGATTGTTAGAGTTCTAGGTTGCACCCAAGCTAAGGAGAGAAGGGTTCATGTCCTAACCTCAAACCTAGTCCAACATGGGAATGACCTTAGGATTTGGGTCACTTAATATTAAGAAAAACCTCTAGATTTAAAGGTGATAGCTCCCCTAATTTGATAATTTAATGTTTTTGATAAGATCTAATCTCTATGGCAGATGAAAAGGGTCAAGAAGATTACATAGAAATGAAAACCTACTCTAAAGTATGGTGATGAACCATGAATTCATTTATCCACTCTTAAGCTTGGACTCTTCATCACACTAATGGACTATGAATAGACTAACACACAATCTATAATGGCTTCCAAGCAATAGTGTTTCACCTAGAAGTCAGTTTGATTTGACTTAAGCTGGAGGGAAATGAAGCATAAGGCCTAATTAAAGGCACTTACTATATTTAATTAGAAATTCATCATGTTTATAAATCAATCCTAACTTGGATAAGATAGATCATACCATACACTTCCAATTGGGGATACAATTTCTAAGTGAGAACATGACCAATATGGGGATCTGCTAGACCCAATTAAGGGATCTCTTACAATAATACACCATGATAATGATGGTTTTAAAGCCTCTAGTCTAACACTATCATGAAAAAAAACTAAGGGGGTCCTGAGTTATGATATTTCACCTAAACTAATAACAAGTAAATTAAATCTACTCTAGTGTTCACCAAAGCTTGTGACATAAATTAGGGGTTAGAAACAATAAAACTAAACATGCATAGAAGACATATACTCATGTCAATGTATATGTAATAATAATGCATGTAAGATAATTATAAATACATACATATCTACTCTTACAAAGGAAAAATAAAGTTAGGAATACTTACCTTTGAAGATGAACCAACTGAGGCCTCAATCTCTCCCTTGGCCAAGGTACTTTGTAAAAGGTTATTATGGTATGTAAGGATGAAAAAGACAAATCATTTCTAGGATACATAACCTATCAATACATCTAGAATATTTATCCACAAGATAAAATCCATATCTCCAAAGAAATTATGGAACCCTAAGCTTTACTTCTTAAGTAGAATGGTCAATAAGCAGATATTTGTTCACTCTCATTTATTCTTATTCTCATCATAAATGATGGAAATTAACTTATATATATAGGTATATTTGACCCTAAACCCTTCCAAAAAAAAAGGTCGATAAGGTTGAGACAATCAACGTAGCATAATTTTGGATAATTATTCACTAGGTCATGAGCTAGGTCAGTCAAAGGCGAAACTAATTCATTAGTTAAAATAACCTAAAATTGTATAGGGTTGACCTAATAGACCTAACATAGTCAACTGAAAAAAAGGGATTAAAGTGAGGAAAAGAGGATAAAATGTACCAAAAGACTGGAGTAGGTGCAATAGAGAAGAACAAACTTAGGGATAATGGTTTTAGGAGACAAGTGTGTAGATAACAAGTGGAAAAAAGGGGCAACAATATTATGAAGAACCAATTGTCTACCCAGACCTTTCCTAGTGTACCCCTTAAGGAATACACTTAGAGAGATTGATACTTGACAGGTTTATGTAAGATACAAATTGTCAGTAATAAATAAAAGTGTGAAAATTTATGTGTATATATATGCCCCACTCAAAACTCATCACGTGTCATATGAGTACAACATGGGATGGTGTTCAAAGAATAAAACATGATAACACATAACAATGATGCTAAGTAAAGTGCAGTAAAGGAGAAAATAAGATAAATGAAAAGATAGAATTGAAAAATGCATACCTTTACTTACCTTAGTGTTATAGATAAAGAAGTAGATTGCAAGAGAAGTGAAGGCATTCAAATGTGAAGAACATTAAGTGAACCTATAGAAGTTAGTGCAAAACATAGCCAAAAATCAAAAAAATATATAAGATAGGCATATAGTAGTGGAAAATATTCTCTACATCATCATGATTCTAGAAAATTTTATGATTTGAAAAATGGATGAGTAAAAACAAACATATAGGAAAAATAAGGAATCTAACAGAAAAGATTTGAAAGAGTAAGGTTTTTAAAAAGTGATTTAAAATAGGTTGAATGGAATTCATTTGATATTTTTTACTTGTGAAGGAGAGAAAAAGATATCTAATAGATAAAATGAGCTAGGATGGCAAGGAGATGATAGGCTAGACAAGAGGGACCCATAGAGGTGGTAACAGTTGCACTATAGGTAGGCAACTAAGAATCTCAAGATAGTTTTTTTAATATTAAATTGAAATTAAGTGTATTTATAAATTTGTAAATTAAATCATTTTTAGACATTGTAATGAACCCAAATCAGATGCTAAGGGTAGGAAAAATCATTTAGGTAAATGAGTTTGAAGGGTTTGGGAAAATAACTACTAGAAGGCAATTATTTCACAAAATGTAAGGGGTCAATAGGTAAAAACAAATAGGTTGACCAAGTCAACCTAGTAGGCTAAAAATTGTCAAAATCCACACTGCCAACCTAGTAGGTATGTGTTGATATAGTATGTTTTCTAGACTGCCGACCTAGTGCATTATTTTTGACTTAGTATAAAAAGTCACTATGACAACTCAACACTAAGAGGGTAAAATAGGGGGTTTAATTAGATTTTTCATTCAACCAAGTCAAAAAAATGGAAATTTTAGTCAAATTGATGTTTGACCAAAGGATCAAAATAGTATGAAAATGCATGCAAAGGATAAAAGGGTGCTAGAAGGGCCCAGAATGATCGAGTGAGGGATAAAAGGGAAAGATAGGCTAAAAATAGGTGGAATTGATTAAAAATAACTAGATGAAAGCAATTAATCTTGTTTTTGTTTAAAAATGTGAAAAAAAAAATATTTTGATTATACATGACATGGAGGATCTAATACATCTTTTATTATTTTTGGTTGTAGGGGCATTCAAGATTCTAGAGTTTGGTGGATGCATCATGGATTCTTAACTTATTAGAGCAATTTTTTATTGGAGATCAATCTAGATTGATTTCTTTAGGTTTAAGAGGTATCACAGACGTGTAGGATACCACTTAGTTCAAATTTGCTAGTCATGTTCTTAGGATGTTGTAAATGATTGACTAGCACCTTTAGGTTGGAGGTGATGGGGATGCCATAGAGGTGAGTATCACTTTGGAGGATGTGCATTCCATCCTAGGACTACCCATATTAAAGACACCCATAGTCACAATATTACTTGATAGTAAGGAGGAGAGGAGCCTTAGCCATATGGGTGATGGGATAGAAGATGATACACCTTGAATTAAGGGTGAATATGTGTGATGTATATACATCATATATTCTATATATTTGAAATGATATGATAGGATTTGTGATAGTTGGTGTTGTGTCACAATTTAGATGGCAAGGTACCACTATTTATGATAACCTTGAGCCAGATAATATTAAAGGATGGGGTGATATATGACTTGGGATCTATCATTTAAGTATATCTCATGCATGACATGTATGGAGTGTTATCCAGAGTGTAAAAGTTAGTGGGAATAATCATATTATTTATAATATGGATATATGAGAGGTTCCCCATGTATCGATTGATTGGGTTGCCCTATGCAATTGATGATAGGTTACCTCAAGTTCAGAGATGGAGATAAGAATAGGTAGTGTGGGTCATTCCCCATGTCTTAGTACTATATATGGTGATATGGGTAGCTATTATATGGCAACTGTATGGGCACATTGTTAAGATATGGCCTATTTGGGAGATAGTTACACTAGTTTTGACATGGATAGAGGTGATAGGGCATTATACCTGATAGATGAAGTCACATCTGGTGGCATGATTATGAGGATAGATGGGATTTAATCACCCATCAATACCTATAGTGATTCATATGTTTTATTCCTATCATGTGTGAGATTTTTAGGGAGGGGAGGACTAGGGCCATGAGTTGCTAGGTTGATCCTCAAGCCACATCATGAGAGACTATGGATTGGTTAAGCATGACATGTAGTAGAGTAGTAGGAGATGGATGTGGAGGCAAGAATACTAGAGGTACCGCTACCATCTCCATAGTAGGAGGATCAATGACAACCACATACATGGCATCGATGGAAGTAATAGGAATAAGAGAGATCAGAGACTATCACCATCTCAGATAACCTAGTAGGTAGGCTAGAGTAGAGTTAGATGACAGAGAGACCATCTAAGTGTACGTTGAGATGGGTACAAGTGGTGAATCTAGGGTTTTTTTAAGTGATGACTTATAGATGAGTTTATTGGAGGCCATATGGATGGAGAGACCATAGTGGCTAACACATATATAGGTAATAAAAGATGGTTAAATTTTGGTTTAAGTTATTTTAGATAGAGTGTAGATGGATAGATTTTTGAGATATATCAATGATCTAATATCTATCTAGTTTGGTTTTTGTAGGTGTGAAAGAGGATGAAGAGACCATATGTGGGTACCAAGTGAGGGGAACACTCCATAATATCCTAGATGAGGCTCTAACACTATACAACCCCACTATACTAAAGGATCCCAGGGTACCATCTACCCCAACTTAGATGAGCTAGTTTAGATAAGTTGAAGAGGCTACAAGGTAGTTATAAGCACATAGAGAGGGGATGCATCCATTAGTAGAGGTGGGTGTAGGAGAAGCATGGGCATGGTAAGCCTTAGCTAAGGAGAGAGATGCGTATTTATCTACCATGACACAGATGGGATACATACAAGCCTAGGAAAGAGTGACACATGTAGTGACCCTAACCCATATAACATAGGTACATGATTAGGAGAGGGTGACACATCTAATTACCCTAGCCTAGTTGGCATAGGTATTAGGATTGAGATCTTGGATAGTTTATTTTTAGAATTATATTTTGAGGGGTCAGACTGAGGCATCTAAGGGTAGTGTGGCTAAGCCATGAGATAGACATGATGGGGCCTAGCCATAGAGATGGAACTTTTTATATGGTTGTATAAACTCATGATATATATGGAGATGTCTTATTTTGGTATTTGGATTTTGATTATATGTTTATTCATTATGGTTGTGTTTGTTGATGCTTAGATATATTTATTTCAAGCACATGTATTTAGATTTTTTGTGTATATGTTATATTAAATATATGAGTTGTGGTTTCGTTTCTAACATTATGTTTAACACATTCATGGTTAAAAATAAATAGGAAAAAAGATTTTGTAAAATATAATCAATCAAAAATGTACTACACACTATTTCATGTTGGGAAATGTGTAATAGCAATAAAATGACTAAGTATGAAGAACCAAAAGGGTGGTAAACAAGATGGTAAAATATGTTTTGTTTTTAAACCAAGAAAAATATTAAAACCAAATTAAACCAAGTAAACTCACACTAAATCATGTTGGGAAGTATGAAAATAATGTATTAAAATAGAATGCATGTGAAAGAACAAATGGTATTAAAAAAATTAAATCAATCAATCATACTAAATCAATTGGGGAAGTATAAGATAAAAACAAAATTGGAAAAAAATTGGTCTTAAATTTATCATACTATTTCAAGCTGGGAGGTATGAAAAATTCAAGAAATGGTTGGATTCTTACATGCAATCAAAAAATAAGAAGAGAGAAGAGTCGAAAGAGAAATGAAGTAATCATAAAATATACTAAATCAAGATGGGAAGTATGTCAATGATGTGTAACTTCATAATCATTCATATCTTATCTCATATTTGACACAAGCAATTTTGATTGTGACTTGGATTATTGGAAAATTTTGTGAGGAAGGCTAGGTCCTATACATGGTCTTACACTGCCACTCACAAAGGGAACACAAATGAGGTGGAAAAAATGTGAAAATATGGTAACAAGGGATGTTGGTAATAGACATTTGAAATTATGGTAATTTGTGAGGAAGGTTAGGTCTTATCCATGGTCTTAGAATGCAACACACAAATGGGATCCCTAGGGGAATGATCAATGAAAAAAATAATATTTTTCAAGAGTAAATATGAGGAATGTATGGAATGAAAAATGGAATGTAAAAATAATAACTTAAGCATATTATGAGAATAATTTAGGATAAAAAAGTCATACTAAGGACATGAGAAGACACTAATTGAAAAGTGACCATCAATGTACAAAGGAAACCTATTTGCTATAGACACAAAGCTTTGTAGGAAAATAATCATGTTACTAGTATCAACTCATGAAGGTAGATTGGTACAAAAAAAATTAAAACGGACCTACCTTCTCATGAGGTGTTCCTAATTCCTTAGTACCCCTTAAAAATTAGTTGGTCTACTACAAAGATTGGGTACTTGCATGAGAAAGTAGGTATCACTAAAATATCTTTTTTTATTCTCCTTTTCTAATCTACTAGCCTATTGCACCCTAATCGACCTCAGATCTATTGTGAGGCCAACTATGGATTTTGAGATTCAACTAAAAAAAGGAGATGTGATTTGAATCACATCTTTTAGTTTAATTGGAATTTTAATAAATTTGAATGTTTTTACCTTTTGTATCATTGTCTTTTGTTAAGTGATTTGGCTTTGGAATGTTTTTAAGGATTTTTAGATTCCTCCTCCGTAAAAACTTGGAATGACCAAACATGAGAGATATATTAATACACATGAATTATTTATAGTCTTAGGCTAAAGAAAGTTAAGTGACCAAAGACAAGACTGACTAGGACACTTAAGCTTGACAATGATCTAGCATGTTATCTCAAATCTCAATCATGTATATGCTTAGTTTTCAAAAAAGAAACATATGGAATAAAGGGAATCCAAAGTGGATCGATGTAAATAAAATATAATGAGATTAATTATTTTTTAATTTATCATATGGTAAAGAGGGAATAACTAAAAGGAACCAAGTTTGTATAACCAAGTCACAATGACAATTATCTGTGAAAAATAGAGATAAGAAAGTAAATTATAAGAAAAATAAAAACAAGGGTGTTTTTAAGAAAGAAACTCAAGAAGAAAAATAAATCAATGATAAATAAGACATTCATAAGCAAATATAAATGATAGTATAAGCAATATAGAGTGAAAAATTTAAATTCACCCTGTAATATAAATAAGAATTTGACATAATGTTAAGTGATGTAACAAATAGATAAAGATAATATTGGAGCACATATCTAATCCTATGTAAGAATTCCATGTATGTGTTTATAAATATTGATATATTTTCCCACACACATTATCCAAAACATCTTATACATCTCTATGAAACTGGACATGAACTACTACTAATGTCTCATCTATCTTTCACAAAAATTAGGAAGATACTTCTTGTCTAATCTCCTCAACAAAAAAAGTAGGAATGTTGGATGGATCATGTTGAGGAGGGATATCAAGAAAAGGATGATTAGAAGGATGCATGGGAGAAGAATCTATGGGAGATTTAGGAATCACCAATGAGGAATGATCCACGGGTGGAGAAGGATCCACAAGTGAGGGAAGATCAATGGGTGAAGAATTCATGGGTGGATAAATACAAGGTAATGAAGGGACCATAGGAGGGGATGGAACCATAGGAGGTGGAACCATGGGAGAATAAGGGGGAGATTTTTTGTAGGAATGACCTGTGGTAGGAATAGTAGAAAGTCTAGGAATAGCTATAAGGTGATCTTTGAGGTGTTGTTGAATGATGTAGTAATAATCAATATGATGAGTGTCATACTAGTGCCAAAGACAATACACCTCTCCATAATTAGGAATATGTTCAGGTAATACCTTTGGGGGAGGTATATATTTATCTAATGATTGAAGGGTAGAAGGATGCAATGTATTAATATATTATCATAGCTTATGACTATGCATGGATGAATGATTATTTGTGTTATGGAAGCAACAGATACACCTATGAGTAGGCTAAGTAAAAGTACTCATAGGAGGAGGTATAATAGGAATAGAAGGATATTAAGAAGTATCATTAACCCATTGGTGGATAATGAAGCCATATAAGGTAAAGGAAGTAAACTATCACTAAGGGAAGGTGATGGTGGGGAAAGGACCAGACTAGGCTCAACAAAAGGAGCAATAAGATCAAAAGTAAGGATAGACTCAACAATAGTAGGAGCAAAAATGGGCTCAAATATAGTAGGAGAAATAATGGGATCAACTATAGAAATAATAGGAATGGGCACTAATGTTGTCTCTACTAAAGGAGGTGTGGGGTCTACACAAGGTCTAAGAAGGGTTACACATATCTCAGGGATAAGCAAGATATAGGGGTTAAGGTACCTATCAAATTTGTAAGGCTTAATCATATCACAATCCATAAGTATACTCCTATGAGGTTCCTTATAAATTGGAGGTGTTGACACCATCTCTACCATATGATAAAGAGAAAAAATACTAAAATTTGGAATTATAAATGAAGGAATATGGGAAGAATCACTAAAAGACTAAAGCAAAGAAGAATGATAATGAATAATCTCATAATCATGGGCCTGAACAAGACCACCTAGGAATGGATCATCTAAGGTTTAACCATCATTGTAGTCAAGTGTGTGAATATCAATGATATAGGTAGGTATTACTTTGTCATCCAATGAAGTGTGATGAATATAATGTTGAGTCTTAGTTAAGATAATGGGGATATCATCGTAAGGAGGTTTGTAAGAATAAGGCTGCAAAGAAGTAGGAAGATGAGAGATGAGATGAGGTGAGAGATTAAAGGTTTTAATCTTTAGGTTGATCTCATCAAGCTCATATTTATTAGAATCTAACAGGTTAGGAGGAATATTTCTAATGAGTTTGAGATGCTTGTTATAACCTCGAGTGGAATTGACAAAAAATTTGAATCATTGAGACTAAAAGAATAGAACACTGGGCAAAGGTTCAATGATAGGACTCTTGCAGATCACCATGGTCTTATAATTGTTTAAAATTCCAAGGGTTAGTATCACCTTGAATCCTATAGATGGATCTATTATGATGTAATTTGATGCAATATTAGGTAGAAGAAACAATTTTTCTCATACAGTGAGTCCACAACCTACCAAGAAAGATGTTATAAGATAAAGGAAAGTTAAATATCATCATATTCACATGAATAGTGATAGGTGGGATGGTAATGGGAAGCCACACACAACCTAAAGGAGGAATTTACCTTTGATCATATCCTTGGCATGTGATGTGTGTGGATTTTAGATTACATTTATAATATCTAAGGGTTTTGATAAAATAAAGAGAGGTAACACAAGTGCCAAAACCCTCATCAATCAAGGCATTGTTTGACTTGGATATCGCCTATTTGGATACTAATGAATAGAAGAAGATCATCTACACAAAGCATAATCTCATCAAGAATCATAGAAGTGATAGAAAATTTTAAGGAAAGAGAGGTGTCCATTATTTCATCAACATGGATGGACATCTCTTCAAATTATTATAATATGTTATCCTCAGAACTAGATAAGGTTGCTTCACATCCTACTAGGGGAGGAGGAGGGATGTTCATTTCAAATGATAGCTACATGAGATGGTTTCAATGATGCGGAGAGGTCCTTATAATCTCAATAAATGGAATTTGGGATGGGATATTAGTGAGTTTCATTATGATATCTCACTCATCATAACCCATAAGAAGGTTATTAGAAATAAGTGCATAATGTTAAAGGAGGTCCTCAGAAGGAGGAGCCAAAGTGCATTAGAATTTGTTTTTATAAGAAGGAGAAGATTTAGAACAAGGTTGTAAATTATGTTGTGAAGATGAAGTAGTTGGTTCAGGTTGGTGTTAAGAATTGGTAGAAGTGTTAATAAAAGCTTGATTATCATTAGTGTTAGGTAAATAAGATGAAGGGAGAGTAGAAATAGAATGGGAAGTGTTATATAAATGAGGAGTTGTAATTGGTTCATCAAAGGTTATAAGGTCATCTTGCCCCAACTCATTTAAATGAGTTTTAGAAGAATCTTGGATAACATAAAATGTTTGAAACAATGGAGGAGTGTAGATAGGCTGAGGTTCAATAAATTCAACCACCCTTCATATATTATTCATATTAACCACATTCTCTTTAGGAGTTGGGTCAAAAAGACATTATACATTATTAGTTCAAGGGGTGGGCTTGTCTTGGGTATATTTATTAGGTTAATGATTAGGAAGAGGGTACTTATAGATAGCTAAATCAGCATTAGCTTGATTCAAGGCTTGAGATTTAGTATTGTTTAATGAGACTTAAAAGCAATGTCATAGGCTTGTTGATGCATCTGAATGATAGATTCATGATCAAAATTAGGACCAAGAAGAAAATATATATCTAAATTATGAATCTACCTATAGGTCTCATGAGAATGACCCCAACTAGTGTGAAACCAACAAAACTTATTGATATCATACTAGGATTTCATAAGATGAGTGGGATCAAGTTCTCACAAAAAAGTCCTAGGTAGATGTTTTAACAATTTAGCTGAGGATAGGGGTTTGTGAACATTGATGTTATTAGGTGAAGATAAATGAAGATTGGTATATTATTGAGAAGAGGGAGTTGGTTCTAAGGATTAGTTAGGAACAACAACTTGAATAGTGTGAATGGTGTCATAAGAGTCTGTGACACCATCATTGGTAGCATTATGATTTGTGTTCTTAAGTAAGATGTGAGGACCCATAGAAGGTTAGGGTGGCTCAAATTGATGCATAAGGAAATCTTGACATTTAGATTGGTCAATGGCCTCCTCCAAAGTATGTGGAGAGAGTACAGACCCAATATTGTAACTTAGGAAAAAAGGCATTGGTAAAGAGATGGAAAAGGTTATCATCAACCATGTTATGTTCACATTTGTTACACAATGTTTTATACCTTTTAAAAAAAAATTGGGCAATTTCATTTTCAAATTGTTTATAATTTATAAATTGGGCCAAAGTATTTTTGGGAAGATCACTAGTTTGGAACTCTTAGACTAGAGCATTCACTAAATCTTCCAAACTAGTAATAGAATGAGTTTTAAGTTGGTTACACCAATCTAAAGCATCACCCATGAGGGTTTTAGATAGGAGATTAGTTAAAAAAAAGGGTGTTCAATTTGAACCAATCCTTATAAATATTTCCAAATGTCTTTAGATGAAGGGTAGGATCAATTGATCCATTATAGGAAATGGTAGGGGTGATACCTCTTATATCAATATTAGAAATTTGAGTGGTAAGAGGCTCATTTTGAAGATGTTTAATGTTTTTGTTGACCAAATGTGGTTAAGGGATGATATTGCCTTGGGAATCTCAAAGAGGATATGGGGGAACATTTTGATTATGCATGCCCTAAGATGTTGTTTGAGGATGAGTTTGAAGATGGAGAAGGTGATTTTGCATTCTCATCATCTGATTTGTATTATGATCTTGAAAAGTATTCATTTGATTAGGTGTTGTAACAAGAGTTGGTGGGATTTATTAACATTATTGGAATTATTTGAAGCATTAGCATTAGAAGGAGTGGCTTGGGTATCACTATTGGTGTTGATAGGAGCTTGAGAGGAACTATTAGAATGTGAGGCACTAGTGGCAAAATTTACTCATGTGGAAAAAGATGGACTAGTGAAGGGATGAGAAGAATAAGAACTATAAGCATGATTACCTTGGGTAGAAAATGATACACTAGTGGAAGGATTTAGGAGAGTGGATCTTAGGAGAGGTTCACTAGATGTAGAACCTACCATATTAGTAGATATACTAGGCATGAAGGTAGAATAAGTTAAAGAAGAAGAGGTCATGGTATGAGAAGTCGTCATAATAGAGGGAAGAGGCTAAGAATCAAAGAAGGTAGTACTTACAAATCCATTTGAGAATGTGGGAGAAGGTGAATGAGGCTATTCGACTTGACTAATAATCATGAGATGCTAAATGGTAGAAGTATCTTTTCCTCTATGTTGAAGAAATTCAAAGATAAAAAAGAGCATTTCAGGGGTATACTATAATTTAAGTTGATCTTTGAGTGAGAAGAGAGGATTATGATATGAAGAGGAATGATGAGGGGTCCCATATTTCATTGTGTGAGTGGTTATATGAACATTACTCTCATACAAGGAAGGATCCCTACTCTACTTATGGGAGACTCTCTGAGGGTTGTTAAAACTCATCATGTCTATTGAATTCAACTCAGTGTTGTCTTCAAACATAAATTTCATGATGAAGGAGAATTACTAAACAAGGTAAGAGAGATGTAAAAATATGGAAAGAGAAGGTGACAGTAAATTGTACAAAATTGACTGGGTCAACCTAGTATAGAAAATAGGGCCTAAAAACTATATAGAGTTGACTGGGTCAACCTAGCATAGCAGATGGAGGCTGAAAAGTATACAAGGTTGATTGGGTTGACCTAGAATAATAGATAGAGAAAAATAGATAGTTTGTAAGAGGTTGTGTCAATATACATTATTGTGTACTGAGATAACAAAAAAAATTCAAGTACTTAGGAAAGAAAGAAATGAAAGGAAACACACAATCAATTAGATTAATGATGTTGATCCAATTGAGGCACATAGCAAAAACTCTTTCACCAACACTAGCTAATGCAAGTTTTTATAATACAATATACAATTGAGTAAAGAGTAGGAAATCAACTTGGAAAGTAAAATCTAAGTGGTCAACCTTAATGTTGTTAGATTATTAGAGTATAATTTTTGATGTGATAGGAATTAAGATGTAAGCAAGGAACTAGAAAGCAATCTAAGGATGGTTTCAGGATGTTTGGGATAAAATGGATCTATATTGGAAATGGTACAGGCTTAGTATTAGGGCCTAACCTCTCACTTCACACACCATAGTGATAAGGGTGTCTGGTGCTTAGCCAAAATATGTCATTAACCACAAGTTTATACTTGGCCAAAAAACCAAGTCAACTTCCCCCTTGGTGATGAAATTCAAGTAGGTAGGCCTTGGGTAGATAATTATTAAAATTATTTTTTAATATTTTGTGATTTGGTAGTATGATCATAAAAGATAAAATAGTGTAAATAAACGGTATATTGAAAACCACCTAATTAGACTATGAGATCTATTCTAAGCATGCAAGCAATAAAAAATGAAAGTGTGAGCTAATTACTTGTATATAAGGGTTAATTCCAACCTTGAAACATAGTAAAATATCAATTTAGTTAAAAATGTATGCAGAGAATACAAAACAAGTTTGAAAAAATTACCTCTGTACTGTGGAAGCAAAAAAATTTAAAGTGAACTACATCAACAGAGTTGACCTAGCTTTCCAGACTGCACACAAAATATATAACTACATCGATAGGGTTAACCTAGTTGACTATATAGGGGTAGTTTTAAAGACTAAAAATTATGAAAAATAGAACTACAACAAATTCTATAAATGACAAATAAGGATATAAAGTAACCTTGGTGGGTTGGAGGATGCAGAGAAGTGATAGTGTTGTTGAAGA
Organism: Torreya grandis; assembly: GCA_037957365.1. Classification (NCBI taxonomy): domain Eukaryota; kingdom Viridiplantae; phylum Streptophyta; class Pinopsida; order Cupressales; family Taxaceae; genus Torreya; species Torreya grandis. Next base: position 1,044,881 of record JARHVA010005379.1, on the reverse strand, counting down.
ACCTTGATTTTTACTTGTAAATCCTACCTAATGTGTCGATTGGCTCAACAAAGCTTTTCAAAAACCTATTGCTGATAGCTTGAAAATGTATAGGTTTAATTAGTTTGACCTAGTATGTTGAACCTAATTCCTGATAGTATACAGGGTTGACTGGGTCGACCTAATAGTCTAAACTAGAATTTTGGAAAACTTGCACAAATAGAATAGTCATTTTAATGTGACTATGTGTTAAACATGCACACAAAATTTAGTACTATGTCGATATACTTGACCCAGCATTACAAATATAAGAAAAATAAAACTATGAAAAAAGTGAATAAAAACTACAAGAGTTAGATTCACTTTGAATTCACCAAAATGTATGCAATTAGAAATGCATCATGTCTATAAATCAATCCTAACTCGAATAAGATATATCATACCATACACTTTCGATTGGGGATACATTTTTTAAGTGGGAACATGACCAATATGGGGATCCTTTAGACTCGATTAGGGGATCTCTTACCATAATACACCATGCTAAGGAGGGTTCCAAAGTCTCCATTCAAGCATAATCATGCAATAACCCTCAAGGGGGTCTTGAGTTTTATTTTCACTAAACTAATAACAAGTAAAATAAAATATAATCTAGTGTTCACCAAATATTTTGGAATAAAATTGAGGTTACAAATAATAAAACTAAACATGAATAGAAGACATATACTCATGTCAATGTATATGTAATCCTAATGCATGAAAGTGAAGTAAAAATTCATATCTCTCTACTCTTACAAAGGAGAAACAAAGTTAAGAATATTGTTTTATTATTTTAAGAAATTAGGTGTTTAATTCCTAAGTAATAAAGGTTTGGAATATGGGGATAATTTTAGTTTTATGTATTAAAATATAGGCTTATGCTAATTTGATCAACTTAACTTACATAAGAAAGAGAAGATAAATAAAGATTAACTTAGTTGGTTTTATGCTGAAACTGATAATTCTAAATCTAGAATTAGAGGAGCGGGACTAGGACAATGTCAAAATTCTGGTTCTAGTCTCTATTTTTTTATTGGACACGAGTACCGAAAATAAGAAACCTTGGTGTTTGGTTTTATAGTCCTTTCCTAGCACTATTATCCTAAAGCTAAAATCTTTATGGGTTATGTTTGTCTACTCATTATGACTCTATGTACCAAATTTTAGGTCTTAGAAGTCACTGGAGCTTGCTTCAGGTCTATTTCAATATTTAATATATGTATTAGTCTACCTACATGTAAACAACAAAGAAAATCAAATCACAAGGGAGAAAAATTGGGTTTGGGGAATAATGATCGCACAATCAAGAACCACTACTATTCTGACTACTACCTACATTAACCCTAAAGCTAAGGGTCTCAAATCTAATGTAGTTCTCCATTAGGGAATGTGCATAATCAATGTGTATAATTGATGCAAGAATGAATCTTTCCTAGGCCCTTTCTTGATCAAGCATGATAATCTGTGTGATGTAAAAAAGTTGAGTTATCCTATTGATTGATTTTATTATGTCTAATGTGCCAAAATAGTAAGTGCTAGATATAAAATTCCTTGTGTAGTCTTTTATATAAAAGACTCATTAAAATTTAAATTTGGGATATTTATTTGCATTTGGCCAACATGAAAAAACTTAGGAATGAAGCAAAGAAAAGGGTAAGACTCATCCTACGAAATAAACTAACTATTGGGACCAAATTTGCACTTGGACAATAGCATCAAAAATTAGATATCTTGGGTTTCAACACTATAGTCCTATTTGGGCACTATTCTCTAGGGGGTGTGGGACCTAGGGGGATGGATCTAGACCTAAAATATGTACCTGGGTCTAAAATGGCTAAGTCTAAAAAGCTATGAGTGACCAGGGATAAGAAAAATGATGTCTAGGGAATACAATAAGACCAATAAAAGTTAGATAAAAATACATGGCTAAATGTGAATAAAATCTCATATATTCCAATTGGAGTCTTCTATGAAAGGACTATGAAAATACATAATATGTGTGTTTTCTTGACTAATTTAGGATGTATACATTTTCCCCACTTTTAATCTAGTAATGCAATAAAATGAAGTACTAGAGTAAAAAGAAGAAATAAGATGTGTACCTAAACTTACTTGTGTGAAGATAAGTGTGTTGAATAATAGGTTCCAACTTCTTGGGTATGGAAGTGGATGAAGAACTTAAATATTTCTCAAAGAAATAAGTAATCCTTGTAATGGATGCCCCTTATGTTGAATCTAAATAGTGTTTAGAGAAAGAAGGAATCCCTGAAATAGATACCCCCTATACTAAATATGAATAGTGCCTGGAGAAATAAGGAAACCTTGTAATAGATGCCCCTTATATTGAATATGAATAGTACATGGAGAAAAAGGAACCCCTATAATAGATGCCTTATGTACTGAATTTGAATAATTTGAACTAGATTTGAGAAATGCTCAGAGGTCCAAAACCAATGCCTATCCTCTATCCCACAAAAAATCTTGGGTATGAGTCTGAGTAATACTATGGACCAATCACTATAGATGATTATATGGTCCAACCTGGTGACAACTTGAGTAATTATTAGGTGTAAACCAAAAATGTTGGTAAATGTGTGATAAGAAGATGGTATGTCCTACCATCCTAATCTATATAATCCTAGAAGATGAAGGATATGAACACTTGTGCCATGCTCCCAAATTTGGTATGTGAGTGATACATCTAGATAATATAGAAATATATATAACCACATGTGATATGATATATCATGTCTCATCCCATGTGAAAAATTATAGATCAAAATAATGTGCTCTACATTTACCTATAATCTACTATCTAGTCTGTAACTATGTCATGTTGTATGAAGCTATATATATGAGGCATGTAGTAATGTACATGCCCCTAAATTTGGTATCTAGATAGTCTATATATCTATAAATTGAATGTGTATCCCTTAAAATATCCTAAGTAATGTGGAGTTACCCATATAGTCTAAACCATTATATAATCTTGACCAAACTAAACTGAGTAATATTGATAATCTAAATACTAGAGGTGTAAAAAACCCTAATGAGTGACCTATGTAGTATGAATCACTATATGTTTCAACTGATCTAAGCTAAATCTAATACTTTGACTACTAGAGGTATGATAACCATAGTGTATCCATCTATGAGAATGAAAAGGTGTGTTGGATAAGTGTAGAAATAGGAATAGTAGGAATGATGCCCCCTTTGGGGGAGAAGGACAAAATATGTGATAAAAGAGGTTGAGCCAAAAGTGATGACTACTGGTAGAATATATAGTAACTAGTTTGGTATAGTTTGAATTGATTGAGATTCTATTGTTGAATTGGTTAAATTGAATTATTGGGAGTGAAAGGTATCTTGGATTGATTAGGATCGAAGCTTGTATCTGGGTATAGTAGAGATACACAAATGTGCATACCATGGTAGGAAAATGAGGTAGTAATAAATTAAATAGAGTGAAATGTTGATTGATTGAATAGGTTGGGTTATTTTAAAACTAAGCGAGAGTTGATTGGTGAGGACCAAGTTGTATTAAAGTTGAACAAGTGTGGATTAGTAGGGACTAATTTATATGTCTAAGTATAAGAAAGGTAGATAAATGTGTGTGCCATGGTAGTACTATTATGTAGTGAGAGAGGGATGCCTACTTTAAGTTGAAGGCAACATTATCACGATTCTAAATAATAAAATGGTTTGTAAAATGGAGCTACAAAGCTCAAGCTATGGGTAAAATGGTGTTTTTAGGAAATTTTGACTACTTATAGCATTGTTGTCCAGGTTACAATGCTCTTATCCATTGTTATTATCCTATACTTAGTGTTATTATCTTGGAGGCTAGAATTTTTGTGTTAATGCTTAGTTTAGTTGCTATACTATTGATTGGTAATTGATTTGGCATGGTGAACTAATGTATTTGTTATTTTCTAGGATTTTTGAATTATGATCTATTGTTGTTTAGCTTGGCTATGTAGTTAGACATGGCTGACTGATATATATGTTACTTTCTAGTGTTTTGCAGGGTGAGGTATAGATGAGAGAGTTCTATAGATGCCAAGTAATGAAAACTCTAAGATTATTTCCTTTATTAGTTGATGAGAGGGTTGTGATGGATAGAGTTTTATTGGGTCATGTGTGTGATCTAGGTACTATGCAGTGGGATAGGCATTTTATTACCACCTTGGATGGGTATGGTTGAGGAGTGCACAGGAACTAGTGAGAGCAAGGGCTCATGCGAGACCTACTAAGGCTGAGTTGGCATCATTAACCTTTAGATGTATAGGATGTAGCTATAGATATACTTGGCATGGATGATGTTGGTTGCACTAAGGCATATACCACATGGTGGGTGGGGCCTCGATGGGCTCTATTATTTCTTATTGATGGAGGGGATGCCCCTGAGTATGAGGATCTTGCTCCAATTCACATGATTGGAGGTAAGGTGTGATTATGCTTGAGTTGTGTAAAAGTTTGATTTTATCTTAGTTTGTTTGGATTTGTTTTGAAAATGTATGTTTAACATAGTGTTTGTATCTTTGTGTGCAAGTGGAGTTGGAGGTGTTTAGGATGAGGCACCTATTGAGGTAAGTGGTGGATATAATGGGTTTTGGGAGACTATTATTGATTCTACACTACAAGAGCTTATATGTCATGTGCCTAATGATGTTGTGGAGGAGGGTCTAATAGAAAGAGTGATAGTTACAGTTGGTGTTTATGCTCGTTTGTTTGATAGAGCTGTTATAGCTATAGTTGCATATGTTAAGGTAATAGGAGAGAGGGATGAACTTAGAGATGATTTAGATAGGCATAGGATGCCTCCACCTAATTGTGTCATGGTGAGCATGAATATTGTAGATGAATCTATGGATCTTCAATGATGATATGCATACTTGCATGAAGAGCATGGTCGGTTACTAGAGTGAGATAGTTGGTGTAAGAGGCATTCGAGAGCTCAAGGAGGTGTAGGGTCATTGAGTGCTAGTTAGGATTATGGTTCTAGCATTGGAGGAGAGAGTGAGACCAAGAGTGAGGGCATGATGCCCATTCATGATTGACTATACTTTGACATGATGTATATGTTTTGAAAATTTTGTGATAAATATAGATGTTGGTTTGATTTTGAACTCATGTGTATTTGTGTTATGGACTCTAGAATATGTTGGTATATTGATTGTAAGAGGTTGATTTTAGAAATGGTTGATGTAGAATTGATTTTGAATTTACATGTGTTTGGTAAATGGTACTTGGGATATGGGATTTGATGTTTTGATATGTTTGGATGTGATGTTTTAATAATTGTGATGCTAGGCTTATTGATTTCAAATTGTAATCGTATGTAGGAAAAAAATTGTTTATTATGGTGATTGGTAATCTATTTTGATAAATTTGAGTTGGTTTTTGGGATTAATAAAGCAATATTTGGATATGTTTGATTTGATTTTAGTGGGAAAGTGTTGGGATAAGTTTGGTTTGGTAATATCTAGACTTTGATAATCTAGTTTTGGCTAGGGATGGCTATCTGGAATCAAGAATGTTAGTTGTTATTAAGAGGGGAAAATAAGATAGCACTACGTGCATATTACCTCCCCAAAAGTGGCTCAAGAATACAGAGGTTATCTAGACCTTTGGATCCATCATTGTCATGATAATTGAATCTATAAACTGATGCTAAAATGAATGTATGTTGTATCATAATGTGTTATATCACTATATAAACCCTATCGACCACATGAACAAGTGCTCATACTACTCATGTTGTGTAGGAATGTGCTCTACAGCTAATACTATCTACTATGAAGAAGGTTCATCTGTCTATAACCAAATACCCTATGGCCTCTTGTGTGATGTATATGAATGTGCAATATGTTGAGATGGAGCTAAAAATTATGATGAGGGCTCATTTAAGCTTAATCATAATGGGTTTTTATGTGAGATAGGACCCTAAAAACTTGAGTGCAATGAATATTTCTCTGGAATAGTACTTTGAAATGTGGGTTCAACTAGTCTTAATCATACTGTATTGCCACATGAGATAGGACCCTAAAAACTTAGTTGTAATGAATATCTCTTTGGAACAGTACTCTATTGTGGTGTTTGTGACTCTGTTGGATATGTATATGAAACTATACTATGTATTCCATGGATTATACTTCTATATGTGGGTTGTTTGTGTTGTACTAGTTTCCAAATTTTTTGAATAGTTGGAAAAGAAGATCTCCTATGAGATTCTATTCTAAAACTTGCATTGCATTCATGATGAGTAACTAATGATTCCTATAAAAGAATGTCCTGGGATGGCTCAGTCATGGAGTAATGAGGTCTAGGGTTCCATGATGGAGGAGATCTTTGTGCCCCTTATGTGAATTCTTTCATACCATTATCAACACATCTAGTAATGAAATATCTAAGTCCAAAATATCCATTATTTCTATCTCCATGAATACTATGATAATTACAAAAAGGCTAATGTGGTTGTCTATGTAAGAGATGTGGATCTCATCAATGAATAGAAGGTAATGCAATTAACCTCCTATCTAATAGTACTATTAATATGATAGATGGGCTATCTCACTCTGAATCAAATTGTGGTGATGTTTTACCATTATTATATATAGTGCATACTATAGGTTATGTTCTAAAAAGTTTTTCTTTGCCCTTGACTGGTTGTTTTTCTAGTTGGGGTCTCATGTCTTGTCTAGGACATGTTAAATGTTGAGTGGTAGGAGTTGTATCTAAAGATGTTGTTGTGAAATCTAGATTGATTTAATCAACTAAATCTACCTCAATTAATCCCAATTTATTTTCCAAATCTAGAATTGTGTAACAAAAATGTCTAAAACAAGGCTCTATCTGATATAGTAGATGCTTGAGGAGAGATTGGTGAAGGCCCTTGATGAAGATATGTTTAATCTCTAGATCTACTAGTTTGTATATCAGTCTTAAAAAATGAGCCTTGAATCATAAGATATACTCATTGATTGGCTCTGAATAATTTTGATGTAGTGTGGCAATTTTCTCATATGTAACACAAGGGCCCATGTTTATGATGTAGTTTCTGATAAATGTCTCCTCTAAGTTTTCATATGTGTGTAATGAACCAATGAGGAGTAGATGAAAGAACCAATTATGTGCTTCCCCCACTAATATCTACTAAAACAACTTGAGTAGAATCAAAAGACTCACATGAGGTGGCAAAGCCTTCTAAAAGGCCTAAAGATGTGTGAATGGGTATCTAGTTTCATCAAAGTGAGGTAATGATGGTGTCTAAAAATGCTTAGGTAATGTAGCTTTTATGAATGTCTTTGGAATAAGATTACCATGTAGATCATTGGCATCCATCCAAGATTTATAAGCTTTGTTTTCCAAGGTAAGGAGATGTACTTGGTGTTTTATTTCACCAACTACATGCATTAAAGAGATGATCTCCTAGGATGGTACATTAGTATCTTAAAGTGGTTCATTTAATCATTAAATTTTATTATTAATTTTAACCATGTGAATGCTTCATTTAGCAAGTGGATCATAAAGAGCAGGTGTGCTCACCTGAACCTTTGGAGTAATGATAACTTGGACCTTACTAGAGGGATGTGGGCTACCATTCTCTTTAGGTGAGGAGTGAGAACTGGGTTCTACTATAGTGAGGTGTGGCTTGTGATATTCATTGGTATCTTTATTTTCTAGTGAATCACATTCTAATTTAGTAGAAGATGTGATATTAGCATTAACATGTGCATCATTTGACATATAATAATTAATATAAGTAAAAATATCATTTGGAATTGCATTAAGTTTGAGAGGAGTGAGAGAAGGGTTAGAAGCATGAGATGCACTTTATTCTTCACTATATACATAGTAGTCATCATTATTCCATTCATTATCACAATCTGTATTTTATTCATTTGAAATAGAAGAATTTGAAGTATAATTTTCATATTCACTTTCATTCTCATATTCATTTGCATGTTCACTAACATATTCATCATCACTTCCATCATTACTGGGGAGAGGTATAAGAGAAAGAGTTAATTTCTTTCTAGTATGTAATAATTTATCATTGGAATTTGGAATATCATGTGTATATATGTTATTCATGGATGGAGTATATGCATTTTCTTAATTTTCAACATGATAAGTGAGAGTAGAATAATTATCATTTGAACATTCTTTTGAAAGAGTAGAGTTAGGATCACATAATGCATCATTTGAACTATACTTTGGTAATTTGATTCTATTGCATCTATATTTTTGTATTTTGAACATAGTAGTAGCAAAAGGTAGAGAGATTAGGTTCACATGGAATAAAATCATCACAAATAAGAGGTTCACTTGGAAGTGCATGATTAATTTGTGCATTTTATATATTGTGCCTAGGAGAATGAGGTGAGAAGTATCTTTCCCATTTATCAAAAGTATGTTCATTAGAAGATGGGTTTAAGAGCAAAAGATTCTTCTATTTTTGATTCACCCTTATCATTATGTACATCATCATATCCTTCCTTACAATAATAGTCATTTTCTTCACTATAAATGAAATCATTTTCTATAGTTTTAGCTAATGTGCAATTTTGCAAATTCATACAATCATTGTCATAATTGTAAGAAAAATTTAGAAATTGATCTATGGGATGAGGAGGAATTGACTTAGTGGCCATTTTATCACCAAAGAGAATTTTGAAAATTATTGTGAGGAAAATAAATGCACAAATAACTACTAACATTAAATTTTAAAAATTACTTTTGATAACCCAAACAATTTGCAATAAATTCAAATTATTTTTCTAAAAATTGTAAGGGAGGGAATTTTAAGGTTTGAGGACCTAGTTTGGAAATCTAGGGTTTGAACTAGGATTTTAGAATTTTTAGAATTTATGAAATAATTTTAAATTCTAAAAATTTTTGGAAATAAGATAAATGCACAAAAAATTATACAAAATTTAGAATTTTGGAATTTAAATTTTTTGCACAAGAAACTAGTAATTTTGAAATAATTTTTGACAAGGTAATTATTTTGCAAAAATTCCAAAATAGTTATCTAAAATTAGCAAGGAGGCAAGGCTTGTTGTTTGATGACCTAGTTTTGAAATCTAAGGTTTTGAACTAGGATTTTAGAATTTTTGAAAATTATGTAATTATTTTAAATTATAAAAATATTTTTTGATTAGGATGAATGTAAAAAAATTAATACAAAAAATTTAATTTAGACAATTAAATTTTTGCATAAAATAAGAAGGAAAAACCTTAAGTGTGGTTAGGGTTTTTAGGTTTTTTTGTTTAAAGTAAGTCAGGTTCACTAAATGTTTTATTATTTTAATAAATTAGGTGTTTAATTCCTAAGTAATAAAGTTCTAGAATATGGGGATAATTCTTGTTTTATGTAGTAAAATATAGGTTTATGCTATTTTGATCAACTTAACTTACATAGGAAAGAGAAGATAAAGAAAGATTAACTTAGTTGGTTTTATGTTGAAACTAATGATTTTGAATCTGAAATTAGAGCAGGACTAGGACAATGTCTAAATTTTGGATATGGTCTCTATTTTTTTATTAGACAAGAGCACAAAAAATAAGACACCCTAGTGTTTGAGACTATAATCTTTTCCTAGCACTTTTATCATGAAGCTAAAATTTTTATGGGTTCAATTCATTGGCTTAGTATGACCCTATGTACCAAATTTTAGGTCCTAGAAGTCACTAGTTATTTTTTATGTCTATTTTAATCTTTAGTACATGTATTAGTCTACCTACATAGAAACAACAAAGAAAATCAAAGAACAAGGGGGAAAATTGGGTTAGGGGAAGAATGATTACATAATCAAGAACCTATGTTGTTCTGACTATTGCCTATATTAACCCTCTAGCTAAGGGTCTCAGATTTGATGTAGTTATCCCTTAGGGAAAATGCATAATCAACATGCGCTATTAATGTAAGAATGAATTTTTCCTAGGACCTTCCTTGATCAAGCATGAAATATATGTGTGATGCTAAAACATTGAGCTATACTATTGATTGATTTTATTATGTCTAATGTGTTAAAATAGTAAGTGCTAGATATAAAATTCCTTATGTAGTCCTTTATATAAGAGACTCATTATTTTGAATTTGGGAGATTAATTTACATATGGCCAACATGGAAAAACTTAGGAACAAACCAAAGAAATGGTTAAGACTAATCCTATGGAAGAAATTGACTATTAGGACCAAATTTTCACTTAGACAATAGTGCCAAAAACTGGATACCTTGGGTTTTAGCATTGTAGTCCTATTTGGGCACTATTGTCCAGGGGGTGTGGAACTTGGGGGGATGGGTCTAGACCTAAAATATGTACCTTGGTATAAAAGGGTTAAGTTTTGAAAGCTATGGGTGACCAGGGATAAGAAAAATGATGTCTAAGGAATATAATAAGACTAATTCAAGTAAGATAAAAGGACATGGCTAAATGTGATTAAAAGCTCATATTCTCCAATTGGAGTCCCCTATGAAAGGACTATGAAAAGACATAATATTTTTTTTTCTTGACCAATTTAGGGTGTATATAAATACTTATTTTTGAAAACAAACCCATCAAGCCTCAATCTCTCCCTTGGCCAAGGTGCTTCACAAAAGGTTGTTTTGGTATGTAAGGATGACAAATACAAATCAGCTCTAGGCTACACAACCTATCAATGCATCCAAAAGAATTCTCCACAAGATAAGATCCATATCTCCAAATAAAGTATGGAACCATAAGCTTTGCTTCTCAAGTATAATTGTCAATGAGCAAATGTTTATTTTCTCTTACTTCCTCTTCTTCTCATAATAAGTGATGGAAAAGAACTTGTATATATAGGTATATTTGACCCTAAACCCTTACAATAAATATTGATTGATAGGGTTGACCTAGTTGACCTAGCACAATTTTAGATAATAATTCACTAGATCATGAGTTAGGTTAGCCAAAGGCCAAACTAATTCCTAAGTGAAAATAACCCAAACTTATACAAGGTTGACACAATAGACCTAGCATAGCCAACTGATAAAAATGGATTAAGATGAGGAAAATAGGATAAAATGTAGAAAAATATTGGAGGAGGTACAATAGAGAAGAATAAACTTAGTGATAATGGTTTTAGGACACAAGTGTGTAGATAACAAGTGGTAAAAAGGGACAACAATCCTGTGAAGCACCAATAGTCTGCCTACCCATTTCTTAATTCACCCCTTAAGGCATGAACTCAGAGAGATTGAGACTCAATTGGTTCCTACAAGATACAAAGTGTTAATAATTGATAAAAGTTTGAAAAAATTATGTGTATACACTTACAGTCAGCAATCCACTTCATACTTGAGACATCAACATCAAAACACACTAGATGACTTGTAAGGAAAGTTTTTTGGCACTTAAGTGGAACTTGAACCTACAAAGGGAAGATGAAAACCACTTTTTATTTTCAAACAAGTATGAGACACTAAGTATAGATAGGTAAATAGCTACAAATTTTTTATTTATTACTCCAAAAGGTGTATAAGTACAAGTGTTGGTAGAGTTTCCTTATACCAACTTGAGGGATATAAATCAAGGCTTAAAATCCTAAATATATAGAATAATGGGATGAAAGATAAGGGTATAATGTCATATAATGGTGAATAATGGGTCATAATTAACCATTTTATTATAGTTACATTGACCTTGGTAGCCTCCCACTTGCATTTCCATGATTGAGCTAAGTACATGGTATCTTTAATAAGCCCCTTGACACATTAAGGTCCAAATTTTTCAAATAATGACTCATTAATATCCATTTCACACCACATTTTATCCATTTATCCTTTTACCATAAGTTACTATCATTGAATGGGGTCAAACAGAGGTCTTCTCCATGAGCCATTAAGTGATGTAACTCCTTTTTGCATGCTCATGAGGCCTTATAATTGATATATTCTTATTCAATTTCCATTAAATATTCATAACTACCTTCATGAAGTGGATTTTATTATGTTGATCACTCCCTCAATTATCATCTTATGCCAATTTTGGCCCACCATCTCTCTTTTGCTGATTAAGTATGTTAAATAGGCTGATTAGGCCTAATGGATTTATTTTTTGCCTTTGGTAGCCATGAAAGGCCAGAATGAGACCTTAAAAACCTATGTGGATAATTTTTATGCCTGGATCAACCCCTCTCATCACAAAATAATTTTCCTTGATCAAGAAACCTCTGTATCCTTGTTTCATTAGTTGACTAGGTCACCTTTTCTTCCATTTTTGTAGACTGGCTATTTTGCATAGGCTGGTAGAGAATTTATAGATGAAATTATAATAATTATGTGCCATGAAGGGGTGAAACAGGTGCCAAAATTCCTCCTCCATGCTTTGGACTCACTCCAAACCTTTCAATACCTAAAAAATACACAAAATCATGCAAAAAACACCTAAATTATACTATTTCATATAGTACCATATGGACTAATTAGGTGTGGAGGATCCTGTATGAGTCCCAAACATGATCCAATCATCATCTATGCCAAACTAGCTCTTATGGAAGCATCTCCAATTAGATTTTCTCTATTGGGTCAAAACTGAGGGTTTAGGAGGGTTTTAACTAGTTTTAACCCTTAAAGATGATTCATAAATATGTGACATCCAACACCTAATTAAGATCCAAAAATTAGATATATATGAGTCCATAACTATTCTAATCTCCTTTTCCTCCCATGTTAGATGTTTTTATAGTTTCAAGTGAAATAAAATGGCCTAGTTGGCTTGTTCTTGCATTCTAGGCAGGTCTGAGATGAATTAAGGCCAAAATGACCATTCTTGAGTGTTTTTTTTCCATCCAATAGCTATAATAAACATTTTAATTTCCCCCATAGTTCATCCATGAAGTTATAATGGTTTAATAGTCTCAAAAATTGAAATTAGTCACCTTAAGCAATTAGGCCTAGTTTAGGCCTAATAGGCCTGACTATGTGTACTTGCTTTCTTGACCAATTTGAGAGGCATAAGCATGTATGAATGCTATTAAAAACTTATTCAATTTTAAACACACATCCTTAATCATATCTTCATGTTTCCAGAGCTTCTTACCATGCATTTTGGTCTTTCTTGCACTATTTGACAAGTTTGTAAGGTGTTTAGTCTCTAGAGTGCCCTACTTCTGAGATAAAAAAGAGGTTATCTTCCTTATTTCCTTGTTCATATGGAATATATGAGATGTTTTCTTAGGTCATAAGGACCATATGATCCAAATTTAAACTCTTGATTATGCTTATAAGGCCTTCAAATGGCCATTTTTACTTAGATTTTCCTTATACATCTTGCAATTATGTTGGCATGGGACTCTTTAAGTTTAAGGCCACTATAGGTGGCTTGATGAACAAGAAATCATTAAAAAATCCTCTTTTATCATATCTCCATCATTTTTCATCACTTTTTTGGCTTCATGGAGTGATTATTCCTTCTAAGCATTAAACTTAATTATGCAAGGTTTGGAAGTTGAGGGTTTAAATTGACCCTAGGAGATATGCAAGCACACTCTCTAAGGGTTATCTGAGTATAGATAATTTTAATAGTCTTTGGGAATATTTACCAAAATTTTATAAACCTTACCATATTCAATCTCTACCTGAAATTGTCCATTTTATGCCCTTAACCTTTATAAGCCCACCTATGTATGAGTAGTCTTTAAGGCCCTTAGTTTAAAACCTTGGTTGTTGCAGAGCTAGCAGGGTGTATAAATTCACTTAAAATCATGCTTAATCATCATATAATATATTAGGTACATCCATCTCTTATTTTGGTTTTGGACCCTCAAGTGCTTGTTTGTTCTCAGTCTCATGACTAGTTTGTAGGTGTATAGTCTTGCTTTCTTGACTAGGTAGGGTGATAGGCCATCCAAATGTGATTGTCTTGGACCTCTTTGATGACATGGATCCCCTTTGGAAACCTTGTGAGTTTAACCATATCATGTTTTAAATTTATATAGTGACCTTTCAACCCTTGCAACTTAATTTTCTTGTTTTTCATGAATTGACTATAGATGGTTGATGGGACTCTTGTAGGTATGTACCAATGAGGGCTTAGAAATCAGAGTACCACCTTCACTTGTGTTCATTTCACTATTTTCAATATGTAATAATCCCATCCTCATTTTTGTTCCTCTACCTTCCACTCTTTCTTACATGTGGTGGTTACAAACATGTTTCCTGCCACTTTCTTATTTTGCTCTTATCCTATTGATTGTATGTATCCTTATAATTAGACTGTAAGTGTTTATTATTTATATTAGGCCTTATTTAGAGAGCCAAAGGTCTCATACTTATCTATTTTATGGCTTTTTTACATCACTTAATATCTCAATTCCCCATATGAATCCCTACAATCTTATGAAATGCAACCTTCTGCTAAACCTTCTCCTCACAGACCAAGCCTAGGCCAATTAGTTTGTTCTAGGTGTTTATTAGAACTGTGATGGAGGTGGGGACTTTATTATCTATGAGGTTATGACTTATTATTAACAATATTAACATATGTTGATATCTCTCACTATTCATTCAAACTTGAGATCCAAACTCTGATTGTCCTTTCAAACTCAGTCACCAGCAGAGCATAGTATGTTGTATAGATAGAGGTTGTCCACAAGTGACAATTGGGGTAAACATTGCCTTAGAACTTGTATGATGATCATTAAATATTGGATCCTTGATTATAACTCCTTCTAAAACTCCCTCCTTCTCTAACTTGCACTTGAAATGGACTTTGTCACTCATGGAATGGTCCTTTGAAGCTTTGTTGTAGCATGCCAAAGATTGGTTGTAAATGCCTATGAAGTTTGTGATGGAGGAAGATGATCAAATGAGTTATGAAGTGATGTTCCATCTAAAATTATTTCCAATAATTAAGACTTATTATTCATCTTAGGGAAATTCATTGTCTTTTCAATATTGACACCCAAACTTTGACTGTCCTTTTAGTGCTCAGTCACCAAGGAGATGATAGGCTCTATTATACAAATAAGATTGTCTAAAAGTACCACTTAAGGTGGATGTTCTATTGGAATTATTATAGTGATCATGTATCATTTTCCCCTTATTTATATTTCATTACTAGTTTCCCTTTCTCATCTGCACTTGCCCTTGAAAGGCCTCCATGATGTCTTTTGAATGCCCTGCTATAGTGGTTCTAGAAGTCTTGTTGTAGGTCTTAGTTTTCTCTTTGGTCAGGTGTATGACCAAATGGTTCAACACTTTATGAATTCATTCCTTTTGACATATCAAGGGATTATGGGGGGTTAATTATTATGGTTTTAGACCTATAAGTAAGGATGAATGGGCGAAGAAGGATGGATATGGAGAGACAAGGAGATGATAATAGAAAAAAAGGGGATAACATAGCAAGTTGGCAGTGATGATAATGTGAAGTGGTAGTGGTGTGGATAGTCATGTAATGGAGGGGAAGATCTATTTTAAGTCCAAAAATTTGTATTTTGGGTAACCACATACCCATGCCTAAATAATAGTGTATATTTGAAGGTATAGACACATCATACACTTCCTTAAAGATAATCCTCAAAAACCCAAAAAACCTTAAATTCTCCAAGTAGACCTTAAACTCTGCTAAAAAGGAACAGTCAGTTAAGAGGGAGGAGGTGTGGTTCCTAGGAATTTAAGACTACAAACGAGGTTCATGATATTTTTTACTATGGCATTAGGAACCTCCATTACCAAAATAACATCCTTTTTTAATGCTCTTGAGCCACATATCAACCTTGTAAGTGTTATTGATTCCTTCAAACACTGTTATCATAGTGAGATCCAAATGGATATGGATCTTTCCTTGAACACACTCTTTAGGGTTATGAGGGGCTACTTGGAACACAAATTTTGATTAGAGAGGGTTGATAAATCATGAAACATCTCCTCAAACTCTTTAAACTAGCTCACATCCCTAGATAGATGCATCAAACCTCTGTTTATTGCTCATCTTTCTTGTATGTTGCACATAGAAACTATCCATGGATAATTTCAATCTATGGGGAGACACACGTGTGAAACAAGTGTTTAAATTACCATATAAGATCCCTTTAATACCTAAGAAAACAAGATAAGTCATTATATTGAGAAAACTAATTAGTATTTCATTAAAACCATCCAACTGAAGTTGGCCTGTGTAGATGAGAAGTGTGTACACATTATTTAACTTCTTAAGGAAGGTTCATAAGGTTGTGGGGACTCATATTCAGATAATTTCCCATGATTGGAAGCTAGTTAAGTCTAATTCTTGTGGCCAAGGATGGGACCTCCACTCTCTCTTGTTTGTATGACACAAGTAGAAACTCGAAGAGATGTCTAAGCTTACAAGGAAGGGCCGATGAAGTGTAGATAAGTTTTGACCTTGGTTGGAGTCCATTTCTCATGAAAATTTGTAGGGGAATCACATATGAGCTGAAATTCATCACTATATCCCTTATGATATGGTACAATCCATATATTCTATACAACATACAAAAAAACTCTAAAATAGTGTGTTTCTCCCTCATTTTCTCCAAGTTCAGAATCTAAAACATTATATCATGATAAAATGAGGATAATCATACATTAATAAACCTATTTCAAGTAGGATGAATGTAGGAGGGAAGTGTATAAGCTATAAATTGCCATGTGGGGCCCACTTGGCTTAATGGAAAAGGTGTGGGTGGCTTTAAAAGTACTTTATGTGGCCTAAAATGCATATGAAAGTAATTTGGCATGGATAGGATGTCTTTAAGTCCCTTTTTCAATGTAATTAATCAATCCACTTTATTTTCCTAAGTTTTTAAAGATATAATCTCATGAAGGGGGTTTGAGGCATGACCAATGAGTTAGGAGTGATAATGAAGGGGTTAAGTTAATTTAGGTGAATATACCATAGGAAAAGTATTTTAAACACACCATGATCTTTATGTTAAGGCTTCCAACATTATGAAAACACCTTAATATTACTAGGATATCAACATACTCCTCAAATAGGGCTAAGTATTCATTGGATTTCATGACCTCTTGGTAATGATCTCTCTCAACTCAAGACACTATGACACCTATTACCTCATCATAATAAATTAAAGACACTAATGCCACAATGGATTTATCATGAACTATGGCATATTTTGAATATCTTAATAAGGACCTAAATACTCTCATCAAGACAAGGATAACATGACAAAGTTAGGGGCAATCACAAGCAGGCTAGGATGATGGTCACCAAAAAATTTAGATATAGGGGGTTGACATTTGGCCTATGAGACCAAAATGTCAACATTTTTGGTGAATATAATGGTTGACTAGCCTACTGGTCAAGATAACTTAGACCTTTTATGATAAATGTGGCATAATGGCTCAAACAAAGAAACATGACTTGAAGACTACTTGGACTGCCCAAACTAGTTTGTGCTTTGACACCTGAAGGACTTACAATAGAGCAAGACACACACAAGATAGATAAGGAAAACAAACTAACACATATTCTAAGAGATACACTAAACAAGACATGGAAGCAATAAAGGAGACAAAGTACAAGATTATGTAGACCTCACTTATTTTAAGCAAAGTAAATAACCCAAACAACTAATATATATAATTAACCTCAATATACCTTTTCCCTCTTGGATAAAATATGTGAGGAAAAAATTAATTAGGATATGCTTGAACAACTTGTAAAACACAACACATTACACAAAATCCTTCTTCTTTTCCTAAAATTATAAAAAAAATTAAATAAAGTAGCTAAGATAAATTGTTCTTCTCATGTGAATAATGATGTTCATGAAATTGTTAATGCTTTTTTTCTTTTACTTGTATTTCTTCTAGTTTTCCCATGTTTGAAATGAATAATAAATTAGATTATTTGAATAATCCTATTAAGTGTTCCATTATTCCTATTTATGATATAGTGACCTTGGAATATGCCATAAGTGAAATTTGAATACAATTATATTATTTATCTCACTAATATAATTCATCCCATGATAAGCTTGATTCTAAGGCTCTAGCTTCTAATCCTATTTCATTTAAGGTTATTAACACTCTGCTACCTCAAGATTTATTCATGCCTACATTTTCTCTATTTAATGGATATAGATACCCTTATAATCACCTTAAGGCATTTTCAACTTCTATTGTAAATTAATCAACATGATGTATATTATTACTTAAGTTGTTTCCTAGAAGCTTGGTTATAATTTCCCTACGTTGATTTCATAGCTTACCTATCAGGTCATTGCATGCCTATGTTATTGTTGATAGTTTGGCCTCTTAGGCCAAACATCAACCCCTATGATCAAAAAAAATTCATTAATACCCCTCCAATCTTGTACATGGTGGTCTAGACCTTTTCATGATCTTCTTATGGTCTCTTAAGCCTTCTAGCATTGTTCAAATTCTAATCATATGTACCATGGGTTGTTTAAGGGGTCATCATATAATAGCATGATTTGAGTCCTTAGGTGATGTGTTAAGTTTTCATGGTGTACTTGACTAAGTTTAAGGTTGTCAAGTGTTTTTGAGGTCTAGATAATGACCTAAACATTGTTTGACAAAGTTAAGGACCTTTAGCATAGATTAAGGTAATTTGGAGAGTTTAAGGTTGCTAGTTCTCATGGTATTTAGCCATGTTTTAGCCATTTCTTAAGAAATGACCTTCATTACCATGATATATGGATGTAAAAGACTCTTTTGAACCATAAAATGAGGTATAGAATGTATCTAAGGTTGTATTCCATGATATATTTATCCAAACCTATTTCAAGCCTTAGTTTAGCCTTCCAAGTCATCAAATAACCCTTTAAACATCTCATATGAGTCAAATTGCATTGTAAACCTTTGGAAAAGGGTATGTTTTTATGTCACATTATATTATTAAGGTCTTAAAATTTCCCCATAACCATCATATTATCATTTTAGGATAGTTTCATATGCATAAATGAATCCTTTTTTGAATCAAACACATCTTCCATTCACCAAATGGGCCCCACACATTGAAAATGACTCTCCAACTTCCCTACACCAATAAAATATATTTTAAACTCGTATTTGGCTACTATTTTCCCTCATTATAACCTTTAATGGCTTCTCAAATCTTTAGACATGATAAAATGTAGAAAATAAGGTGTTTGTAGGCTTGGACATATCCATACAATAAGGTCCTTATAAAGTGAGGTCTGACAGTTCATGAGAATTCATGGCAAGTATCTCAAAGAAGTTACAGGGCATAAATGTGTAAGGAAAGTTAGGAAAGGTATTTGAATTCCCATTGAGTTCTTGGCAAACTCATAAGGGCCAGATTGAGTTGCATAGTATAGTCTGTACAAGGGGATTTAGAGCCCAAGATCTTCGCCAAAGGTCAGGCCCCTAATGGGATTTTAATAAGTGTAATTGGTTCTCATATCTAACCCCTAATATTTATGAATGATTTATAAGACCCCCAAGTGGTTTTAATCCCTTTAAAAATCCCACAAGCCCTAGTACAAGTAGAATCATGAAAATTTTAAGCTTGTTGTGGTGGATCAAGCATATAGGGAGGTATATAAGGTTTTTTTGAGTGTTTTAGAATATTTTGAGCATGTCCCCATCACAATGTAAAGGGTAGATAAACTAACAGACACCTTTGGTTGATAGAGTTATAGGTTATATGAGAAATATTTGTGTTTCATAAAGGAATAAATCATGTAATAATATCAATATATAGTTATATGTCTCTTCTATGTTTATCACACACTCCATAAGATCACCATTGATAAGATCATACCTCTTTCAAGCTCTCTCAATTCTCACCATGTGAATGAGGAAGGAAGAGGTTCAATTTATCCGCATGATAGTCAATATTTAGACTAAAAATGTATAAATCAATGCCTTCCTTAGGCGGCAATAGTGATTCAAGGATGTGGAGGAGATCTCTCTCAAAGTAACAAGTTTCCTTATATATTTCAAAGAAAAAAACACATTAACTACCTTAAAATTTGCATTCATAAACTTCTTAGTAGATTTTAAGGTTTCTTAGCCTAGTTTAAGGTTTTTTGGAACTCCTAGGTTTCACTTTTCTCCATCAAGACACCTGATCCACCAGCTCCAAAAGTTTTAACTTGTTGAATGTCCATAGGGGGAATACTTAGGTCTTAATATTTGGTTTTGAACAAAGATTAACATTCCAAATGAGGTTACCCAAAGCATCTTCCATGTAATGACTTCATTGGGCCATTTTAATCTCATAATGGGTTGTGTTTTCCAACTCCAAACTTCAAAAAGACTATGTAAAGATAGACATACGTAGTTATCAGCTCTTGAATCACTGAAGTTTTAAAATGGTATAGAGGATACCTAAGAATGCATGTTAGAAACCTAGAAGAAAAGGAGGATTTATTCAGTTAGAATCAAAACTTCATGTTTCACTTATGTGGTGATCATACACTTTGAAATGGTGAGCTTATACTAGCACTTACAAGTCTATCTCAAAAATTAGGAAAGTGTGCATGTAAAATTTGAGAATGAGGTCTTTAGTCATGTGAAAATCATAGAATGAGGGAGACCCACTCAGTATGATTTATATCTAGAAATTATCTTATCAGTTGATCAATGCATCAAAGGGGTTGGATTGACTAAGTCTACAAGCTCAAAGGTTCACACACATAGTACTATAGCTACAATGTTGAAGAAGTACTAATAGAGTGATGAGGTTAATAAGTTTTAGGTGGTAATAATAACAATGAAGGTCCAAAAACATGTTTATGGAACATAAGGAGATAATATAACATTAAGTCACCTCTCAAATGGGCTCACATAGTAAAAAATACATAGTTGTATCCTATAGGTCTGATTATAGGTGGAGAACAAATTAAACATCAACCCTATTTAGGGTGTCTTCAAGGTAATAATAATGTATTGATATTGATAAAACACATATAAATGGTGGTCAATATTTATAAATATATATAAATTTATCATGAAAGAAAAGTCCACTCTCTCACACAGTCTAGATGCAAGACTGCCACTTACAAGTAGAGTCATTAATAAGAGAGTGAAAGTGTAGAACCTTGTAAGGAGGTGAAGAATAAAAGTGAAAAAGGGTTATCTCACTAATTTCCTAAAATTGTCTCATTTTTTCCCATTGATATGGTTTAGTCCTTGATATAGGAAGATCTTAATGGCTAAACAAGCCTATTAGGCCTAAATAGGCCTAAACAAGCCTATGTATATGAATTAAAGACATATACATGTTTTAGTGGTTGTTTGATGTCTAAAAATATCAAATAAGGAATTGAGAATACATTATAATGGTTTCATGATGATGATAACTTCAAGTTAAGAAGATAAGGTAGCCAAACCAAGCCATTAGAGCTACACAAACATGGTTATTCATAAACCGTAGGCCTGATTGTAGATGGAACTTAAGAAACAAGGTTGAAGGAAAGTCCAAATAAAAATGTGTTTTTAGATCTTGAAAACATTTTTACATGATCCCCCCAAATTCTACCCATAGTCAAAAAGATGAGACACAGGTCCTACATAGGCCTCTAACACAGTTGGTTAAACACTCAGGCTAGCAATGAGACTTAAAGGTAGACCTAAGAGATAAAGGGATTGAGATGATAGTTAGGGAAGATAAGGGAAATAAAAATCTTGAAAATATATGGTAAAATGGAGATATGGTGACACTAAATTCACCAATTAATCTACATGGTGGCTCAGAGCCTTAGAAGTTAGTTTAGGCATACAAGGCTTAAATTCATCCTTAAGCCTCAAGACCCCATCTCTACTTTATGGTATATCAAACCCCCAAAGTAGACTTAAGGTAACAATAAGGTGTGTGATGATGTTTTAGATCCTGATAAGAATGTTTTAGATAGAGTAATACAAGGAAATGGTTAACTTGATCTTATTACCTCTCTCAAGCTACACTACCTTAGTCTCCCACCTCAAGCTACCAACTCCAATACTCATCTCTCACATGAAAAGATAAATCAAGCCTAATAATATTATGGGGAGCTATGTACCCCTATGAACTCACCATCCATGGAGTAAAAAGTGAGATTTAGGATCCCAACTCTATGAATAATCCCTAAGACTATCAACCCATGCAGAATGCTTATCAAGAGCTCAAAAGTCACCAACTTTAACTTATTAATCATGGTATAGTATACATGGTACCAAGATATATTTAGGATTTTTGATGGTTTATATGGGATAAACATCCATGGAAAAAGGTTTTGGTTTTGAATCATGTACTTTATCAACCATCATTAAGGTGGTAAGCCACTAAAACCCTACATAAATTGTAATAATTACTCAATTGAATAAATATTTGATATTTTACACCTATATGCATTAAAATGACCTATAATATACCTAAATCACATAATTCACCCTAATGAGGTCCAATCCATGGCACTGGTCTATACAGACAATTATATGGACCCCCAAAAACTCTATTTTTATAAGGTTTTATGGTATTTTCAAGGTGTAAAGTTATAATAAAGTTTTTAGATCATAGAGGAGGATATTTTGAGTCATATTTAACCTTTAAAAATCATCAACCACTCTTATTTCATCATATACATGCACCTAAAATTCTAAGCAAAAGGACCAGTCCATAAAAGCTAGCAAGAGGTGACCTAGTCACTTAAACTAGCTAGAATTATAGGTGTGCATTTCTTGGAAGGCATAATTCATGGTGTATAACACTTTTTTATACCTATAACATGATTATTAACCTATTCTTAAGGTTTTATTCAAGTCTTATGGCCAACCAAACAATAAACACTAAGTGACTAGACCTAATTTCTAAGTAGGCATGTTTTGACAACAAGAGAAGATGTTGGTTGGTGTGAGGGGGATATTGATTGAGTAATTTTATGGTAATTACACCATTTAAATACCTCATTAAGGTGATAATTAACACTTCTCATACCCATTATGGATTATTGGCGAAGCTTCTTAAGCCTAGTCAACATGCAAGGAGAAAAGAGGTTACTTAATGATCCATGAGGGCTAATTGGAGCATAATGCACCTTTGTAACTATCATGAGAATAAGGTGCTTGACAAAATTTATGTGACAATGATTTTAATGGGGTCAACTAAGGATGAATTAGTCTCCACTACTCCTTCTCAATGCCCAAAAGGCTCATTGGTGACCTCTCACCACCAAGGCAATACATGGAGTTGTTGTTGATGCTTGTAACTAATGATGGAGTGAATGAGGGTCATTCATGACCTCTCCATTCAATATTTCCCTCTATTTCTTGGATTATTCTCTATAAATTTAGGCTCTAAGGCTATTGTATTGATTCCTCGATTGGGTATGATGAAACTCTGCCCAAATTGTATCTTGTAAGCCTTGTGAATCAATAAAGAAATATTATTTTCATATTTATTGCTAGCATAGTGTGTTATGTGTTTATTTATTTTCAAAATTTTGAAGTTTCATTCTCATTTTTAGGTCCTTACCCTCACCTAGATGCTATTATGTTATTCTATGTAGGTCATTTGATGTGTCAAGCGTTGATGACTATGTTTTGAAGAGTAATCTGGTTGATAGTGTCTTAAACAAGGCTCTTATATTTAACTTTTAAGTTGTATACATCTATCATATATTTCACATGAAATACGTATGTTTATGAGCTCATTAGAAATCTTATTTTGGTTATTATCACTTGGTTCATAAAGTGTTGATTAAAGATTAGCTAGAGTGGATAAGTCAATATTGGTGCATCACCTCCCTTTAGATTAGGTTTTCTTTCATGTTTCTCTCTCTCTTTTCACCCTAACATGTCATTAGTCTTAGGAATTTATCCCAATTGATGAACCATGGGATTTATCCCCATAAACTAGAGGTTTAGTCCATCCACAGTTCACCCATAACCTTGGGCTAATCCCATGTTAACCCAAACTTGGAGAGGTTTGAACAATTTTATCCTAAGGGTTAAATTAGGTGAGTTAACAAGTACACTATAATATGCTTTCTTATATTTATTTATTTCCAATAATGTACCTTGAGATATATTTAAATGTATCTCATTTATGAAAGAAAATTAAAATGAGATTTTAATATTGTATCCTTAAATTTTAAATTTATATGCATTTTCTCATTTATCAACCCTTGAATCTAAAAAGATAATATCTTTTTAGTGATGGCCTTTTATACCCACTAAAAGACAAGTTATAGCATAAATCATATGCATCTTTCAACCTTTTTTTTTATACAACTATTATACTTCAAGAATATATTTTTAATTCCCTAAGCTTAATGAGTACATCCATGGTCATTCACACACTACCAATAGCCATGTGCATGGTGTGTGTGTGTGTGTGTGTGTGTGTGTGTGTGTGTGTGTGTGTGTGTGTGTGTGTGTGTGTGTGTGTGTGTGTGTGTGTGTGTGTGTGTGTGTGTGTGTGTGTGTGTGTGTGTGTGTGTGTGTGTGTGTGTGTGTGTGTGTGTGTGTGTGTGTGTGTGTGTGTGTGTGTGTGTGTGTGTGTAACTTTAGAAAAGAAGATAAATGCACCTCTAATAAATTTTACACAATCCTCAAACATATCATGATAAGTTCTAAGGTTATTTTAAGATCAAGATGGAATATTAAATAAATTATTAAACATTAACTTATTTGAGTTACCATCCATTTAACAACCTAATTTGAAAAATATACCAAACTATTATAAAAATAATGCATTTAATGGGGTACCATATAATCAAAGGGTATAAAATGAATAAATTTATTACATTAATAATTAAAACTCAATCTCTCATTAATTTTGGTGTGGTTGAATATGACACACCTAGAAATAAAATACATATCTGCCATTAAATTTCTAAAATAGAATATACAACTAAAAAATAAAAACTGCCAATTCCTAAGGAAGTGTCGTGTACACATAACAATGTACCAATTGAGGTTGCCAATAATCCTATCAAGAATCTCTTTGGATATGGAACCTTTATCCATTATAATTTTTATGGGCAGACAAAAACAACATGGATTCATGATATATTATCAAGATCAATTCAATATGTGTAGTCTTCCATTTCTTAGATCACTTGGCTATGGCATTAAAAATCTAAACAAGTATCATCTTCTTCATTAAAACAACAAATATTGGTAAATATTGAGATACCTATATTTGTGGGTCCTAAAACATGTAGTACAGTATTCTAAGTTATTTCAATATTTATTCACTCCACTTTTGTATTTGTAACTTCATGATAAGTAATGATGAATGCAACATTAAATAACACATCACATATATTTTAATTTTCAAGGTGAAAAAGTTTCACAAATTTGGTCACATATCATTACAATATTACCAACCAATATCAATAAAGTAATAATTTTTATTATGAAAATGATAATTTAATGAAAGACTCTTAATAATAATTATAAAGCATGTCTCCACTAGCTATCTATGATGACACTTTAAGAATTATGAGCTTCAGTGCTTATATGTTACACTCAAATCTAGATAATTAATCATCATACATCCTAAATATATAGTTCTAATTATTATATTTATATCCCCTAGAGAGTCAATTTATTCCATTGAAAATTTTTGGGTTATCATTTCTACACCATCAAGAGTTACTCACCTAATCATACATGGAACCAGATTAATCTATCTTAAAGTTCAACTATAGCAAGACATATCTAAAATATTAGGTGTGATTTATGTTTTATCCCATATCCATGGTGATTATCTTGTGATGATGATATATGATACCATATAACTCACACTTTCACAATCAATTATATATATTTCTATCTATGCATCTAACTCCAGACCTCATAATTTAGATAAGGTTATTAGTTAGCCATGATATATTATATATTTCACTTCATTAATGCATCATAATGTACCACATTTCTATTTTACATATGTATTATGTATGTCTTATCTTAATGTGGCTTAATCCTTTGATTTCGTTACATGCCTCATCATCTTCTATATTTGACATTTATATTTTTTCTTGATATTACATTACCATTCTTATAGCCCCTTGGTTTATGTTGTTTGTTATGTTCTACTAACCCTTTCCCTTTGATTATTGATCCCATTCCAAACACCTATGTATATTTCCTAATGATGAAAACATATATATTGATACCCTTCACCCTCATATGCATTAATTTTTTAGGGAAGTTATAATTTGTTTCAAATTCTCTTCTTCTTTTTTATTCTATATTTTTTCCCCTTAGCTTCATGTTTTCCTTTTTTTATTATTATTATTTCACCTCTTGAATTCCTATTTTCCTTCCTTGACTTCTTATGATTTTTTACCTTATATTATGTCCTTTTTAGAATGAGTTATCCTTTATTCTTCTAGTTTTCACACTTTGGCTTCCCCTTTGTGTGATCTCCTCATTCTATAAAATCATAAAAATGCAAAAATAGTAGAAAATATAAAAATCAAAAAATAATATTCACTTATATTTTTTGATGGATACATATCTTTTTCACATTATATAGGTATTAAATATACATGTTACATGTGCTTGTCATGGTTTTATTTGAGTGGGTGATTTGCAAAATATGAAGTTCACATATGATCATGGACTTGAAAATTTTGTGCATTTTCATCATTTTAATCTTTTTCAAAATTTTCACATTGGTGTTATACCTTATATTGGGGGAATCTTTCTACAATGGGTCTCAAGTTATGTCCTTCTTAATTTGAATTTATCACATATAGATACTTATGTTGACTATACATATCTTTTTATTTCCTGTATGTGTGTATTCTTACTTTTGATTTTGGTGTGTATTACTTATTGATTTTGGTATGTATTACTTTATACTTGTGATACATATAGGAACTTTTATTATTCATTTCAATTCATGTCCATGTGATTTTATGTTTGTTCAATGGTTACATTTATTCTATGTAGCTACGTGTTTGTGTCTGATTGCATGTCTATACTATGTAATATTCTGGTTTGGGGCTATATCACATGTACTACTATTTATTTTTCTATGATTCATTGTTATACTTGGACCACCAAATGGTGCATTATTACATTAGGCATATTATTTGTCCCTTTCCTAAGGATGTTCTTTTCTTATATATTTTTGTTAGGCGAATCATACCTATTCATTCTCCATGAGCCTCATTAATCATATATTATTTATTTAGAGCTTCATTACCTATGTTCCATTCCATCCTAAATCCTACATTTAACATAAAATGATGGGCCCACATGTCGATTTCCTTATTACATCTTTTCATAGTGTGGTTATCATACTTGATGCATCTATTACCAGATTTTATCCATATTGTTGCATATCCTTTATCCCTATCATTATTAATCATATATATATATATATATATATATATATATATATATATATCCATTTCAGGCATCGCGCGCACATAATCATATACTCAATCAAAATTATTTATCATCATAAGGTGCATCATAAACTTAATTATCTCAAGAGCTTTAATTATATTATCTATAATTTATCATGTTATTTAGGGGCATCATAACCTTTCCTATCTCCTTGATCTTATTATACATATTATGAGCATATTCTTATCATGCCCTTATGTCTATTGATACTGTGATATCTATTTATTTATCACATTGCCTATAATGGGGCATATTATTTTCCTTCATTGTAAATCACTTAATTCTCCCTTGAGTCATATCAAACTATTGATAATTACATGATTATATTTTTTTTACAATTGCATACATTTTTTTACCAAGTGTTTTTAAATATTTTTATAAAATTTGGAGATATTATAGGATAATGCATGATGTACATGAATCTTTATTTAGATATGAGTGATTTTCAAGAACATGTACTAATCTCTAACCTCAAAATTGGAGCATATATCCAAATATTCTACATCCAAAAGTTTCAAGGTGAAATAAATTTACAATTATGGAGAAACATATAGATCATAGACCACCAAATATATGTTTCACTAATCAATAACCAAACTTAATATGTTAGAACCTATAAAATTTCAAGTACATGAGAATACACAAGCCAATTTTATTTTCAGTTGTAATCTTATAAGAGTGGCAACATGGTTCACAATCATCAAGTGTATTCATTCATATGGTCAGATTTTAGTTTTTATTTCATTTTTCTATATTCACTCTAATTTATTAGAAAATTCATTACTCATTGACATTTCCATTATATTATGAGTACATCATCTATATGAACAACAAAGTATGAGTGCACCCCAAATCCCAAGTCTAAAATTTTAATTTTTCCTTACCTAAATTAAGTGCAAGTACATGTTCTAATTTTGTTTTAATTTTATGCACGCATGCATAACTTACATACACATCAAATTGGAGCATTATTTTGAAACCTAATCTTTGTAAAAGTCTTATTATTAAAATGTTTCTAGTGTTGTTTCGTGCATATTGATCATTGGTTTGAATTAAGATCTTATTGGGTATTTTTCATGTATATTCTTCTTCTTCGTGTGGTCTCATGCTATTATGTTATTTTTTTATCTCTTCTATTTTTGTCTATGTTTTTATGTCTATATTTTTCTTCATCTCTTTTTCCCCTACCTTTTTTTCTAGGATGGAATTAATCATATTTGGATTATTTCTTGGACATAATCAACACCTTTTTTATTGTGGCACTTTATATTTTTTGGACCTTTCTATCTTGATCCTCTTCTTTTTTATGTTTGGACTTATGATTATTGGTTATTTCTCTTTTTCTTGGTTTGATTTTGATCTAATATATTTTAAATTATAATTCAAGAAGTCTATATATACAAATCCTCCTAGAGACATTTCAATAACCAAGAGGAATTAAGTCTTAGGTACACTATAAATTCTATATTTTTAATATTAAATAATTTCAATGAATTTTAAGGATAATTATTCCATAATTATATCAAAAGGAGGACTAGGTGAATGTTCATATATTTGTACTTTATTATCTAATGAGATAAGGTGAATTCCTATCTCTCACTTGGGTTTGGACTACACCCACACATATTACAAATACATTGGATTTGATTCTAAGCATAGTTTCAACTCCTTAAGAGGTTTCCCGAGCTAGATAACCTTACACTTTATCATTCCTCTTAAAAACACTTTGTGAAAATTTAGGTTAAATACAATTACAATACAAATCAAGAAAAATATACCAAAAATGTAACCAACTGAAGCTACAATAATGTTGATCACCACCTTGTGCACCTAACTACCAAGTTACATAATACAAAAATTAGTAGAGTGTAAAATAAGTGTGCATGTATAAAATTGGCATCATTGAGGTACATAATCAATTACTTATTATTATTATTTTTTATAAAATGGACAATCTATTATTGTTTTCCCCTTTCATAATATAGGTATAGATTTTAAGATTTCATCTCAGTCAGCTTCTAGATATGTTTTATAATCTCGTATTCTCATGATAGTGACTATATGCATTTGTTTCTCTCTTTATTTCCATTTCATACATTATCATTCCTTATTAAATAATCTTCATTACATATAAATAAATCTAGTATTAGGCACTTGACAATGTCATTCTTAACCTATATTTACCTTACATGACTTATTCATACACATATGGCTGTTTCACACCCTTATTTCTTATCCATTTACTTTATATGGGCCCAACCTTCCTAATTGTATATCAGTCATCTACATGAATTATTTAATATGTGCCTAATTTCTTTATT
This sequence comes from Torreya grandis, assembly GCA_037957365.1. NCBI lineage: Eukaryota > Viridiplantae > Streptophyta > Pinopsida > Cupressales > Taxaceae > Torreya > Torreya grandis. Next base: position 1,015,192 of record JARHVA010005379.1, on the reverse strand, counting down.
ATCTAAATCATATTGTCTTTTTATCATCAATTCATTATTCTTATATTTCTATATGACTTCAGTCAAACTCAGATGACTTTAGAGTTATAAAACTATCCATTTGTGTCTAACTTGTCTGACCACCTAAAAATGTTCCTTTTCAAAATTTAAATCATCTTTATGGGTTAGCCTACGCATTTTACATGTTGATGGAATAATAAATTACTCAAAGAGTCATCTATTCATGCATAATAGGTTTAATCCAATTCCATATCTATCACTCATCTTGAAAGTATCAAGAAAGCATTTATCTATCACTTTTATAATGAGAAGGACTTCCCTAACTCTCCCAAATCATAAACTATTCATAAGGAGAAAGCCCTAGCCATGTTTAAAGCACCTAATCCAAGTCAAGTTTTCCATTATCAAATTTCAAAAGCTATATTACATGTTACATTCATATTAAAGGATCACTATTACACACATATCCCCAATGAGGAGAACTATGTGTGGTTTGAGCCCTCTTCAAAGTATAGGATAAAAATCAATGCTTAGACACTTAGTCAGGGGTTTTGGGGTCAACTCAACTAATATTTATTCTCCTTTTGAATACCCAAACCTAATTTTAAAGTGGAGTTAGGGTTTTAAATTGAAATAGATATTTTTTATAAACTTGTATGCATGTGGTGAGATTATAATATTTCACAAAAAAATGGTTTATAATCAGGCACAATGATCTATGATAAAATAATTGGGCATAAGTCACATAGACATTTTTTTCATAATTTAGATGTCTTTGACTAACATAGACTTATAGTTGTTACTGGATTCATGTAAGTAGGTCTAGATTTTCAAGAGTTAAGTGACTCCATATCCATTTTTCATTCCTTTCTACCATGTACACACATTTTTAGACCTGTATAGAATCATAAAAAGCTAAGTACCTTAGTACTCTTTGTACTTTCCATAACTAGTAAAGTATAATTAAACATCTAATTGTAGCATTCAAATTTTATCAATTTAGACATATATTATAAAATATGAATATTCATTTAAGTTCTATCTTTTTTAGATGCATTAATCTAATATAAATTAAAACATATTGGTGAACCTAATTCTTATATTGACCTCATCAAACCCTAAGTCTTCATTTAGTGTTTTCATCCTTCTTCCTAGGATTTTTCATATTTTTATATTTTACTACGATTTTTAGACCTCATTTTTAATTTTTAATTTCATATAAAAAAAATTATTCCTAGGGTTAAAATCCTTAAAACCTTATTAGTCTATTCTAGTCATCATACTAGGAGTAGGCTTTGTGATTATGCTTCTTGCCCTCTTAGGGTTTGGTATAAGTAAAAGTTATAGTTCAAGTGGTATCAAAATTTGTCATAATCATATTTATATTATTATTCATACATAGTATACTTTTGCATATTTTCCTCAGTATCCATGCCTACTACATGATCCCTCATGTATATTAGTTTATATTTGTAAGTTAAAGCATTATAGTTAGATAAAATGTATTTTACAGTTATTCATCTAACTGATTCTCTTTTAAATAATAAGGATCCTATTTTGAATAATGGCATGATTACCTCTATTAAATATAATCTTCTACCATAAGCTAAAACTTTAAAACCATATGTATTTGAACTAAAATACCTACAAATTTTAGGATTAAATGGTCAAGGATTAGATAATCATGCACAGGGCATTATTAACCCTCTCACCCCATATAATAAAAAATGTAAACAAGGCTCTAGATATGAGGACAATTCATATGTTAATAAAGAAATTAAGGAGCCAAATATACATAATCATACACATTTCTTTAAGGCAACATAATAAGTTCATAAAAATAATGATGATTTTAATAACGTTGGTTCTCATGAAGATTTGTCTACTCAGCATGAAATCAAACAAAATTTTATGTTATATATTCAATAAAAATTATTAAAAAATTTATTTAAGAAATTATTAATAGATGATGTTATAGGAGTGAATATTTACAGCATAACATTCTTAAAATTATTTGGAATTGACATGGATTATATTTAAAAGTTAAATAATCACATAATAAGATTTAATGATATTCCTTATTAGGTAGTTAGAATAATATCATTAGATGTGAACTTGGGACTCAATACATTGAATACCATGTTTTAAGTCATGCGTACTCCACTACACTATAACTACTCTTGGGTCAACCATGAATTTATGCTATGGAGGTGATACCATCCACATTACATAGATGCTTAAAATTAATATACTAACGATATTTTTATACATATCCTACAAATGAATAATCATTTAAGTAGTGTACTTTAGAACAACCTAGTACTCAACTTATCATATCAACTCCACAAAGGATTCAATTTTCATGATTATCATAACCTCCTCATAAGATATTATAAAATTAACTTAAGTTTGTTGTGACCAACACATCCCCATTATTTTTTGGAATAGGGACCCATTTTTTCTTAGAGAAATATTTTCAAATAATTTAGGACCATGTGATCAATATAGGCATTCTAAATTCTTTAGTCATTATGATCTAATGGTTTTGATATTTTATAATTAGTTTTAATATGATCTAAAAATTATCTCTTGAATAATTTTGAGTATGATGCATATAGGATGATCAGGTTTCTAGAGATTTGTTTTAACAGATTTCACTACATCTTGATGCATTTTATCAGTATTTCAAATAAGTGATCATTACAAGAATTATGAAGCCCTATAATGGATCTTATTACTCTTTATACATTTTTCCCCTATGTTTATTATTACTTTACTTGGTATGGATGCCTTTTTTAATTGTTCACTTATGTATAAATTGGCATGAAAGTTTTCCCTACACACCACACATTATTTGCACTTTTATGCAATGCATTTTGAGAACTGCATGATTATGATCTAATCACAAGATGCCAAGTGTCACAATTTAATTTGTTACATACCTCATATTTTTCTCACTTCCTCTTGGTAGGTATTTGACACAAATAATCCAAACCATTAAAATACCACCATGCATCATGTTCATAGCACCTTTATACCTTTCAACCTCCAACAAATTCAATGGCTAAACTTTATGAACTACATTACAAGACTACATGATTGTGAACCTACTAGAGGATTTTGTTCATTGTAATATCACATTATTATGACCATGGACTACCCTCACATTCGAAATATCTATGAAAAGTACTAACATCTATGTGATCATGAATCAATAACAATGATATGTTTGTCACAATATTATTCATTGTGCACTTTATAGTTTAAAAGAGTTTCATTGGGCTCTATCAACTATGAGAATATGAACCAATCACATAGTGTGACATATAATTTTTCAAAAAAACTTGTGATAATACACAACTAAAAAACACTATAGATATATTCAATAACCATGAGATTCCAATCTAATAAAATATTTTTGTTGTAGAATTACTCACATGAAATCCATATGGTAGGCATTCTTTCATTATTTTTTCTAAATAATCAGCTTGTGTCTATTTTATAATTTACTCCCTAAATAAATAATGTTATGACATATTTAAAAGGTAGATTGTTATATGTAAACTATGGAGGGAGTAGTGAATTCATTGACTTGGTACATTAAGCTAGGGAGAAGATTATGAAAGCCATTATAATTAAGGGAACTCTTCACACTCCTCTAGTTAACCATGCAACATTATTAGATAGGAATAAATCCCTATTTATAGTTTCAATAATAATTTTTACACGAATAGATGAATACTATATATTATGTGCAACACCTTCCAAAGTTAGAAATCAATTTAATCCAAAGCACCAAAAATATTGAAGTGATATAAGAGAATGAAGTTATTTTTTATTGTATATTTCTTTTTTAAAATCAGTGTAAACTTTTCATACGTTTAATATTTTGTCTAAAAAAAAAAAATTTAGTCTTGGCATGTAAGATTTATTTCTAGGTGTGGTGAGTCCCATCTAAAATATATACAAACCTTGTATTCACCTCTCAAAACGAGGAATATTTACATAATAGAGTGTTATAAATTATTCTAAAATTTTAATGATTCATGTTTTTAATCTTTCTCAAATTATAAATAATGCATGAAATGTTAGATTAGACTAATTTTTATATGAGATTCATATGTTTGAATTATAGATTATTTAAATTGAGTAATAGTTATTTTGGAGTTTTTGTGATTGAAAATTATGTTATAACTTTTATTTTATGAATTAATGTGCATGTTAAGAAATTTATTATAAATAAAAAATCTCTCAAGTGGATAATACAAGAATTTTTTGGTGATAAATTTCCATCAAAATCTTCCCTGCATTCATCTAAATCTAACTAACAACTAAAATTAAATTAATATTGGCTTGAATTTCACAGTGAATTTCAAAAAGATAATTAATTCAGGAAGATATTTCTACTAGCTTAGGAAACGCCCCTCTCTACTTTACCCTTATTTCTCTTCTAGGTTTATTTCAATTAGGATAGATGTTTTGAAATAAGATCATTGGTAATATCCATACTTAATATAGCTTAATTTGTTATTTATGATCGAATAAACACATTCTAGGGGAAATTTTTTAATAGATTAGAGACTAAATTGCTTAACAACTATTCCATGACTTGGTTATCCATGAAACCACACACATAAAACTCATGTTAAGGGTTACATCTTATGATCCTAAAACAAGATGGTGAAAACCAATGAGCCTATTGGGTATGCCACGAACTCGCATCAATAGGATAGTTGGTGTTATAAGGAGGGCCTATAATTTCTAACCATTCTTAAGCCTTTTATCAAGTTAAGTTAAAATAATCTGGAGATCCCTACAAGACTAACTATGTCAACCTTTAAATCTTGATTACTTTTTTTTAACCATTACAAGTACATAAAAATCTTAGATCTTATAAAATAAAACCTAAGATCTCACATACTCAACCAAATTCACCTATTGGTCCTAATTTTACACTAATGATTACATGGTTATCTGGGATAGTTATCAATATCCCAAAATACATTCACGAACTCCCAAAGAATCACAAGAGATATATCCCTTGATTAACTCCTATTGGAGCTAAAATAGTAGAGCATATTACATATTTTTAATTAGCTCTCAAAATATTTAATGTAGAACATGAATATGTTGTTTATCAACTTTTTCCATTCACATTACAATATGTTTTATATGATTGGTTCCTTAATATACCATATAATTCCATCCACAATTGGAATAACATTGAAGCTACTTTCTTATTGTAATTTTAAAAACTAATTTAAATACCATTATGAGGAGAGAACTCCATGAATATATCATATATTTAAATGCAAGAATTTATAATATATACACATAGATTTTTGATCCATATAGACCCAACACTCCTTTGCCTTTGATATGTATAATAACACATTAGACCCAATGATTTTTGTGTTCCTCAAGAGAGTTGCATAATTAACTGATTTATCATAGGCATATTCTAAAGCTATCAACATTAACATAAAATTTAACCCCCAAGGATTGATTGTTCCAAATATTAATCCCAATATCCCAATGTTCAATCTAATTCCTATTGCAAATCATAATATCCCTTTGCTCAATCCTCATTAATTTCCTAATGTTTTACCATTATGGTAAGTAACCTTGTATAAACAACTTGGATTTATAAATGATCAAACTATAATGCCCAATCAAAATCAATCCTTGATTCCTATTTTTAATAATAAACAAATTATAGCTCAAGATTCAATGAAAGGATAATTCAATATAATCCAATGAGTAGTTCATAAGCTCAATAATGACTTTCTAAATCTTTATAAAATTATTAAACACACATACAGACATCAATGCTCATAATTATACTTAAAATAGGTTTAATCACCAAAATAATCATCATATCAATTCTGATCCATCACCAAATAGACTCCCAAAAATCAATATTTTTTAATTAGATTTACCCAATTGGTGTAGATTACATAGCACTATTTAACATGGTGAAATTTATTGTATTTATTTTTTTAATGCTTTTGAAATTTATCAGAATAAAATAAAAGGCTATGTGTCAATTCCAAATCATTCTAATATAAAAAATTACTTTCAACACATAGTAAAACAATGATATTGTAAATGTTTAGTTTTATAGACCAATATGACAATGATATTTATGAAAATAGTGATGATTTACATGTTTTTCAATAATATAAATGAAACAATAATTCAATGAGAAGTTAAATGTAGTGTCCCTTCATGACTTTTGCACCATCAAATAATATTATCATTCCTCCTAATCCTAAATCCAATAATGATCCCACACCCCTAAAAGGTAATGATCAATAGCTTGCTACTGACAAAAAACATACCTTAAATAAATATGGTTACAATATAGAGGAGGATTTGAATAAAATTAATACAAACATCACACTACATGAGTTGACTCATATTATAGAATAATGAGATTTAGTATAAAACTCACTGATTGAGAAGCCCTCTTAAAACAATAAAAAGGCATCACATTAAAATTTATTAATTCATAATACCAAAATTGAGGTACCTCCATTCCTCCTCACTATCATAATTTTTGTCAAGAAATTACATAGTTTCTTAGTTGGCTCAAGAGTTTGAGCCAATGTTATGCTAGTCAAAAAATTTAAAAAATATGGGTCTGAATGTAATAAAATTTGATATAATTATCATTCAATTGGATAAATATGAATTTAAATAATTTGGTAAACCATTAAATGTTCACATTTAATTATAATTTTAACCTAATAGATAATAGTTAATTGATATACAAGTGGTGGACGTCCTTGAATCTTATTGGATATTATGGAGTTGTGACTAGTCTAAAATGATTAATAGATATATGGCTACTAATTTTTCACATATGTGGTTTCCTTGAAGAAGTGTATCCAAAAACACCATGGTAGAAATGGAACCCAAATTTAAATACATGATCATTGAATATAATGTTAAAAATAAAAAAAATTAACTTTATTTCATCGAGTATGGGATCTACACCCTCACTATGAGATCTATTGCTAATAAAGGAAAAAAATGTTGATATACTTGGACTTTGGACCCCTCACTTTGATGGAAATCATTATAATAAAGGATATGTTGTAGGTTTCTATTTAAATTACCCTAATTGAAAATAGTATCTCATTATGTATTGCTTACAATTTTCTTGCACTAGCATCTTGTTGAATATGAAGCATTGATCCTTGGTTTATAGTTTTTCTATGAACCATGGTGTGAAAGATTTATAATTTATAGAATATTTATATTTAGTATTCAACTAAGTAACAAAAATTCTAGATCAAGCTATCATATATAAATAAATATAAACACAAATCCTAGGATCTAATTGAATCATTTGATGTTTTCACTATTATGTCCATTCATAGAGAAGAAAATCAAATTGTTGATTATTTGATAGCCTATGTTGTAAAAAATTTCCCTTTGAATGAATTAAAATTTAAAAAAAATCAATTTAAATGGTCGCATGCCCTTCTTTTCCTCACAATATTGATAATTTTCATGTATTTGAAGATAACCAACAAATTTTATAGTTTATGAATAACTCATGTTTCTTTGAATCAAAAATAATACATGAAATTGATAAAGAATTATTTTTTGGTAATGAACTATAAGATGATGTTATCATGAAGTTATATGAGAAACAAAATACAAAAGGAATGGTTTCATTAGAAATGATGTTTTACTTGGACACACATGCTAAAATTCTAGAATATCAAAGTCTAGTGAACAAGAGTTTGTTACTATTAACTTGGAAATGGTAGAACAACCCCAGTTCATCAAAAAATGCCCAAGTTACTCTGAATATAAAAAATAATAAATAAAATCCATTCTCAAACAATATAAATATATAATTTCAAGGTCCTATGATGATTTGAAGATATTTGATCTAAGGGTCATCACTCATACTATTCCACTAAAGGATAGACAAAAACATTTCAAATAAATACAAAGATTGGTCAATCATATATTATAACCCCTCATTCACAATAAATTTAAAATTTTCCTTGTATAAATAATAATTTTCCCAATTTGACACTCATCTTGGGTTGCTAATTTAGTGCTTGTCTATGAGAAGAATGGAGAGATTATACTTTTTGTCGATTTATGAAATATTAACAGAACATCAAATAAGGAAAATTACTCAATGAAATTTTTGGATGAAGTAATTTAAATTGTTAGTGGTTCTAATATGATATCTTTTTTGGATGGATTTTTAAGATACAAACAAGTTCTAGTTGATAAAGAGGATAGAATTAAAATAACCTTCACCACTAGGTGGGGGATATTTGCCTATAAAAGAATGTATTTTGGTTTGATAAATGTAGGTGTAATATTTTATCATGCTAAAGATTTAAATTTTCAATGTTTTAATATAAAATGTATCATTTTTTATATGGATGATATAGTTGTGCTTTCTAATAACATGCATGAACATGTATAACCCTTGAGAAAGGTCTTTGATAGATGTAGAAGGTATGGCATTTCACTGAATCCAAAACAACATTTTTATAGTTAAATAAGGTAAGTTACCTAGTTGTATTATCATAAATTAAGGTATCAAAATTGATACAAGAGATCCAATGTGATCTCTGAAATCCCACTTCCTAATAGAAATAAATAATTAAAATCATTCTTCGGTAAAATTGATTTTGTGCAAAAATTCATTTATGGTTTTGTCAAGATTCTAAGACCTTGGAATTTTATAATAAAATATTCTAGAAAAGTGTAATATATGATTGAAGCCAATAAATAATTTAAATATATTAAATACACTATCATTCAATCTCTAGTATTGATCAGCCCATATTTTACTAAGGACTTCTACATATATTGTTTTGCATCTGATGATATATTTGGAGTTTTTCTTACACAAAGATCAATGATTAAGAACACCTTATTTCATTTATGACCATAAATTTAAAGGATTTAAAACTCAATTATCTTGTTTTATATAAAAAATCATAGGCATTGGTTAAAGTTGTGAAACATTTTAGACATTACATAATGCGAAACAAAATTTAAGCTATTGTCCTAGATCTAGCTGTAAAAATTATGTTTGGAAAGAATGAACTTGGAGAAAATCAAGGAAAATAGATGTAAAATTTTAAATGATATGATATATAGATCATGCTAGCTATATTGATACATGGTCAAGGCCTCATGCAACTCACAACTAAAATATATCCTAGGATCACTATGATGCAAGTAGATCAAACCCACTTTACAGGTAATAAATGGTATGATCATATCATCCACTATTTTTTATATGGGAATTAGCCTCTAGAATTGAATAAGGAACAAATAAAATCTCTAAGACTCAAATCATCTCACTTCATGATAAGTAAAGGTGTTTTATATTATAATAATTATGAAGGAAACTACAACCCTTTCATATCTAAAGAATATGCCAAATAAATCATGAATATTTTTTGTGAAAAACTCAGTAGTGGTCATCCTTATGGTAACATGACATCACATAATTTTTTATGAGCATGATATTATTGGAAATGGTTTTTAAATATACACATAATCATGTAATTACATGTCATGAATGTTAAACATTTTGCAAGAGGGAATTGCATACAGCCATACCATTGTATCTAATAATTTAATGATGTCCCTTTACTCATTAAGGGATAGATTTTGTTGGTGTGATCAATCTTAATTCCTTTAAAGGATAAAAATTTATGTTGATAATAACAATTATTGTACAAAGTGGACCGAATTTGTTACTACAAATAATAATACAATAAGATAAGTTATTAAGTTCTTGGAATAAAACATAGTTAAAGGGTTTGGAACACCATTCTCCTTAGTCTATGATAATGGACATGCTTTCCAATCTATAAAATTATTGAGTGTGCCTATGATTATAATACTACACTAAAATTATCATCAAATTATTATCTATGAAGGAATGACATCACTAAGTCTATGAACAAGAATTTAATCAATGCAATCAATAAGTCTACTTAGAAGAAACCTAGAGAATGGCATTTTATTTTTAAATGCATGCTTTGGGTAGACGAAACCATATACAAACAAGAACTTAAAACTTTACCATTTCTACTAGTTAATGTCAAGAACCTATGTTTTGAATTACATTGAGCATCCAAACTTACCAATTCATGAAGGAATATCAGGAAGGATATGATTGAATATAATTAACAATATTGAATATTATCCAAATTTAAGATACACACAAAGAATCTCTTAAAAAAATTAGTAAGCACTAGGTTATTGTCAAAATATGGTTTGACAAAAGAGCTAGGGTGAAATCTTTGATAATTTCAAATTTTATCCTACTTTAGGATAAATAACATTAAAAATTGGTTATCACTCCAATCTTGATCCATTATAGATTGGTCCATATTAGATTTATGAGATCGTGGGAAGTGACATAGTCAAACTAAAAGACTTACATGGTAATTATTTATAATTTTTGGTAAATAGCCAGTATTTTAAGCATTAATTATTAATTTTACAATCATCATCCATCTTATAATGGTTATGATTCATATTTTATGAGTATGTTAGTATAAAATTAGATTACTTAGAGTTTATGCATTTTTTTACTTTCATACTTTTTTCATAGAATAAGTAATTTATTTTCCATAATTGTAGCTAGTGAATAAGTCTTGCTTACAAAAAATATATGATGGATTAAAAAGAGATTTAATTTCATCCTTTTGCATATAAGTATCTTTTGTTATTAAAAAATTGGCTCGATCAAGATAAATATAGTGTAATATGTTCAGAAGTTAGTAGAACTAATTAATACTTGGAAATATATTAGGATTTTTCCTAAATATTTCTTGTTATTATTATAATTTGAAACTTTTTAGGATTACCATCTGAATTAATAATATTTTGTCATTAATAATAATCATGCCCACACATAAATGATAATAATATTGTCTAAAAAAAAATTCAATAATGAAGGACAATTCACTTAAATAAATTTGTATGATACATCCCTTAACCTAACTACATTGGTTTCCAACACTCTAATAAATTTAAATTAAAAAAATCAAAAGAAGAGGAAAACAACAAACCTTAAAAAAAAAAATCACTACAAGAGGGTGATTTGGTTAATCTCCATCAAGTTTATGGATGCTTGACAATAAATGGATTAAGACAAGGAGTGGAGCCAAAGGTATCTCTATTAGAGTTATAAACACCTATTTAGTAGAAAATAAATTCCAAAGCCTTCCTTTTAAATCCAAATAGACTACATATATAAAAGTATAAAATAAAAAATAAAAAATAAAATGCCATTTAGATGTCCTTATTCAATTTATTAATCCTAAGTTAATTATGAAATCCTAGTAGTAAAGTAACTAAATCATTGCACACACATGTGTGACTCTTTCTAGATGTTAAAGCTTAGTATGTCACTTGATAAGACTCAAGCTTAAGTTCAATTTTATTAACAATATAAAATTATCAGTCACCATGTTTTTTATCTTTCAAGGTTTAACTAGAGAGTCTAAGCTATAAACATCTAACATTGTTTCCCATAGTACTCACCATTTATTTTGACCAGCACAACACCATTCTTTTTTGGACTTGGGACCTATTTTTTAATAGAATTTTTTTCAAATAATTCGAGACCATGGGATAAATATAAGCAATCCAAATTCTTTAGTCATTATGATCTAATGGTTTTTTCATTTTAAAATTCATTTAATAGACTCTAATAGTTATCTCATGAATAATTTTGAGTATGATACATACAAAAGTATTAAATTTCTAAATACTTATTTTTATGGATTTTACTACAAATCATTGCATCTTAACTCATTTTTTTACTATAAAATAAGCATGCACTATGAAAATTATGTATCCCTATAATGTATATTCTTATGTTGTATGCATTATTTCAATAAATATTGTCATATGTCATGTTCATATAACCTCACAACCTCATAACCTCAAACAAATTCAATGATTAAATTATATGAACTACACTCAAGATTGTGTGACTGCAATCCTACCAAAGGATGTCATTCATCATAATATTACAATCTCATGAACATGGACTACCCACACATTCAAAAGAGATCTAATAAATTATAACAATAGCATGATTGTGAAGCAATAACAATGAGATGCATGTCACGATATTATTCACCATACACTTCATAGTTTTAATTAATTCCTTAGGGCTGTAATATTTAGAATAATGTGAACTAAATAACGACGTACCAATTTCAAATTAAATTTTAAATAATTAAGTAGAATTATTGATAAGTTTAATAACCATGAGACTTGGAGCAATTAAATATTTTCACTTTTCCAACCCATAAGAACTTACACTTTGACTAAACACAAAAAATAGACTCACATAATCCACATGGCAGGCATTATTTCATTATTTTTACCAAAAAATTACCTTGTGTCCATTAAATGATTTACTCCTTAGGTAATGAATTCTATGACAAATTTCAAAGGGAGAGTTTAATGGGAAAACCATAGAGGGAGTAGTGAAGTCATTGACTTGTTATTTTATGTCAAGGAGAAGATTGAGAGAGCTAGTGTAGTGAAGGGAACTCTTCACACTTCACCGACTAACCATGTAATTTTATTCACTATGAATAAGTCCATGTTTAAAGTTTTAATAATAAATTTGAAAAGAATATATGAGGACTACCAAGAATTCACACTTGCTTTCAATATTCATTAAGTTCCTCCAAAGCACTAGAAAAAACTAATTGATCTAAGAGAATAAAGTTATTTCTAGTTGTATATTGCTTTTGTAAAAGATTTGTAAACTATTTGCATATTTTATATTTTTTTTAAAATTTATAAAAAAAAATAGTCTTGGCATGTAAGCTTTACTTCGAAATGTGGTGAGGCCCATCTAAAACTTATATATACACCTTGTATTCACCTCTCAAAAAGAAGAATATTTATGCAATACGAGCTCAGGAATTCTCTAGAAAGTTTAATGAGACTTATTAGCTTAGATGAGACTTATTAGTTTTATCAATTTATAAGTAATGTATGAAATTTTAGATTAGACTTATTAGTATATGAGATTCATATGTGTGAATTGCAGATTAGTTAAATCAAGTAATAATTATCTTGGCTATTTTTGTGATTGAAAATTCTATTATAACTTTGATTTTGCAAATGAATGTGCGTGTTAATTAATTTATCATAAATCAAAAATATGTCAAGTGGATGTTCAAAAAAATCATTTGTAATAAATTTCCCTTTGACTCTTCATTGTATTCATCTAAATCTAAGTAATAACTAAAATTAAATGACTATTGTCTTAAATCACACATTGAATTTTTAAAATGTTGTTTTTTTAGGAATATATTTATGTCAACTTAGGAAACATCATTTTCTACTTTATCCTTATTTATCTTTTATTTTTATTTCAATAAAGATAGATTTTATATAATAGTGTCATTGTAAAATCCATACCTAGTATAGAATATCTAGTTAGTTAGGATTGAATAAACTCATTCTAGGGTCAATTTTGGAATAGATTATTCCACCACTTGGTTATCCATAACATTGAATACCTGAAACTCATGCTCTAGGTTACATCTTTTGATGCTAAAATGAGAGGGTGAAAATGATTAGTTTACTAGGTGGTCACAAACCCACTTCAACAAAGTGTAACCTCATATATCTCCCTCCCCAAAAATATGTTAAGATGAGTAGTCTTCCACCTAAGGGATACAACAAAAATGCATATTATGATTATTATTGATGTGTTGGACATTCTACAAAAAGGTGTTTTGGGTTAAGGCATAATATATAATATTTAGTGGGTAACATCATTATATATATCAATAATATTAGTACATTGATGTGTGACTTGGGCATGCATCCCATTCCTACAACTTCACGGTTGAATCCAAAATTCATACAGCCACATTCTTTGACCATACGAGATATTTCACAAGTTACTATGACTATTGTAGTTGCATGACTTATACAAGGCCAAGTTGATTATGATAGTGATGATGGATATTATCTATCATATGAATAATTCTCATATTTTGTGTCATATCCCATTTTGGCTAACCTTAAATAATGTGCTAGTATCACCCTTGTAATAATTTTTCTTTGTTGTTTTACATGAGGTGCCTTGTTTTTCTAAACTATATTTATGCTACGAGATGTATGCAATTACTAAGTTTCAATACTATTTCATATTTTATAGTTGTTTGTATCTTAAATTATATTGTATAATAATTTACATGTTTATTAAGCTCTATGGATAGGTGGTGTTGATGATTGTTTTCATGTTAGGTAGTATGACAGATGAGTTATGCCTCTGAATGATAGAATTCAGTGAACAATCACAAGGATGACGTACACATATATAAAGGTTAAATGATGAGAGAGTCACATACATTTCCACCATCACCTTAATTATCATTTTGTAATGTTTTAAACCACTATTGTGCATACCTTATACTTTGTGTTGTGACCCTATACTAGAGTGGTGAAAGTTGATAATTGTCAATTTTAGTATTTGTGATTGGCATAGCACAAATAGTGATCATTGTTATATGTATTTTAAGATGGACTTGTCTAGTGCAAGCCTATTTTGGTATTATTTTTTTTTGTTTCATTTAATAACATCACTTAATGGTTAATGTATTATAATTTTTTTATTTCTTAAAACACTTATATTACTCACATTTATATAGAATTGGCCATAACCTTGACCTTGGTTGGGAGACATTATAATCATGTCTCAAATATTTTTTGGATTATCATTATTTATAAAGTTATTTTAATCATTGAATATATTTTAATTGGATAAATAAAAATACACGAAGGTGTTGACCTTAAGCTAGGTAAAATGGTGAAGATAAAATTGAAAGGAAATGATGATATGGAAATAAATATGAAGGAGAAGGTAGTGGGATGATACCAACTAAGTGATTTTTTGGGGAATCTCTACTTGGGAACTATGGGGAATTTCTATTTTGATCCTCCACTTCACCTTGCCTTTGATTTTTTTGTTCTTAGAGTTATTGGAGGTATTTTTATATGGATTTATAACACATTTGGAAAGTTTCAAAAATATAAAATCACACAACAAGGAAAGCAAGGAGTAAACCAAAAAAAATCTTACCAGCAGTCATCAATTGAGACATGATATTTAGTTGTTTCATTTTCTTTCCTCATTTTGGTTTCCTCCTATTATATTTGAGTTCCATGGTAAATTAATTGATAAAAGGAACCAAATGGATAATCCAATATGGAGATCCTATAACTCATTACATTATTTGCATGATTATTCATTGGCCTTATCTTCTCCAAGTGATCCCCTCTATTGACTCACCAAAATTGTGACTCTCCCTTTTCCTTCTCTGCTCTGATGTTGTCACATATTAAATTGTAATATAGAATGATTATTTTTTGGTTTGGGGTTGAAATAAAACCCTAGATAATTTATGTTTTCTTGACCAATTTGGTTTCAAATCCACTTATTTTTTCCCTCATATGGGTACAATTTAGAATAAGGGTTCTACCCTTTGGTGGTTTCTCGATACCGATAAAGATGTAAGTATAGACTATGTGAGCTCATTGTTGTGTGTTAATTTTGATTGTATTTTTTTGTTCCCATGTAAATGAAAACCCTAGTTTTAATGGTGGATTGCAAAACCTTGAAATATCTCTCTCTCACATCCCTTTACCTATGTATTCTTTTATTTCACTATTATTTTGCTTGAACAACTCTTACATGATCGGGATAATGGTTGGGGTGGTAAAGGACACCAATGTTTGGGCTCATCTTATTCATATCCCTTAAATTCAACATTTGCATGGTTAATTTTCTTAGTGGATATTCTTGATGTAGATGTTGTTTACTATACTATTGTATTTTTATTCTCTCAAACTTGATTGCTTAAAGCACTATTTGTAATAGTTTTAAAATATTCTAAATGTTGTAATATATGAATGTTCTACCATTTTTTATTAAAAAAGTATTACCACTGTTAATAATATAGATAAATGGCATTCATAAGGATATGCCTTTGTATTGAGCATTTTGTGATATTTTTTATTCTTAAGCTAACCATAGTTATAAATTGATTTTATTGTGTAAATCATGTAGAATGTATAATGATCTAGGATGCCTACATTAAGTATATTTTACATCATCATGTTGAATGATATAATATATTATTGACATTTAAACCATAACTAGAGTGTGCATGGTAGTATAATAGTAATTTTTACCCTTTTGTCATGGAAAATCTCTTGATAATGAGATGTACTATGCATATCTCAATTCTAGTGAATGTTTTGCTTAAGTTATTGACACTATTTGTTTATGTTACCACTCAGTTTTTATGTTATAACATTAGTATGAATCATGTAAAACTATATCGAGTATGTTCATTGTTGCATGGATTAAACTTGAGAATATTTTGAATAATTTTAATAAGCAATTTAAGTTCTAATTATTTGTACTTGTATCTTATAGGGTCCTAAATGCATATTGGGTATGTTATGACATCACCATGTGTATTAATGAAACAATATTAAGATTTATCTTATTATGTGGTATTTTGTGCTTATAATTAAAATATTTTTATTAGGGTTATTGCTCCATTATTAAGTGTGCATTACATTTTGATTACAATCTTATGAAGGCTTTCATTGTAAATTTATATTCCTCATTTATTTATGATGGAAATTTATAATAGGTAGGATTGTCTACATATGGAAAAAAATACTTTGAAAAGTCTAAAGAGCTAAGAATCATGGTAGGTGTACATAATATAGTTATTTTAATTTTTTATTATATATTTTTTATCCTAGTACTTTGGTGTGAATGGAACCTAATGGTAATATCTCACATAGGAACTTTCTAGCATAATGAAATACTAAGTGTTGTTGGCCCCAGAATCCTTGAATCCATACGTATTCATGAGATTGAGTGTTCCAGAGGGAAAAGAAGAAGATAATGCATGGGATAAATATATCCCCTCATTAATTTTAGGACTGATGTTGGTTTAATCAAGGATCAAGCAGTTTGACCTTGATATACTCATAGATTAGTAGTTGTTACTACCAGGGTTCAATGTATGTGTGGCTACATCAAAAATTACTACCAACTAATATAAACCTCATTCATTAATTTCCATCAAATTAGACCTCATTTATTTATAAAATAGCAAAAGGGTATTTCAACACCAAACTAACATAAAATGGGAAAGCAAAGTAATACAGAAAAGAAATGGTGGTAGGACTAAAAGAGTGTCAATGCTTCAAGATCTAAGTTGTATATGTGCTCTGCCACAATTATACCACTATGTACCAAGTTTCACTAAGATCTCTGGCTCATCTTTACACATGGAAATTTATCTAAGGAAAATAGAGGGGAATGTTTAATTTTTAAACCTTTCACTAAATATCAACACTTAAAAGAACCTATAGTATGTAACATATAGATTCCTCAATATAATATGTAACTGTACATAGATTAAAGGCATTACAAATAAAGTGATAAATTTTTACAAGCGAGTTACAATAGTGAGCACATTATAACTATTGCATTCACTTGTGTAACAAAGCACTAGTTTGATTCTTTAACACTAACAAATATTCAAAACTAAAATTGTTGACACATTAGAAAACAAACCCATTAGTTTAGCTAAAATCAATAAATAACATTCATTACAAACATAGTTTCCTTTAAAAAATTGATAACCATGGTAGACACTTAAAGCTTAAAAGGGTGAAGGAATAGTAGATGTAATCATGTCTTGATTCTAATAGCACTTTGAGACCTAATTTTTTTTACTTTTAAAATTGATTACAATTTATAATATATAGAGAATGGAGTTCACCTTAAAATAGCACAAGATTCTCATTCTTGACCATGATAGCCTCCTAAAGTTTTTTACAACTACATGATTTAGAAAAAATGAGAAGATATATGAGCACCCACCTAACTAATACATGGATGAGTTATCAATGAACTATCTCCCAATTATTTGGATTATGCCTTTTTAGTAGCTAGCATGATTACCATTAGGTCAAACTCTTAATCTAGCTTAGCTAAATTCATTGGTGGTTCTCAAAATATCACCTCTAATTGGGCCATTAATATTTGATACACTTGGAGTGGGTCCTGCATGGAAGCTTTGACCTTTGATACCTCATTGATGCTTGTATTAGAGCAAGTAGAGAGTTCTAACATAGCTTGAGCTCTAGCCTTGTTGGCTTTTGCTACCCTTTTCCTCATGACCTGGTCAAAATAACCTAGGTAAACTCTAAACTCACTTTTATTTAGAATATTTTCATGTAGGTGGAATAATAAAATGATGTTGAGCTCCTTAAAGTAGGCCAACATCTTTTCCCTACGTTATCTTAGAGGTTTCACTATTATTTAGCATAGTTTCAATTGAAGCCCTCATGCTCCCTATATACATCTAGTAGATGCTCAGGTCTAAAATGGGCATGATTTTTAAATCTAAGAACATGACTTTGTGTATGATTATCACCAACTTCCATCACTTGCTATCTAGGAGAGCAATCCTCTCCAAATATGCCTAGGCCCTTAGGATATGTGTTTTACTATCCATTAGAGTCTCAACCACTTATCCCAATGTTGAGAAGAGTTGTAGAAGGGCATCCTCAACTCATCTAATCAACTATATAGGGAATTAGCTCTTTACTTGTGCTTTCAAGGCTTAGACCTTCTCTTACATGTCCTTCATTAGCTTCTCTAACATAAGTGTGTAAATCAAATCATAAAGACTAGATCCTTAGCCACTTTCTCTTCTCCCATGTATGTCCTCACTTTTGTGAGGGATAAAAGGTTTTATTGAGTTTTAAATACCATAGGGTTCCCCTCTTGGATTAAATTATGGTTAAGGGTTTTCCTTATATTCCTTATGGTGTAGTCAAAGTCCCACTATACTTTGGGATCACCCTGCAAGGATATATCGAGTGCATGTAACACTATGGTTATTCCCATGGTAGAAGGAGGTATTGGTAGGGTGATAGATATGGATGTAGTAGGTAGAGGTATAAATGGATGTGGAACATGTGACATAGAGGGAATGAAGGAAAAGATCAATGGAAGAGGAGTAGGCATGGAGTTAAAAGGGGGTAAGATTAAATGAGAGGCCCAAGGGAACATTTGTGTCTGCCACTAGTTTTGGGTCAAGTTGACCTATGGGAAAATGACACTAGGGAGATTAGAATTAAACATAAGGTAAGAAATTTTTTGGTAAAACCAAGACCTTGGGCATCTAGGATAATAGATCAAGGAAGCCTAGGAATGATGCATAGAGAAAGGATAGGTGGTGTAAGAGGTCAGGGATGGGTCGTCTTTTGTTTCTTTTTGGGCCTCTTGCCTAGATAAGCATTAGCTATTATAGTGGAAGGATTCGAGGTGGTAAAGGCCATGAGAACTGACTAAGGAATATTTTGGATGATCACTGGTGTTATTTTTAGGTCTTGGGTCAATTGAATTATGCACATGAGTTCACTTATTATAGGGGAGGTAACATAACTTATTGGAGTTAGGGCACTTATATATTTCTAAACCTATAAAATAAGTGGTGGGGGCACCATGGAGGTCCATACTTTAGGAATGGATTATGTAGATGGAAACTAGGATGTGATAAGGCTATGCATAGCTAAATCTAGTGGCACTTGGGTGAATTAAGAAAGGGTTATAATAGGGGAAAGTAGGGGCATAACTAGAGTGGATTATTATGGGGAAGGGAAACCAAGATAGGTTCCACAAGGTTGATAAGGAATGGTGGTAGCAGGGGGAGGGATCTATAGGGGTAGTGATGGTTGGTCATGCCTTGGGCTTATCTATTGACTACTACTAATGTCAAACTTGAGCACCTATGTAGCCTTAGGTCCAGCCATTGAAATTTAAGCCACTTTAGGTTGAGTTGTTAGGGCTTGATTTACCTAAAATTAAGTTACCTAGACCATGGGAGGTGGTGTAACTGGATAATAATTCCATAGAGGTGAAACTCATAAAAGATAAGGCCTTGGAAGAGAAGGAGATATGACCCCTTGCATAATTCTTTGAGAGATTTGGGGGGTTTCCTAAACATCCCCTTTGGGTTGAGTCGCTATGGAGGAGGCAAGGCCAACTTGGATGGATGGTCCAGGATGAGCCTACTTTCCTTTCTTCTTATTTTCCTTGATTTGGGAAAACACCTCCTAATCATCAATTAGGTTTAGATAGAGCTCATCCTCCTCATAGGACTGGTGGACATAGTTGATGTTTAGGTAGGCCTGGTATTTTTCTATATGAGCCCAGATAACACTATGTAGATCATAATCTTGATGTTAAACATGACATATAAGTTCCTTCCCATTAGCATATTATATAGAAGATGTAAATCCCTATATATGCAGTGCCTAATGGTGATCAAGAGGAGTGATTGGGCCTTTTGTTAGTAACTAATGTAGTGGTTGAAGATGCCTTTCACTAGTTTATAGGTGATTTCCTACTCTGCTAGGTGGTCTAAGAGTTGATGTGGTAGGTGGAGGGGAGACTTTACAATGTTAACCATCTGTATTATGGTGTCATCTTGAAGTACCAATAGTCACTAATGGGGATGAGATATTACCTTATCTCCTTTGATAATCAAGGCATGGTTGCCTCATTGATGGCCATGTAGATCAGCAGGTAGAAGGACTCACATATGTCTCAAATATGGTTCTAGTAATGGTGTCCACATAGTTTTTATAAAACTACAAGGACCACCATGCCTTTAAAAACCCATGCTAAAAAGGTAGAAGGCTTGAATGTGAGTGTTGTATAGACTAGATCAACTAGGTAGATCATCATGTAAAATTTGTTTCCTCCTCAAACATCTCTCACTACCTTGATCAAATTAAAATTAATCACCCCCAAGGTCGAGGACCTAATCACCCTTGAGGATCATGTGGATCAAGGGAATCCATATCAAGTTGAGGTGCAAGTGGTCACTTTCATTGAACAAATGGTCTAGAAATATCATCTTGATGTGTACTCCCTCATTGAAAGTGTGAATGGTATATGCATTTACTTTCATCTTATCAACCCACTTAGTATTTATATTCTCCATCCAGTCCTTTATGATATCATATATCTAGTAGGTGCCTATCTAGGTGCTCATAGTGTTATAATCATAGGTGATTATATAATATAGGAGGTTATAGTAAGCTTTTAAAACCCCTATAGAAATATTTATGATCTAATGCATAGAAGTCATGGAGAAAACCATGTCATGAACACCATCTTATGCCTACTTAGTAGTGAGCATAAATTTTCCAAATAAGTTTGCATAGGGGAAGACCTCAGGATTAACTATATCTTAGTGTAGCATGTACTTTTCATATACCTATAGGGAATCTTCAAAATCAACTTCATCTTCATCATCACTGGTAGAATATTTCATCACCAAGTCAGTAGCCTTGAATATTTCATTATAGTGTTTGAAATGTGTGAGGTCATCTAAGAACATGGTGTCCTGATACTTAGGCTCAACTTTAGGGTTAGGAAGAATATGCAACCATTGAAGAAAGGATTGGATCTCTATGATAACATGTTCTAAGCAAGCAGGAGCATGGAAGGCATAAAAATTCATAAAAAATAATGAGTAGATTAGGAAATTGGGACTAATAATGATTCATAAATATCTTTTGTATTGACACATGTTGGCTCACTCAATGTGAATTCAAATTTGAGTTAGTGTCTATATTTTCCCATTTATTTCCTACTCTAGACTTAAACTCAATGATCTCCACCATGTGTCACCTACTAGATTTAGTGATTAAGATGCAACATTCAAATTTGTCCAATTACGGCCCATTTCCCCATTTACTTAATGCTAAGAGCATGTTAGGCACATTTTCATTTCATCCTAGTGATATATTGGGTATCTTACTTCATGTGCCATGTGTCAATCACTAATTATTCCTGATTATACTAGTTACCATATAGGCATAGTTTGATACTTCACTTTTACACCCTCAAGAGTAAGATTAGCCAACTCAAGGAGTAAAATGATGCATCACATCCTTTAATTTTTCTTTTAAGTCTAACTATAAGTTATTTAGCATGCTTGGAAATTTTTGGGATTATTCTATAAATCTATATAAAAGTGCCATGTGGCATGGTCTATTAGGTTAGGCTCTCCTAGGATATGACGTAACTTTTAGATCTAAGAGACTGATAGCTTTGATAGTGAGTCATGTTCCATCTTTTGATTTGGGTAGGTTCTCTCATGTTCTGACATCTCTATCAAAATTTAGAGGTTGATGCATTGACATCAAGGCCACCTGATTGGTTGAGCTTTGGCATTTATAGTCACCAAGACCACGTGGTGTATTCTCATTTTATTAGGCTCCCCTAGGCTCTAACATCTCTATAAAGATTGGGAAACTAACCATTATAAAAGTTAGAGGATCTAATTGGTTAGGGCTCTTTCAGGATGTAACATCTTAATCGAGACTAGGATATTAATGTGCTCTAATAGTTAGAACCATGTGATTCTTTATGATTTGGTCACTCAACCTATGAGAATCCATGAAAAGAGACTAAGTAAAAAAAGAAACCATGTTAACAAATACAACTCACTTGTTCATCGATGTAGCTATATAAGGTGCCATGTAGGACTCTGATAAATTGATACTCTAGGATCTTTTGAATAAGTTCAAATCTACATATTTATAATTTTCATGTAATAAAAATATTCTAAGTATGAAAATGCATTGTTCTACTTAGATGCGATAAAGCTTCAACTATACTTAAATTTAGAAATTTTGGGGAGGATTAATAGGCATCAAATGCCACTCTAAATACAATAGATGTGTGGGAAAACCAAGGTGGAATAGAAAATCAAGGCATGAAAATAAATATGTTAATCAAGGAGAGGCTAAAAAGTTGAGAACCTTAAATTCAATCAATTTTTAAGAAGGTTCCCCCACTTTTCAAAATAATGGGTGTGTTGGACACATCAAATGATGACTTCCATGAGGAAATTGATATTAATCACTTAGAACGCAAGTTTTAAACCTTTGTTTCTATATAACTCATATACTATAATAAAATCTTTGGACACTTACGTTTGGGATAGACACCTGCATTGACACTACTATCTTAACTCGATGCAAGTGTCTAATACATTAAAGTCATCCAATTTGAAAATGAAATGTATCTTAATGGTTGTCCTAAGTGATTTAACGTGAGTTAATTCTCCATATGGATTGATATACATATGAGATAAAAGCTCATTCATTCACCACCTAGAAACATCTTACATACTTACTAGACAACTTACAAAAGGCACTCAATCAAGTGAGCAAAGATTCATTATTTTCTCCTATTTTCATATCAGTCATAGGGACAACACAAACATATGTATAAAGTACTCAAGGAGCATCCCTAGGGCTATATTTTCCAAATTACAAGCGAGGCCACTATTGTACTTGCTTTGCACATATTTCATGATTCACACACAAGCCAACATGTAGGGGATAAATACATTAGTCTGAGGCCCTCTTTAGAGTATTGGCTATGTAATAAGCACTCATTGATAGAGGGCTCTTTGGGGTCAGCTCAACACCATGTGCCCACTAACCCATTTTTCCTCAAGGTCACTATGAAGATGAAGAAATAGGGTTTTAAAATTTTATGAGTGATAGTCCATGACCCAGATCTGAATGCACCAGAGTGAATTTAAATAAAAACCTATAAGCATCTAGGTGGTCACATCCTTTTCTAGTAGGTATTTGGTATAGGACACTTGTGTCGAGTTCAGATAGTAGCAATGACACAATTATCCTAGGATGACATTAGTGTTTTTGATTCTAGAAGCATCCAATCTAGAATTTGATGACTATTTTAGAACCATCTTCTAGTATGTTTCTTGCCTATCCTATATTTGTAATTTTTA
Source organism: Torreya grandis (assembly GCA_037957365.1). Classification (NCBI taxonomy): domain Eukaryota; kingdom Viridiplantae; phylum Streptophyta; class Pinopsida; order Cupressales; family Taxaceae; genus Torreya; species Torreya grandis. Next base: position 991,268 of record JARHVA010005379.1, on the reverse strand, counting down.
TATATAGTATAGTTTTACTTTCTATTTTTAGCATAAATCAACATAAAAAATTCAATGTAGGTTTATATCTGAGTTTATCACTTAATTAATCTATTGTAGATCTTATTATTACCCTTTTACTTATTCATTTCTATAGACCCATTTAATGAGTATCTAGGTAACCTCAACCTAAAAAACACTACATCATTCTTACCTAAGTGTACCACTTTAGATGTTTCTTACCTACTTTGTCCTAATCTTTGTGTTTTTTATCTCTCTCATCATGGATGATATTGATTGCTTTGATGACTATGATTATGAAACCCTCCAGCTTTTTATTAAGGAAGGGGTGAAAATTGATTACTCTTATCTTATTCCAAGTGATAAATCCTCAAATATCAAATCTTTGAATGGTGGTAACTACCATCCCTCGAATCAAGTTCATACTCTCACCATTTCAAGAGATGATTTGACCCATATTAAGGAATATAAAAATCCTTTACACATTTATCCTACACCACCATTATATATTTTTGGCCTTGGATATTTACTAAAATATAGATACCAAGGCCAAGGATTGAGAAAACATGAACAATGTATAAACCCACCCCATATCTCTTAAATTTAATAATACAAATTGACAAAGCTTGGGGTTTTCACAAAAATTCATGAGCTACCAACAAAGCAAGTCATCTAAACATGTTCTTCATGAACATTTTACCATAAAATTGGGTAGATATGACCAAAAAGATTCTTCATTTGACCGTCAAAAGTTCTAAAAAATGCATAAATAAATTATGACTAATTTACAAATAACTTATAAGGGGGATATGCCTTCAAGCAAACTAATTCAGAACCCCAAAATTCCTACATTCCCAAACAATATTCCCCTTATCAAATGTGATGGTTTTTTCTTTCCTTCATTTAAAACAAATTATTTATCAAAAAAGGTGACTTTACAAAAGATTTCTTAAGCTCAAATTGTTATACCCTTACCAAAGGTAAATGAAACAAATTCTACCTATGGTCCAAGCTATTAAAATGATATACCAAAAGTACCAAAGTTCAAATATCCCATAACACTACTAATATATCCTAAATTTAGTGATTATGAACTTGCACTTGTTATACCAAAGGATGATGATACTCATGAAATTTCCCTAATATGATTCTAAGATCGAAAGACATGCAGTTTCCAAACTTATAAAATAATTGGGGAAATAGATGAATTGGGCCATCTGGGAAAGTTGGAAAGATTGAACCTAACCATGGATCAATAGGTGTATACTAAATATGACATAATATAAAAATTGTGACCTTGCATGACCGCTTGAATTGCTTTCTTCAAGTTGTATGAAATAATCTACCATAGGGAAAGTTTATTTCTATCATTAATAATCATGTCCAAGGTGGAAATCCATATTTTCTTTACATGGATGGTATTTGAGGCCCAAAATAATATATTCATTGGACTCATGCATACTCTCACCCCCCATTTGAAATTAATAAGTGTGTATGCATCAATATCTCCTTTGTTAACCCACCATTCAAAGTCTTTGGCCCAATATTTCAATATTTTTACCAAGTCATTCTTCTCAAGCCACTTAGAATAAACCTATTGATTATATGCAAATGTGGGTTATGGAAACTTACAATACTGCCCAAAAGCTACACCAGCTATGTAAGTTATTTGTTCTTCATATTTGGTGAGTAAATAATATCATATTTCATTGTAGATCTATTGAAGACATTGTAAAAGAGATAAATATAAGGAAATATCTCAATCTTGGCCATTACATTATGTATACCAAACCTTTTGAGGGCTATCAAGTCATCCACGTATTCAATCTTATCTGATGTGGCTCACTCATCATCATTCAAGGTGTGGGCCTCTTTTATCTATTTAAATAGAGAATTTTAGTGTTTATTTGAAACAATGATGGGAGAGAAAGTAGTGTCTTTAAACTCTTGGCTGACCCATAAGAAGAAGATGTGGACATTTTTGTTTATCTCATGTTCTTTGTGACACTTTTGGTGTACTTCAAACTAGGAATACTTTGGCTCTATGAAAATTTACTAGTAATGGTAACTTGGAATCATTTATATCTGTTATTAATGTCACATATGTTGTGATAAAAACACATAAAGTATTCAAAAATATACAAACCATTAACAAGCGATGACCTGAATTAATTATCCTTTTATTTTGCTCATCATTATTTGATTTTAATATTTTTGTGGCTTTATTATCAATGAAGGCATCTCTACCATCCATGTGTTGGGATCTCATAATCACATAATTCATAGAGTGTTCTTATAATTTCCTAGTTTACTTTGAATTTCATGGATGTATGGAATTCATAAATTTATTCTATATTTCCATTGAATTTTGATTGCCTGTGAGCCATACACTTATCATGAAGATCTCATGATCTGAGATGAAAACATACCTTTGATGTACTATGAGACTTTTTTACTTCTACCATTATTGTGATCAATATAATACCACCATGTGGCACCTTTCGAATGGATCAAATTTGTGAAGTTCTCAAAATTCTTGGTTTTACTATGAATAAAGGTTGTTGCGTGACTAGGTGAGAGAAACAAGTGGAAACATGTGATTGCTTTAGAGTCATAAAACATACATAAATTTAGAGATTTCTCTATTTTGGTCATGAATTTTTAGGATGTTGATTTTATATATACCATTTGAGATTTACATATTCACCTGCACATAAATAAAATAATATAAATCCCTTGAAAGGATTTAGATCAAATAATAAAATCAAAATAACATATTAATATCCCTATGAGAATTTGAATATGATGCATGGTATTTTTTGAATGGCCTCAGATTCTCAAAGTCATGGAATGTTAAATTTGGCCCGAGTGATTTTCGTGGATTTGTGAGTCCGTGGAATTTAAAATCTAATATATAAATGATCGCATCTACCTTACGTGTTCATAATACTTAGACAAACTCTATTAAATATATAGAGGAGTAAATTATAAATAAAAACTTTACGAAATCAAATGATTCTCCCAACACAATCATGGAATCACATAATGATCAAAGTGAGAAAAGTTGTCTCCATGGATCTATGAAGTTTCTAAATTTCAGATTAAGTTTATGATCGGATACACACAACATGAAATATATAAGAGTGAACTAAAGGACTTAAGGTTGCAAGATATAATATTATAACGAGACCATTAAATTTTATTTTAAATGTCGATCATATTAAGATTAAAGTTAATTATGATTAATTTTTACATACATTTTGAAAGGAAATTTCAATAGATTTTTAATTTCAAATTATATATTTGAAAAAAAATATGATCTCCATTTTTTTTAAATGAATGAGGCATGTTGGTCACAACAAAGTTGTAGGTTAGTAGGAATCCTCCTCTTTTTTATTTTTCTCATTTTTCCCCCTTAACTTATATCTTTCTTAACCCTTGCTTATTTTTCTTCTTGGCTTGTCTCTTTTTCCCTTTTGTTTGCGCCTCTTGACTTGTTTGTTTCTAAATTTATTTCTCCTTGGTTCTTCTTACTTTCACCTCCTAGCTTGCTCCTTGCTTAATCCATTCTTCTGAAAAATTGTAAAAATACAAAAACATGGTAAAACATGAGAAAACAAGAATGTATTTTCCTTTATCTTCATTTATTACATAGATACATATGGTTACATATCACTACTTATATACCTACATTAGAGTTTTACATATCCATTCTTAAGCACATGCTTCTCATGGTATTCTTTGAGTTGGATGTAAGATATATAAGTTGCATATGATCAAGGAATGATATATATTTTTTGGCTTCATTATGCCCACACTCATGAGAATTATCACATTAGGGGCACACCTATACTATGGGCATTTTTAACTTTCTATCCTTCCTATTTATGCTAACATCCTTCCTAATTTTCATTTTCATATAGATATTTATACACTTTCTTATACATATCTTGCTCTAGCTTACATCTTCTATGTTTCATTACATGGATACATTGTGTTATTTCATATGATGGTCACATGGTTACAATGTATATTACCTTGTGTGCCCTGTGATTGATTATTTGTTTTCATAGTGTGCTTGTGCTTTTGTGTGATTTTTTGTGTTACTTGTCATATTTTTTATTATGTTGTCCATATAGAATACTCTAGTTATCATGTCATGTATATGTGACTAATTAATTTTTGGTCACATTGCTTATTTTGATAGTTGTATTTTATTTATATGGAATAGATGATTGTGCATGATTACATTGCATTTACTATGTGATGTCATATGCCTAGTGCCATGATATATATCATGCATGCTTTTTTTTGGTATATCATGCTTGGTGCCAACATTTCCATGGTCTCTACCATGAATCTATTGGTCATACTATTATTTTTTTCTTCATTTATATATTTATCCCTCCTAGGTAAATGTTGTTACATTGGGGCATGTCATTTATCCCTCTTTGCAGTTAAAATTGGGCATATAACTTTACCCTCTCCTTATTGAGATTATCATCTATTACTTCCATTGGAGGCATGATGCACCCATGTGTCTATTGATCTAAATTGCATATATTGAAGGATGGTATTTTTGCATGATGTCCTCCATACATCTAATTATATTGTGGTTACTATATTGGGTACATATTTTGACATATGGTTACATTGGGGCATATAATGTATCCCTCTTTATGGGGTACCATCAGAGCATATCACTTGTCCTTTAATTTTTACACATTTGTTTGAAATATTAATATTGGGTTACATATTACTATTAACCCTTACATGATGACATCTTTGTATGGTTACACGTGTTTACAAATTTTATTTAAACTATTATAACAACCTAATTTCTATGTTACACATTATACATTTAATCTTTTCATTTGAGATGATTGATTTTTAGGATCCATTTCTCACCTTAAAAGGGTGGAATCTATCTAGCATGTTTTATTAGTAGTTATAGGTTAAAAATAAACCATCTAAGGTAGTTTAACAATTTGTTTTCTTCTCCAACCAACAATTAAAAAAAATCCCCATTGTGTGGGTCAATAGGATCCAAATTTTTTAATGAACTAAAGAACTAGGTTTTTAGTTTTAATTTTCGATGTTCAATTTTAGAGTTTTAAGAGTGATAACATGGTTCTTATACTGCTAGATGTATTTATTCATTTTCTCATTATAATTTCATTTATTTTATGGTTAAATTTATTATCTACTTGGTAGCATTCATGTTTTCTTGTAGGTACATTAGATTTGTTGACATTGGAGCATGGGTAAGTCATTTATAGAAATACAAATTTCATCTTCAACCCTATCAGATAATTTTTAGGTATGAACTTTATTTTTACTTTGATACACTTGCACATACACACATAAAATTGGGGATTATGTAGACATCTAATTTTTTTATAAGTTATGTAATTATGGCATATTTGTCATGCATTTGTACATTTAGTTCATTTGATTACATTTGGTTCATTTGATTAAATTTGGCTCCTTTCTAAACACTTTCCCTTCACATTGGACATTTTATACACTTTCCTTATCACCCATGAACATCTTCATATATATACTTTGTCTACATCAGGATCCATCTAGTTATTATTTAGTTTAGCTTGATCTTTGTTTCATGGTATTTTTCTAACATGACCATTTTTTATGTTGGCCAAAAGTGATTTGACCATTTTTTTGTGGTGGTTGAAAGTGGTTAAATTTATTGTGGGTCCATTATACCACTATGTGTTAAATTATTGTGCCTTAATTATTGGTGTTGATTATATTTTGTGATTATATAACACCTCAAATTTGTACACTTGTAAAACTCAGACCTTGGTTGTTCCTCTCAGTTCTCTACCTTTCTTGCTTTCATAACTCTTGCATCTACTCTATCTTTATGCCTCTTATCCTATATCTCTTAGTTTGACCAATATTATATTGATGACCTAGGTCTTATATCTTTCCCAAAATTCTTAAAATGTATTTATATTCCATCTCTACAAGTTCTAAACTTATACATAATCTCCTACTCCATATACACTAACATCTGAGGTAGATATCAACATCGATGTTATTTTCATGTCCTAACACAAGTGTCTAATACCATAAAGTCATCCAAGTTTCAAATGAAATGTATCCTAATGGTTGGCTTAAGTGTTTTAATGTGAGTTATTACTCAAAAGGGATTGTTATAAATATAAGGTCAACCCTCATTCATTCCTCACCTAGAAACACTTAGAAAAATACCAAAGAGACCAAGGTACTTATCAAAAGTATTATATCAAGTATTCAATTGAAAAAATCCTCTCTATTTACATCTCAATTATAGATAAATCACATCTATATGTATGAATTACTAAAGGATCATCCCAAGAGCTTAATTTTTCAAGTTACAATCTAGGTAACCATTGTACTTGCTTTGCACACATTGTATGATTCACACACAAGCCAACATATAAGGGAGAAATATATTAGTTTGAGGCCCTCTTCAAAGTATTGGCTATGTCGGCAATGTCTTTTGATAATGGGGTCAATGGAGTCAGCTCTACACCATGTGCCCACTAACCCATTTTTCCCCAAGGTCACTATGAAGATGGAAAGTTAGGGTTTTACCATTTCACAAAGAGTGATAGTCCATGAGCCAGATCTAAATAAACTAAATTGAAGGTGAATTAGAACCCAAAATCACCTAAGAGTCTACATATTGTTTCAATAGATATTCCATCTATGACACTATCATCAAACCCAAACATTAGCATCGATGCAACCACCCAAGGATAATATTATTGTCTAGAGAGCTAGAAGCATCAGAGCCAAAATTTGATGATTGTTTCAAAATCTCTTTCTAACCTAATTTTACCCTGTTCTAGATCTATAACTACATTAGCATCATAACAAGCTAATTACATCACTTCTTTGTCATTTCTATATATAGCATAGTTGTACTTTCCATATTTAGACTATCTCAACATAATAAATTTAGTGTATGTTTATATCTAAATTTAGCACTTAATTGGCCTATTACAGATATGATTATCACCTTGTGCCATTTTATTTCTATATTCCCCTTTAATACAATCTAGATAGCACCAATCTGAAAACTATTTTAGGGTTAACCATTTAGTAAATCTGATCTTTGAACATCAAAACCCTAAGCATACCCTTTGGGATGCTTATTTCCTATTTCATCCTAATATTTATCTTTTATCATGGATAACATTTATTATTTTGATGATTATGATTATGAAACTATCTAATTATACCTCAAGGAAGGAATTCAAATTGACTACTCTTGCATTCTTCCAAGTGCTAAAGCATGTAATATAAAATCCTTGAATGGTGGTATTTCTTATCCCTTTAATCAATTACATGTTTCCACCACTTCAAGAGATGAGTTCATTCATCTCAAAGAAGATGAAAATCCTTTGGCCACACTTCCTATACCACCATTATATGACTTTGGCACTTAAAAAAGTATGGATATCATAGCCAAAGATTGGGCAAACTTGAGTAAGGTATAACCCACTCTATATCCATAAAATATATCAAATCAAATAGGTAAGGTTTGGGTTTTTCAAACACATCCTTGACTCACCAACCATTCAAACTAACTAAACATGTACATTTTACCAAAAAAGTGGTTACATATGACCAAGATGTTCCTTCATTTGATCATCAAAATTTTTGACAACTACATAAACAACTTATGGATAATATGTGAACAACTAATAAGGGAGACATGTCTTCAATAAAATTTATTAAACCCCCCAACATTACTAAATTTCCAAATAATATCCCTATATTCAAGGGTGATGGTTTTTTCCTACCTTCATTTGAAAAATATATATATATCAAAAAAGGTGTCCTCACCAAACTTTTTCCAATGGTAAAATTGTTATACCTTTACAAAAGGAAAACAAAACAAATTATTCAAATGGTAAAAACTATCAAAATAATATACCAAACATACCAAATTTAAAAGATCCCATATCATTACCAAAATGTCTGAAATTTAGTGATCATGAACTTTCACTTGTTACACATAAGGATGATGATACCCATATGCCTAGATTCAAAAGAGGTGGTGGGTTGAAACCAATGATAATACCTATGATAAAAACCTCTATCCCCATAGAATATCTATTGTCTATAATGACCACTATTGGGGACCTTCAAAATCAAGTTTTTATACTCCAAATGTAAATGGCTTTCCATAATGATAATGCACATGTTACCCCATTCAATAATCAACCTCTTGCACAATGTGTACTTGAATATCCTTATCCCCAAGATTTTGAGTTACCATATTTACTTCTCTTTTTGAGAACAAGGACCCATTTGACCACATTATCAGTTAGGTACATTGTTTTGGTCAATGGGCATAATATGACAAATTATTTCTAAAAATTTTCCATGTGATTATTTTTTTATGAGCTCAAAATTGGTTCTATAGTTTATCAAAGGGTTCCTTAAGCATTTTATTACAATTATAAGATGAATTTTTCATGGATTTTAATATCCACAAGGTGCCAAAAATTAAATTAGAAAAATTTCACAATTTCAAACAACATGATGATGAGTCCCTTCAAGATTATACTATTTAATTTAAAAGTACATCATATGAAAAAGCATTTAGACCCTCATATTTGAAATTACAATTTATCTTTAGTAGAGGCCTTCTTTCCCAATTAAAGAAATGACATTACATTAACAATATGATGCATTTACCCCTTTACATAATGATGTGCATAGATATGCTTCCTTCATAATTATTCATTCAAAAAAAATTAACATATCTCCCTCCAAATATAAAAGCTTTATCCCTCACTCAAAGGATGGAGATAGTTTACCTAAGGAACATTGTGAACAAAATTATGGTATCCCTAATCTCTATATGAGCAGTTCACAAATGTTACTCAACATGGGGCCAATCCAAGGTCCAAAACTTATGAAAGAATCTCAAAGTGAACAACAAAAAAAGCATCCATCCTAACAATATTTTATAATTACCTTATACATGGGTGGTGCTTATTTTTTGCATAACCATATTGATCCTACACAAGCAAAAACTATTTACAATATAAGATGCTTACAATAAATGGGCTTTAATCTAACAAACTTATAAAATAAAGGAGGTTGGAAAGACTCCTTAGAAAACATACCGATACCAATTACTTGTGGTCTTAAATTAATTCAAACAGAGGTTTGGGTTATGGCTACCACATATCCATATGCATTTACATTAGGAACTCTTTGGCTATACTAAATGGAATAAAAAAATCATCCAAATTAGTAAGGTATTTCCTTTTCTTGGGAAGGAATATTAATAAATATTTCAAATGATATCATTACATCTTCTGCTACACATGTAAAATGTGAGGATGAACATGTTATGTCTCTTTTCAACCTATCCAATCATGATACAAATAATGTAAAAGATCCAAATTAAGGTTGTAAGGTTTACAATGTGTTATATCCTAATTTCACCCTATGTTCTATAACCTTTGAATCCATGGATTAATATGGTTACCATATGATTATTATTGCTTTGATTTGACCTTTATGACATACACTAGATATGGGACAGTGATATGTTGATTAGTTTACATCATATGATAGTTGTACTTTATTATTTTATATATTATAGATGTATATTGGTTAGTTTTGCATCATTAGTTGATATATATGATGACTCATACTAATTACCTACTTGTTGTGAGGTGGATGTAGGATTTATCCTTCCCTTAGAGCATGATATAGGGAGAGCATCATCAAAGAGGATGGAGTAGATGGGATGATTGTGGGATAATAGAGGAACTGCTAGTAACCCAACTCACACACCACCTTAGAATAACTTGTTAACTCTTTTATTTGATCTGGTTAGCTAGTTGGTATGGTTTTGAGTGTTTAATATTTCTATAGTGATCATATTTTAGTTTATGCATTTAAATGAGTGAATTCATTTATTCTACAATCTACAGTTAGAGTAGTATGATAATTGCTCTATGATTGTTGGATTATTGTGTTTGAGAGATATTATTACTTAACAAATTAGTAATCTATATGACTTAATGGATTTTTTTAAAGGATAGATAATGACATTGAGACTAATATTTAGAGCAGATTAGATAAACAAATTCATAGTTATAACATCAAAATGCTTCAAATTTAGGTTTAGCAATTATTGTTATGTTAACATTTAATATATTAGCTAGTTTGTTCAAAAGTCAGCAATAGCTTAGGAAATCCTCATTTCAAACTTATAGCATATACTTTTGCTAATTTGGAATACTAATTCCTTAAGTAGACTATCCTAGATAATGTTAGAGTGCATAGATAATAACCTATTTCTAAATGTACTTGCAAAGTATTGGTTATCATTGGCATTGATAATGATTGGCATGATTATTTAGATTATGCATGAAGTCAACTTATGAGCATATTGGTTTTGTTTTTATGAATGATTATTTAATTGGAGATTCAAAAGAAAAGGGTTTTGATAACTTAAATTGGACTCAATCTATCTTTATTTTATCTCAAGCTTTTGGGTTGGATTTGGACTACATGATAATTATGGCAATGGATTGTAACTTAGGAGTTATGTTACTTCAAACTCGACCTGCACTACTCTATTTAGCAATATTATCCATCATTGATTTATGGAAGATAATGGCAAGTAAAAAGGATTGTGGTGGCAGATTAGGGAAAGGAAAAAGTTTTAAGAAGCAAGTTCTTAATTTTTTAGAGGAGACTGATGGGATGGATATATAAGGAAGCAGGCAGAATAGTAGAATTTTATGAATTAGGAAAGAGCAAGACAAGTACCTTCCTTAGGTAAATAAATTTATATATATTGGTGTTGTACTTATATTTCTAGGTGAAATGTTATTATGGAAATAGATAATGGGTTTAAAGTTTTTCTTTGATTTGAAAATAAAAAGAAAAATGGTTTGAGTGGAGGGCTCTATGGATGGCTCAGTCATCCATAGAAACCTACACCTAAACTTGATAAACCCTAAGTACAAACCATTACTATAGGTCTCTACACTTTTTACAAACATGGTCATTATTTTTGAAACCCGATTTAATTTAGAAACCCTATGAATTGAATGTTCGGTATTTTATTGAACAAATTTTTGGATCTTAGATGATAATAAAATGGTTTTCATATTAACCATTGAGCTACCCTAGGGAGAATGGGTATACTCTCGACCTTAACTAAAAGTCTATGTTATAAATTTAAAATTTGTTTGTGCTATGGTAAATTTAGAAATACTAGTATATTGTAGTTGACTGTGTAAAAAGGTCAATAGGCATGTGTGTGTGTGTGTAGACAAAATGGTTGAAATCCCATATATAAATGAATATATATATATATATTCATTTATGTGTGTGTGTGTGAATGTATAGTCATGAATTATACTCTTTGATCTAAGTCATATTATTACGGTCTTCTATAGTTGACAAGCTGAGTAGAGGTGGTGCACTAGATTTTTGTGATATCTATTTTGTTGAGAAATATTTGATGTATTGGATGAAATTTTAAAACCTTAGTCTAAATTTTGAATCCCAAATTAAATTATCTTTTACATATTATTATTTTGTCTTGAATCTAAGCAAGTTATATTGTATATAAATATGGACTGTTTACTTATTTTGTATATCAGATTTGTATATGGACTAAATCATGAGAATAGTATACCTTTTATTGGATAATTAATTTTGAATGAAGATCATTTGAACACTAGTTATAAACTTGAGATATATCAAAAGGATATAAATATGTTTACTAGTATCTAAGATCCTAGTTTTTAAATTATTCAAAAACTCAATTTGATAAACTATGTGCTTAGTACCCTACTAGCTATTGGAGAAATATCTGTTATGCACCAAGACCTGAGAGTAACTAAAAATTAAAAAGGTTTTGAGATATTATTCTTGTTTGTTTCATTTTGAAAACTAGTATTGCATAGTTGAGTGCATATTCATGATTTAGTATAGATGTGGAAATGTAAAATAGTGGTATGAGTGTTTATGCATTTTTAAAAGATTAGAAGCAGATCCTAGTTTGATAGTAATTCTAGATTGATTTGATATGTTATATGAATACATAAAAGCATGTACTTATTTGAATAAAACAAGTACAATGGATTCTATTTGAGTATGGAGTTTACATTTTTTAAGTATGTTTCAAGATTTGATCTTTTGATAAACTATATATATGTTTATATAGAATATTTATATATATGTATATATTATAAGAAGTATTTATGGGTATACTTTATGATCATTTTGAGGTAAAATTAGTTTTGTATTATGACTGAATATACATGGATGACTATGGAAAAACATGCAAATAGAAAATAAAAATGAGAGCATTGGTCTATTGTTTAACTTATTAAAAGCAGATTATTATTTTGGCATACTTGATATTTTATTTGGATAATAAAAATATAAACTTGGTTGTGATTAGGGCCAAAAATATTTGTTTGATTAAGTAGTAAGTTACCTATGATAAATGATTAATTGTAGTCCTTATGTGAAGCATACCCGGATGGTATGATCTTGTATTGATAATATTTTGTTATATTTGTTATATATGTAATAATAGCATGTTATAAAATTCATTATATGCATTTTATGAACTAAATGTATGATTATGATTATTTCCATAGTATGGTTTCACTTCTGCTAATAGGAATAATCTAATTTAATCTTTAAGTTTATATACTATGTTGTATGTATGTATGTATGTATAGACATACATACATACATATATATATATATATACACACACATATATATATATATATACATATATATATATATATATATATAAAATATTGCATTAACGATGCTAAGTAGGTAGTCAGACAGACTTCACTAGCCTAGATAGCACCATGATAAACTATATATATGTTTATATAGAATATTTATATATATGTATATATTATAAGAAGTATTTATGGGTATACTTTATGATCATTTTGAGGTAAACTTAGTTTTGTATTATGACTGAATATACATGGATGACTATGGAAAAACATGCAAATAGAAAATAAAAATGAGAGCATTGGTCTATTGTTTAACTTATTAAAAGCAAATTATTATTTTGGCATACTTGATATTTTATTTGGAGAATAAAAATATAAACTTGGTTGTGATTAGGGCCAAAAATATTTGTTTGATTAAGTAGTAAGTTACCTATGATAAATGATTAATTGTAGTCCTTATGTGAAGCGTACCCAGATGGTATGATCTTGTATTGATAATATTTTGTTATATTTGTTATATATGTAATAATAGCATGTTATAAAATTCACTATATGCATTTTATGAACTAAATGTATGATTATGATTATTTCCATAGTATGGTTTCACTTCTGCTAATAGGAATAATCTAAATTAATCTTTAAGTTTATATACTATGTTGTATGTATGTATGTATAGACATACACACACACACACACACACACACATACATATACATATACATATATATATATATATATATATATATATATACATATATATATATATATAACAAATATTACATTAACGATGCTAAGTAGGTAGTGAGACAGACATCACTAGCCTAGATAGCACCACCAATGCTGGATGAAGGTAATCCGATCAAGTGGTGTGTACAAAATTGATTAATCCATGTGATCGTATGTTATTTGAAAACTTTGACCATAAATAATGTTAAATGGACAATGTCATTTCATATGTTTGATTTACATGTTTGTGTGATATCATTTTAGAATGTATTTTATTTATGTTACACATCATGTAGTATAAATTTTATAGCACATGGGGTACTAACATATCTCGTTGAATTCCTGCACCATCATTATTTACCTATCCATGAAGGGAGAGCCATTCCCTGATAGGGGATTATGCATGAGATTGATGGTCTATGGTTGGTTTGAAAAAGCCTCTGGACGATGCTCTCCCTCCCCTCTATAGTACTTAAAGACTACACTTGAGATTATTAGAGATGCACAAGTTGATTTGACTCAAGATCTATGGAGCTTGGAATCTATTTATTGTATTAAGTCTAAATGCCTAATAAAAATGTAATTATATTATTTTTCATAATTGAATAGAATTAGCTTTATTATTAGACTAATTATGGTTATATTTTAATGTGATTAATTTCCTTTTAGTTATGATATGTTATGTTGCATACAGTGTTAGAATTTGGAACTATTATTGTTCTAAGTTTGTGATAATTTAATATGATTGACTAAGTTGCTAAGTATCACTATGAAATTTATTGAATGAATGAATGTTTAGTAATTAATTTTAAAAATTTTGAATTATTCTAGTACAACCCATGATGGGTTTTTACATGTGGTATCAAAGTTTAGGCTCAAACTCTAAGACTTAATGAGTCTGCTAACATTTTCATATTCTTTTGATCAAAGAGAAAGAAGAATGGTGAAAACTAGAGCATCAGGGGAGGGTCCTTCAAATTTTAATGATAATAACCCTCTAAATGATCTTAACTTAATTGTCACTGAGCATTTATCAAATTTGGATTAGATTCTCATATCCATGAATGATACCAAGGATCAAATCATAGCCCTGGAACAAGAAGTTCATGTCCAAGGTGAGGAAGAACATCAGTAAGAACCTATTGAACATCTCATCAAGCAAAAAAATTAGCAAAATACGAGAGCTCATGTAGCTATAGAGTTGTCTAGGGATATAAAAAAGGTGAGTCCACCTAAGTTTGATGGAACTCTTCTAGGTGATGGATTTGAAGCATGGTTGACAGAGATGGAGAAGTATTTTGAGATTTCAAACTACTCTAAAGTCACCAAAGTAGTTTGGAGAGTAACTAGTTGGTTGGTTAGGCATATACTTGGTGGTCCAACAAGAAGTTATAAATGAACCTTAATTCAACCACCACAACTTAGGAGTAGTTTGTGGCATTATTGAAGTCATGATGGCTTCCACAACTTTATTTTGATTAAAAGCTCACAAATTTATAGAATATAAAGTAGGGAGACTTATCAATGAATGAGTATTGGGAGCAGTTCACAAAAATTTTGAA
The DNA here is from genome assembly GCA_037957365.1 of Torreya grandis. NCBI lineage: Eukaryota > Viridiplantae > Streptophyta > Pinopsida > Cupressales > Taxaceae > Torreya > Torreya grandis. Next base: position 976,219 of record JARHVA010005379.1, on the reverse strand, counting down.
GTACATACCTCAGTACCAAGCAAATGAGAGGTTCAAAATTAGAAAGTTTATCATAGGTCTAAAACCCTAGATCAGTGGTGAGGTAGATGTTTATGGACCTTATACCATGGATTAGGTCCTCAAGAAGGAAGTTAAGTAGAAGCAAAAGTTGAAGTCTCTTGCATAGATTAAGGAAAAGTTCAAGAAAAATTTAGAAGTTCTAAGCCAATTTTTAAGAAGAAGAATTGGAAGCTGAGTGGAAAATCCAAGGGACTTTCAAGAACCAGAGTGCCAAATTTAATAGTGGATCTGATAACAAAAAACTAGGCAACGGCTTCAAAGGTGATTCAAGAGGAAACCCATAAAATGATAGGAAAGGTCCACATGGAGGTTGTTTCAATTATAGAGGAGACCATTATGATTGTTAATGCACTTAGAATAAGTCAAAGAACAAAGGTCTCAATCCTTAGTAGAAAAATTTTCAACAGCGTATTCATGTAGCAATTGATAATCAGAAAGCTAAATTTTAAGCAACACCCATAGAGTTGTTAGGTATTTTATTTGAATATCCAATTTCTATTTTGATAGATACAAGGGCTACTGAATATTTTATAACTCCTATAATGCTTAGTATGTTTCCTAGAAGAGCTGGATATATGGAAAATTCATGGCTAGTATAGTATGGAAATGACTCAAAAGTCATGGTTGACAAGTGTCTAGTTGAAGCAGAGTTTGGGTTACCCAAATTCTTAACTGTAGTAGATTTGTATGTAGCACCACTAGGGTCATATAATGTGATCCTTGGAGTCAACTGAATTGATAAACACAATTCTAAGGTTGATTGTTACTTGAATAAGGTTGAGTATCTTGATGATTTTTAAAATCAGACACAAATTCAAGGTGAAAAGAAAGAGTTTAGGCTTAGGTAGATTTTTGCAATGCAATTTAGGAAGGCTCAAGGAAAAAAGTGCCAAGCATTTATCATCAAGATAAATAAAATGAAGGAACCTAAGGAACCATCTCTTGAAGATTACCCATTTTTTAGAGATTTTCATGATGTGTTTATGGAAGAATTACCAGATTTTCCTCTTAAACATGAGCTTGATTTCTCTATCGATATCATACCTAGATCAAAACCATAGTCTAAGGCATCATATAGAATGGCAACCACTGAGTTGGTTGAATTAAAGGCTCAACTCTAGGAATTGTTGTCAAAGGGGTCCATTAGACCTAGTGTGTCACCATAGAGTGCACCAGTTATCTTTATGAAGAAGAAGGATGGTACTCTTCAACTTTACATTGATTATAGGATGTTGAACAAGGCAAGTATTAAAAATAGGTATCCACTACCTCATATAGATGACCTTTTGATCAAATGCAAGGAGCAATGATATTTTTTAAGATATATATTAGATTAGGATATCGTCAATTGAGGGTTTGGGTTAGGATATTTTGAAAATAGCTTTCAAAACTCATTATGGGCATTATGAGTTCATGGTGTTACCCTTTGGATTGACTAATGCAATAGCAGCATTCATGAATCTCATGAACAGTGTGTTCAGACATTATTTAGATCATTTTGTTTTGGTCTTTTTGGATAACATTCTTATATATTCTAACAATGAAGAGGAGCACCTACAATATTTTTAACTGGTTCTACTATGGTTTCAAATTCACAAGCTATATGTCAAGGTGTCTACGTGCATATAATTTTAGGAGAGAGTGTAATATCTAGGGCATATTATTTTTGTAAATGTGTTTCTATAGATCTAGCTAAGATAAGATCCATTATGGAGTCGTTAGCACCAAGGAATGTGCATGAGGTAAGAAGTTTTATGGGATTAGTAGGTATTATAGGAAGTTCATTCTAAATTTTTTCAAGATAGCTAATCCAATTACCTCCTTTCAATATAACTACCAAAGGTTTGTCTGGTCAAGAAGTTTGAAGAAGATTTTTAGGAATTGAAAAGAATATTTACTTTATCAATAATGTTGAGATTTCTTGATCCCAATGGTTAGTTTTCAATGATCACAGATGTGTCAGGAGAGGGAATAACAGGTGTCCTTATGCAAGAAGGTGTAGTAGGAGATTTTGAATCAAGAAAGTTGAAAACTTATGAGATTAATTATGCCCCTCATGATCTTGAACTTGTAGCAATTGTTCATGCTTTGTAAGTTTGGTGACATTATTTATTAGGAAAATTGTTTGAGCTCAAGACTGATAATTTGGGACTCAAATACATTTTAACCCAACTAAATTTAAATTCTCATCAAAGATGTTAGTTAGAGTTTCTTTCTGACTATGACTTTGATATCAATTACATCAAAGGTAAAGAAAACATAGTAGCTAACACTTTGAGTTGTAGAAGGTAAATAGTCGTTGTAACTACTATCAGGAGTACTTCTAGGGATCATGTGATTGAGATCTCACCAAGAGATGAATATTATGATCAGGTCAAAAAATCATTATCTAAGAATGCTCAAAATTCTTGGTATAAAGGATTCAATTTTAAGAGTGATGGTCTTTTATGTTATAATAGAAGGATATATGTGCTAAATCAAGAGAATCTATGGAGTACACTACTAAAGGAGTTACATAACGCCCCATATTTAGGACATTTAGGAGTAACCAAGCTCATGGTAGAGATTAAACTTCTATATTTCAAGACAAAAATCAAGAAAGTTGTGGTATATTTTATGTCACATTGTTTGGAATATCAATGAATGAAAGTTGAACATGTGCACCCAACTAAATTGTTATATCTACATGATATACCAAAATTAAAGTGGTAGGTGATCAGCATGGACTTTATCCAAAGTTTACCAATTTCATGAATTAGGTATGATATGATAATGGTATTTGTTGATAAACTAACCAAGATGGCTCATTTCATACTAGATAATTTAACAGATAATGCACCTACCCTTGCAAAGAGGTTTGTAAAGGAACTGTATAGAATACATGTATTCCCAAAGAAGATCATTTTGGATCATGATCCAAATATGACTTCTAGGTTTTGGGTGACTCTAAACTCAGCTTTGGATATATAACTAATTTCTAGCATTGCATATCACCTTGAGACTGATGTTTAAACTGAGTGAGTTAATCAGGTGTTAGAGGATATTCTTCATATGTATTACATGGATCAGCAATACAAATGGGAATTTTGTCTTCTATTTATTGATTTTGCATACAAAAAATCATACCAATCACCTTTGAAGATGGCCCCATTTGACATACTATACAGAAGAAGGTGCAAGACACCAATCAGTTGGGATAAGTTAAAGGACAGTGTAGTATTTGGACTTGAGATACTTTTTGAAATGGAAGATCAAGTTAAATTAATCAGATAAATATTAGATGAGGTAAATGATAGATAGAAGATTTATGTTGATTTGAAGAGGACTGATAAGTGGTTTTCTATACTTGATAAAGTATTCTTATGAGTTAAGCCACAAAAATTCTTAATTAAATTTGGGAAGTCAGCAAAATTATCACCAAGGTATGTGGGACCCTTCAAAGTGTTAGAAGTGGTTAATACTATAGTGTATAGGCTTGAATTTCCACCATCCCTAGCTCTATTACATAATATTTTCCATGTATCTTATATTAAAAATTATATATATGATCTTTCACATATTTTGGATTGGAATGCTTTGCAGGTTATGGATCTCAAGGTGGTCATGGTAGAACCAATCAAAGTAATTAACACTCGTAAACTTCATTTGCATAATAAAGATGAGTTATGGTGTAAAGACTTGTGGGACCAATACTCTGAGGATAGTGTTAATTAGGAAGACTATGATGAGTTCTATAGGTTGTTTTTGATTTGTCTGCATGATTTAATCCTTGATACTATGTTCTTATTCTATTAAACTCTATTTGATATTTAATACTATTATTTGAATAAGTGTCATCAGGATGATGATCAATTTTAGGAGGGAAAGATATTACATCCTGATTTCACCTTATGTTTTATAACCTTTAAATCTATAGATTATTATGGTTATCATCCAATTATTATTGATTTGATTTTGAGCTTTATGGTATATACTAGTTTTGGGATAGTTATATGTTGATTAGTTTACATGATGTGATAGTTGTACTTTTTTTTTTTAATCGATGCAAAAGAATAAGCGTCCTTGGCCCAAAAACATAAAAATCAATAGAACATAATTATCCTATATTAAAAATAGCACCATCAAGGCATAAAGCCACCTTAATGACAAAGAGTTCCATTTAATAAAAGTATTAAAAATACTTCAACTTGAGAACCAAATTAATCAAACCAAATATCCATAATTACTTTTCTCATCCTTTATAGATCTCTTAGGTGAAGAGTTAGGAATGTGACACTCTTAATTCCTACTTCTTACCAATTTCCATCCATCATCAACACCTGATTTGACTGAATTAAAATTTAATATTATATTTCCCTCCTTATGTTTGCCTCTAAAAATTTCAAGATTATTAACTTTATTACCATTATAACCAACAAACTCAGCATTTTAATTTGTTCTTACCAACAGTATTACTTTATCCAACTTATTTTCCTTTAACCTCTCTGAAGCCACTTCTTTTGATTGATTTGGAATAGGCACATAAATTGATAGATGTTTCTCATTATCCTTCTTACCCCAAGAAGATTCATGTTTACGCTTAACTTTTTGGTAGGAATCAGAGAGGTGCCCCACATGAAAATAGTTTCAACATCTAAAGGGGATTTCTTCAAAATCTAAGGTATGAAACCAGCTTTTATTTTATACTTTCAAGTCAATACTTTTAGGAAGAGTCTAAAAAATATCTGAACACACCAAAATTTTGACAAAATTGGCTTGAAAAAAATCTAGTGATGAGTCATCAATTTCTAACATAACACCCAATCCAGAGTTAATAATAGAAAGACCTATTTTAGACTAGAACTAAAGTAGAAGATACAAAAATCTCACCCAAAAAAAGATATAGTGAGAAATTTTATCAAATGGTTAAAATCAAGAGTCTAGGATTTCATAAGCAGAATGTGATTTTTACATCTCCATGTTTTAGCTTGAAAAATCTTATTCTAATTAGACATAGAATCAAAAGTTATAATAAAAGCCTTTAGCACATGGATAAATTTGCATAGTGTCTTCCAACAAATATTTCTATGAATCTGATAACCACTTATGTAGGGAGGAAAAATATGGCCAAAACCAATCAAAATGATAGACCAACCCCTTTTTGAAAACCAAATTTTGTCTTCCAAAACATCCTCTAGAGCTTGATTTTCAAAATTAATAGCTGATTTAATAGATGAAACCCTACCCTAATCAATTACCAATTTTATAGAAGCCTTATCTAAATGTTTTTTCAAAAAAATTGATAATGAATATTTACTAGACTCCCCTAAACTATCCTTCCCATCTCTTACTTTAGTTAGTGATTTACCAGTCCTGTTCTTAACCTATGTTCTTCGATACTCCTCTTTCACTAAATAAATAACACACTTCCCCATGTTATCCTCTATGTTGGGATTCAATTTCATCTACACCCTTGACCTTCATGTTGTCACCACTAATGGAGAGGGTAAGGCATCATCAGATTCCCTAGTCACCACCATTTGAAAGGAATTCATAGAAAAAAGTAAGAAAAAATTACAACCTATACTAGTTGTACTTTATTATTTTGTATATTTTAGATGTATATTTGTTAGTTTTGCATCATTAGTTGATATATATGATGATTCAGACTAACTACCTACTTGTTGTAAGGTGGATACAAGATTGATCCTTCCCTCAGAGCATGATAGAGGGAGAGCATCATCAGAGAGGATGGAGTAGATGGGATGATTGAGGGATGATAGAGGAACTGCTAGTAACCAAACCCACACACCATAATAGAATAACTAGTTAACTCTATTGTTTGATCTAGTTATCTAGTTGGTATGGTTTTGAGTGCTTAAATATTTATACAATGATCATATTTCAATTTATGCATTTAAATGAGTGATTTTATTTATTTTACATCCTATAGTTAGAGTAGTATGATAATTGCTTTATGATTGTTGTGATTGTTGTGTTTGAGAGATGTTATTACTTAACAAATCAGTAATCTATATGACTTAATGCATCTTTTTAAAGGATAGTTAATAACATTGAGACTAATATTTAGAGCAAATTCAATAAACAAATTCATAGTTATAACATCAAAATGTTTGGAATGTAGGTTTAGCAATTATTGTTATGTTAACATTTAATATATTAGCTAGTTTGGTCAAAATACAATAATGGCTTAGGCAATCTTCATTTCAAACTCATAACATAGACTTTTGCTAAGTTGGAATAATAATCCCCTAAGTAGACTATCCCAGCTAATGTTAGAGTGCATAGATAATAACCTATTTCTAAATTGACTTGAAAAATATTGGTTAGTATTGGCATTGATAATGATTGACATGATTATTTAGATTATGCAGGAAGTCAACTTACGAGCATATTGGTTTGATTTTTGGAAATGATTATTTAATTAGAGATTTGAAGAAAAATGGTTTTTCTAACCTAAATTGGACTCAAGTTGTCATTATGTTATCTTGAGATTTTGGGTTAGATTTGGATTGCATGATAATTATGACAATTGACTATAACTTAGGATTTTTGTTGCTTCAAACTCAACATGAACTACTTTGTTTAGCCATATTCTCCACCATTGATTCATGAAAGAGAATGGCATGTAAATATTTTTGTGTTGGTAGAGTAGGGAAAAGAAAAGGTTTTAAGAATCAACTTCTTAAATTTTTAGAGGAGACTAGTGGGATGGATATAGAAGGAAGCAGGTAGAATAGGAGAATTTTAAGAAGAAGGAAAAATCAAGACAAGTACCTTCCTCAGGTAAATAACTTTATATAGGTTGGTGTTGTACTTATATTTTTGGGTGAAAAATTTTATGGAAATAGATACTGGGTTTAACATTTTCTTTGATTTGAAAATTTAAAAAAAGGGTTTGAGTGGAGGGCTCTACAAATGGCTCAACCATCCATAGAACCCTACACCCAAACCCTATAAACCTTAAGAATAAACCATTACTATGGGTCTCTACCCTTTTTATAAGCATGGTCATGATTTTTGAAACCCAATTCAATTTAGGAACCCTATAAATTGAATGTGTGGTATTTTCTTGAATGTATTTTTGGAGCTTAGATGATAATAAAATGGTTTTCATATTAACCATTGAGCTACCCTAGGGATAATGGGATTATGCTCGGCCTTAACTAAAACTCTATGTTAGAAATTGGAAATTTATTTGTGTTGTGGTAAATTTAAAAATAAAGTATATTACATTTGACTGTGTAAAAAGGTTTAATAGGTATACATGTGTGTGTGTGTGTGTGTGTGTGTGTGTGTGTGTGTGTGTGTGTGTGTGTGTGTGTGTGTGTGTGTGTGTGTGTGTGTGTGTGTGTGTGTGTGTGTGTGTGTGTGTGTGTGTGTGTGTGTGTGTGTGTGTGTGTGTGTGAACTTATAGTCATGAACTATACTCTTTGATCTGAGTCTTATTATTTCGGTCTTCTACAGTTGACAAGTCAAGTAGTGGTTGTGCATTAGATTTTTGTGATATCTACTTTGTTGAGAAAGATTTGATGTATTGGATGGAATATTAAAACCTTAATCAAAATTTTGAATCCCAAAGTAAATGATATTTTACATACTAGAATTTGATCTTGAATCTATACAATATATTGTATATAAATATGGACTGTGCACTTGTTTTATTTATCAAATTTGTATATGGATTGAGTCATGAGAATAGTATACTTTTTATTGGATAATGATTTCCTAAGGAAGATCATTTGAACATTAGTTATACACTTGAGATATATCAAAAGGATATTAATATGTTCACTAGTATCTAAGAGCCTAGTTTTTAAATCATTAAAAATATCGGTTTGATGGACTATGTGATTAGTACCCTGCTAGCTATTGGAGAAAGATATATTATGCACCGAGGTTTGAGAGTGAACTGTAAATTAAAAATATTTTGAAATATTATTTTTGTTTGTTCATTTTGAAACCTAGTATTGCTCTGTTGAGTGCATATTCATTATTTAGTATAGATGTGGAAATGTAAAATAGTGACCTGAGTGTTTATGTATTTTTAAAATATTGGAAAGAGATCCTAATGTGATAATAATTTCATATTGATTTGATATGTTAGATGAATACATAAAAACCTATAGTTAGTTGAATAAAACAAGTAAAATGGATTCTATTTGAGTATGAAGTTTACATTTTTAAAGTATGTTTCAAGATTTGATCTTTTGATAAACCATATATATGTATATATAAATTATTTATATTTATGTATATATTATAATAAGTATGTATGGGTATACTTTATAATCATTTTGAGGTAAACTCAGATTTGTAGTATGGCTGAATATACATGGATGACTATGGAAAAACTTGAAAATAGAATAGCAAAATGAGAGCATTGGTCTATTGTTTAACTTATTAAATGTAGATTATTATTTTGGCATACTTGATATTTTATTTGGAGAATACATTTATAAACTTGGTTATGATTAGGTCCAAAAATAATTGTTTTGATTAAGCAGTAAGTTACCTATCATAAATGAGTAATTGTGTTCCTTGTGTGAAGCATACCTGGATGGTATGATCTTATATGTATAGTATTTTGTTATATTTGTTATATATGTAATAATAGCATGTTATGAGATTCATTATATGCATTTGATGGACAAAATGTATGATTATGATTATTTTCATACTTAGCATGTTTTCACTTTTGCTAATAGGAATAATTTTATTAAATCTTTAAGTTTATATATTTATATATATATATATATATATATATATATATATATATATATATATATATATCCCACATTGATGATGTTAAGTAGGTAGTGAAATGGACTTCACTAGCCTAGATAGTTCTACCAATTCTGGATGAAGGTAATCTTATCAAGTGGTGTGTATGAAATTGATTCATCCATGTGATCATATGTTATTTGAAAACTTTAACCAAATTAAATTTTAGATAAACATTTTCATTTCATATGTTTGATTTACATGTTTATGCAATATCATTTTAGAACATATTTTCTTTATGATACACATCATTTAGTAGAAATATTACATTACATGGGGTACATGTATCTCTAGATTCTTGCGTCATCGTTATCTACCTATCCATAATGGGAGGTGAATTCTTTGATAAGGGATTGTGTATGGGATTGATGGTTGTATGCTCTCCCTCCCTAGTGTATTGATTACTTGGAGACTACTCTAGATTCTTGTAATTGTATTATTTTTTTATACTTGAACAGTAGTAGTTATATTATTAGACTAGTTGTGGTTGGATTTTTAATGTGATTACATCATCATTATCTACCTATCCATGAAAGGGGGTGCATTCTTTATGTGTGTGTGTGTTTTGCTTGTTGATAGGGGATTGTGTATGGGATCGATGGTTCATGGTTGGTGTAGAAAAGCATTTTTAGAATGATGCTCTCCTTCCCTAGTGTAGTGATTACTTGGAGATTACATTTGAGATTATCAGAGATACATGAGTTGGTGGGGGCATGTTTTGACTCAAGTTCTAGGGATCTTGGTATATTTTTAGTGTATAAATAGTGAGGGCATGTTTTCTCTGGTAAGTGGGGGCATGTCCTCCACACTTTTAGACTTTTTCATATTTATTCAAATTTAAAAAATTACACAATTATATGATTCAAATTCATAGTTGTGGTAGAAATCTATACATTGGTACTATTGTTATACATAGTTTTAGAATGAGACATACATAAGGTGCATATGCCATGAAACATGTGATTAATATTATAAAATCCAAATCGGTTTTAGATTCCAAAACTCTTTTATGGACTATAACCATATCATGAACTTTTTTATATTGATACCCCATAGACTTTTATGGACTTTTATTAAGCCAATCTACTTTAGTAGTTGGCTCACCTTTTGATATGGTTGAGGTGATCAAATCACTCAATATTGCCAAGTTTTTAGGTTGTAATTGATCATCCAGCCTCACTAAGTTATAAATATCATTAGGTTATAGCATTGATCTAATCTCGACTACCAAGTGGAAACTCACTTTTGCTCTAAATTTAGGGGCATCTCTCTCTCTCTCTCTCTCTCTCTCTCTCTCTCTATATATATATATATATATATATATATATATATATATATATATATATATATTATATATATATATATATATATATATATATATATATATATATATATATCTTTGGATATATGTACTTTAAATATATATATATATATATATATATATCTATATTTATCCTAATCTCAATTTTTAGAGCTTTAATGTAGATGATATTTTTTGAATATGTAGTACCTCGGTCTTATATACTAAGAAAACTCATACCCTAGTTATTTTTATTAGTTTTACACTCTCCTTACTTCCATGAGCCTCACACCTACTCTATATTTTACCCCTTGTCCTATTTATTAGTCTGATGAGTCTTGTATTGATGACACAAACATTCTATCTTACCTAGAATGCTTAAAATGTACTTATCTTACACCTCTGTAAGTTTTGATCATGTACCTATTTTTCTACTCCCTGGACACTAAAATTCAAGATAAATAATAGTGTCGACATTATTCTCATGTCTTGATGCAAATTTTAGTGCCTTAAATTCATCCAATTTATAAATGAACTGTATTCTAATGGTTAGCCTAAGTGTTTTAATGTGAGTTATTACTCCAAAGGATTAATATAAATACAAGATTAAACCTCATTCATTCCTAACCTATGAAACTTAAAAAATACTAAAGAGACCAAGGTACTTGTCAACAAGCACTCTGTCAAGAATTCAATTGATAAAATCTTCCATATTTTCAAATCAGTGATAGGTACTACACATCTATAGGTATGAAGTGCTAAAGGAGCATCCCAAGATCTCAATTTACCAAGTTACAAGATAGGTCATTATTGTACTTGCTTTATAAACATTGCATGATTCACACATAATCCAACATGTAGGGGATAATTATATCAATATAAGACCCTCTTCAACGTATTGGCTATGTAAGTAGCATCCTTTGATAGTGGGGTCCCTAGGGTCGACTCAACATCATGTGCCCACTAACCCATTTTTCCGAGGGCATCATTTAAGGGAAAATAAGAGTGTACCTATGGTTTTGATTAATAAATTGAGAGTGATAACTGGTGAAAAAAATCTAAAGACATTAGGTAGAATTCAATAAAAACCCAAAAAAAAAGTAACAGATTCAAAGAGATATATTGTGGTCTAGACACTAGTGTCAACATAAGGACACTATCATCGACGTATGTGTCCAACTTGGATAGAAGTGTCTAGTGGTCAAACACAATTAAAACTCAAAAGAAATGAAACCTAGAATATATGTTATAGTCTTGTGATGATTCTTGATCATTGTCATACTCTGGAATAGAACATCAAACAAGATATGCTCTCTTTTATCCATTAACCACTTTGTACTTGTAATATTTATTTGCACATGTTAAGTTAGGAAAATTTGTATTATTGATTGTAATTTAGTGTAAATATAAAGATTGCCATTCCTTTCAAATAGCTTTAATTGCTTGAGTATTATCTTGGCAAAGTTCAATATAAGGTCTTAACATGGGAATCCCTGCTTGTTGGTTTTCTTATGTGTAGTCTCAGGTCAAGGAAGGATTACTAGAATGGATTGTTTGATTTGTTATGATTATAAAAGGTCTTGTCTAATTGGTACTTGGTCTTAGATTGATTGAAATGGTGGTAACACATCTTCCTACAATATTTCCTACAACTAAGTTATAGTCATGTGCAATTGCATGGTAAGTCTGTTGGTTGTTTTCACCATTCTAGCCTTGGTTTTATCCATTATTTTGACATTGTTGGTTCTATTGTTGGTTTTGTTGAGTTTGTTGGTTCAGCCTTGGTTTTTTATATTGTTGTTGTTGATTTTATACTAGCCATTGTTATTGTTGTTGTTTTTATTAGTTGTTATGTTAGGAAAAAGGATTATGATAAATGCCAAGATTTTGATTAGAGGAGGAAACTCCATGATCTAATGTGATATCTCCATTTTCCAACATTTTCTAAATTACATATCTAATTTGCACACAATATTGCAAATTATGGCCATTGACCCTATGAAAATAGTAGAATTGTTCTAGCCTATACTAGTCTGGCATATCAGTGCCCTTATGAACTTTCTCCTTTGGAATGGACCATATAATCAAATTATATACTATGAGCTTACAAAATATTGATTCAATGGGCACTCCAAGGTCAATTAAAGCATGATGAGTAGGCATGTTTCTCTTTGGAGGAGGAGGGTTTTACAAAGGCATAGATTGCTTCATTTGTTGCATTAGCTACACTGGTCTAGGTTATTGTGTTTGTTGCACATGTTATGGATACTAAAAAGGTTGTTGGTTAGGAGTAAAATGGAAATGAGGCATAGATAGAGTAGACAGTAATTGTACCATTTGGACATGTCATGACTCTATTACTCCATTCCCTATAACATTCTTGTTGTAATTTAATTGTTTGGGTCTATCACTATTATTGGCTTATGTCGGTTGAGATGATTGCACATGAACTGGATGTTAATTTTTATCACTATTATAGTTTTTATTCTATCCATTTTTATGATTTAATGAGGTTAGTTTAATGATCCCTTTGTTAATAAGGGCTCGTTTGATCACCAAACCTTTGTCAATGATTTATTTAAATGTATGTGCACACTGCAACTCTAGATAGTAAGATATTTCTTTCTGTAGGTTTTTGGTAAACATAGTAGCTAGTTTCTTTTCTAGTAGGCTATGGGTAAATTAACTTAAAAAGGCTCTCCATCACTGTAGATAACTTGTGAAGTTTTCATTTAGTTTCTATTTTGCTTGTGTTAAGCCTAATAATGAAATCTCATGCTCAAGATTGTAAGATAAATGTTGCATGAACTTGTTTGAAAGATCATCGAAATCAAAAACTAAATTATTTGGTAACTTTAAAAATCACTCCAAGGCTTGTCTAGTTAGGCTTTATTAAAATAACAACAACAGGTATATATCACTATAGGCCACTAGCTGGCACGCAATAAAGAATTCTATCAAATCTGCTCTAGGGTCACCTTTCCCCTTGTATTTATCAAACATTGGTGGTTCATACTCTAGAGGAAATGGTATTTTCAAGTACTCCATGTTGATAGGGTAAGAACACACGTTGTCCAACTTGAAATTTTTGACATGTTTCCTAGCTTGGATGGTGGTAATTACATCCTTCATTCATTGTAGCTCTTTTTCAAGGAAAGTTATGGGAATATTGGACTGAGGTGATGGTTAAGTAGTCACAAGTGGATTACTTTTACTAAGGTATGATCATGTTATTTGTTGGGGTATGTTAGATTATCTAGGGAATGGACCAAGAATACGTATGCATAGATTAGGGTACAATTATTGAAATTGCACTTGTGGTTGTGTGATATTCTAGTTGGGATTGGGTATATATGCCTAATGTTGGGAATATTGAGGTTGGCATGGTGGTATATGATCATATTGTGACTATTGAGGTTGAATAGGGACATATCACTGACTAATCAAACCTTGATATTGAAGGAGAATTTATGAACCAAGATTCTGCCTCTGAACTTGTGGCACATTCTACACAAAAGGCAATTATTTCCTAATAGGTACTTGAGGAACATTGGAACCTCTTAGTTTCACAAATCCCTATTGGTAAGTAGATGCATGTTGGATATTTAGCATCTGTCACTGACCAATACTAGTACATTTTTGGTTAGACATTATTTGGTTTTACATTGGCATGTTAGTCTACAATATAAGAGCTATGTTTAATGTTATTCGATGAGGTAGAACATTATTTTCCCCCTATTAAAGTGGTAATATGTTATGATTTTATTTCATGGGTATGTTTGATGATGCCTACTATTGTGTAATATTACTAGTCACCTGTTGGGGTGAAGTAAGATTCATCACATTCTGTTGTCGCATGGCACTAGTCATTGGTTGACTAATTAATCCTTATTGTTGGGTGATTACAAAATTAGTTAGTTGAGGATTAGAGGTAGTTGGCTGAGGTTGGGAAGTAGAAACTCCTACTCCTTGAGTTTATGAACCACTAATGGGGCTAGTTAAAGGCACATTTTTATTTTAACTATGTGTTTGTGTATGAACACCACTTTGGTCTAAATTGGATGTTACTTATGCATTGTCCACTATGTTTTGCTTATTATTTTGCATAGAATCAAAAGACACTTATTTGATAGTTTGGATGTTGAACATGTTTTTGACCAAAGTGTTTTGTTTAAATGGGTCTAAACCCTAATTTTTTTAGCCAGTCAATTCTCTTAAAATGCATGTTGAAGGAGCTAAATCAATGAGAGGCTTGTTCAACATGGTCATCTGATTAAATTTATGTGCTAGGTCTTGAAATTTCTAGTATGATGTCTGCATTTGAATGAAATGGTCCTATATGAGACCTCTTTGTGTGATAAGGATACAAGGATCTTGATATGGTATTAGTATTATAAGATTAGGGTTGCTAGAAGAGGCCTAATCATTTTTATGATAAGAAATGTTATAAGGCCTTCTTGATATATTTTGTAAATTGGCATGCCCTACCTCATAGTTCAATGACATTATACCATAATAAGGTTGTTGTTGTTGGATTTTTTTTGTAACCCTAGGTACACTAGCTAAATATTGATTTGTCTACTATTGGTATTGCTCTATGTATAGAGGTGTGATAACCAAATAATTGTCCAAATGATCTTGACTATGTTCCCCTATTTAAGTGTCATATGGTGGATAGGAATCCATCTCCCAAATAACATCATCTCCATAAGGGTCTTGAACAAAGTCTTCTTGTGTGCTAACATTTACGTATCTTGGATTATACATAGTTCTACCATGTGTGTAGTGATCTATGGTCAAATCTATGACAAATGTCTTATGAAAAGATGGGATTAGAGTTATAAAAACTCTAAAAAGTTATGTCTAAAAATATAAATAGGTTCAAACTTTCTAACTTGGTCGAGGGTAGATCTGAATATCCAAAAATTCTATGTAAAGACTTGGTAAAAATAGTATAACATCAAAATGTCTAATGTTAAATATTTTATACAAACAAGGTCAAATAAAATGACCTAAAAATAAGATGCCAAAATCTAAAGTCTAAACATGTTCCAAATAGCTCTAAACTATGAAAAGGAAATATTGCTAGGTCTTTTGTCCAAATGTGGAGTCAAAATCTAGGCTCAAACAGACTATTCTAGGACTTTTGGCCAAACATGATGTCAAAATCCAAACTTGAAACAAAGGATGATGATGATGATTAATCTAACAAACTTGGAATAGTTTGACAAAGACTAGGCACTTTATTCTAGACATAAACATGATCTGATTGGTGAAAAAGATTAAACAAAAGGCACTTTGAAGATGGATTGATTCTATCAGACAAATGCACAAACAAAAAAATTCCAAATTTGAATAATTAATTAACCTAAGTTATGCAAACCAAAAGATAAATATCTATGTATCAACCCCTACATGATGAAGCCTAAACCAAAATCAATCAATGTTTGGATCTGAACTTGGAAAATTCAATCAAAGACTCAACTAAGGTAAACTAGGATTCTGATGACAACAAGCTAGGAAAATTTGAACATCTTCACTGTGTTAAATATCCAATAAGGCTCAAATGATTGTTTCAACAATGATAATTTAGACACAAGACAAGACAAGTCTTTTGAAATAATGTGGGTAGCATAATGGCGTTATCACTTCCAAAAGATGTGATCAATGTTTTATTTCAAAGAATTATAAGGCACAAGACTTGGAATGATTTAGGTAGCATAATGTTACCTATCTCAATCAAGTACCACACTTAATGTTTTGACATAAATGTTTGCTAAATTAAATCAAGGTATCAAATGGATGGCATAATGCCTCCTCAAATAATGGAGTGATGTTGGACACAAGACTCATTCATAAAATGGTTTAAACAACAAGTTTTAGTTCTAACACACTAAGCAATAAAGAATAAATGACAATAATACAACTAAGTATATTGTTATAAATCGTATCAAGGTGTAGAAATGTGGGGTTGACTAAAACCTAAATTTTTTTGACCATCTAGATTGATCCTATGTGTACACACTTTCACGTATGCACACAAGAAAAGTAGCACATTAATTGAGTCTATGTCAATCATCTTATTATGAAAAGGTCTTATACTTTTCATAACCATCACATCCATCAGTTACTCAGTGTAGTGTGATGTCCAGATTGATCATACATCTCAGGCTTAGCTTACCACTAACGGAGATGGTTTAACCATTCAAACCACCATCCTAGCAGGGTGATCCCAATTTGTATACCCTCTTATGGAGAGAGGTTGAAAAACTATTAGGAGATAAAGCCTTAGGTTAATGCTTCCCTAAAGAACTCATGAGAGGCAATGACACCCCCTTCACAAGACAAAATGCATGAAAATAAAAGATGAGTAGAAAGACTTTAGGGTTGATTTTATATCACCCAATACTATGCAAGTTTGGGGAAAGCTTAGGCAACTTTATTAATATGCCTTGGAATAGGCACCAAATTCAATGAAAAGGCACATTTGATCCCACAAGTTCCTCATAGGGGATTGGGGGACAGCACACATATGTTATCTTTTTTGTGAAAATTTTTAAAAAAAAAATTGCAAACAATTTGAGTGAAAGTTTGATTTTTAAGCACCAATTTAAATGCGACATTGTTATTTACTAGCCCCTTGGTTTAAGTTCAACAAATTGAAGGAATATTTACACAAAAGACAAAATTAAGCAAGACCATCTAGTTTGTTTTAAGTCCAAAGTCCAAATGTTCAAGATTTGTCTTAAGTTCATTTTAAAAGCACCAATTGGAAATGTTCAAGACTTAGGATTCATTTTAAGCAATAAAAATAAAATGTTTCTAAGACTTAACCAATCCTATATTTTTTTAAGCACTAATATCCAAATGTGCAAGATTTGACATGTTTATTTTAGACCCAAATTGCAATGTGCATGATTTGACTAAGTTTTTTTTAAAGCCCAAAATGAAGTGTTTGATTAGTCAAAAACAAAAAACTTGGTCTTCAACTTAATTCTTCAACCTAAAAATGTTAGATAATAACCCCATGCTTTGAATCACTTTCTTGGTTGATCAATTGAGGTTTAAATTTTAGCTCTCAGGTTTCGATTTATTTTCACACAGTGATCATTAATGGTCACAGATGATGACCGATGGTTTAAGGCAATCATGATGGACGATTAGTAGGTAACCACTTTCAGTCAAGAAAAATCATCATCGATCGATAAAAGATGGTCGATGATGACCTATGAACCTGAAGGTAAAACCAAAAAATTCAAACATGTTAGGTTAGTCTTGGTTAGTTTAAATATCAAGAAAACTTGCAAGGTAAACTTCAGTTTAGTGATTTAAAAGCGTTTGAAACCATGAAATCAAGGATCTGATTAGAAAAAAGAATCAAAATGAAATATTTAATGATGTTTCTCCCTTTCAACCTGACCATTGATGGTTACATAGAATCGGTAGTGATTGGGCAAAACTATGGTCAGTTTAGGCCAAATCATTGATGGTTGTACTTGATCATTGACAGTCTCTGTGTAGATCTAAGAGATAAGAAGAAAACCAAATATAATCAAAACAAGGTTAGAAATGTAATTTCTTGCTATTTTAGCATTCATTTCTTAGTTTAAGACCTATATAATGATCTCTTTGTTACATGGGGTGATCATGGTCCCACCAAGCATGCCATTTGTGATCAAGGAATTTGACTCAAGAAAGGAGGTTAGTATAGTGTTAGTTCTGAAAAATAATGAAATCAACACACTAAACAAGCTAACATCTCTAGGCCTAGATCATGAGGGGATCTTAGTGAATAAACCAATTAAAAACATGACTAAAATGCAAAGAAATTATGACTTTCCTTACCTTCCTTGATTTTTCTAAGAGATATCTTCATTGGCTTTCTTGGATTGTGATCAAAAGGTCTTCATCAATGGGGCTTGGCTATCTCCATCTCCTCTTATCACCATGGTTAGCTTGGCTTGATTTATGGATTGGCTTAATTTTGACATTATAACACTATGCATTTGCTTTATGAATCAAATCCTGCATTATAACTCTACTATATTCCAATATCTTTAAATGAAGAGCTCTAGACTTGCTTTTATAGGCTTTGAAATGACTTGGAATGGGTTAAATATTAACCTTTGTTGGATTAGTTAACCTCATTAGGGTTAAAATTTGTCCAAAATCTCATTATTAGCATGAATAGGTGTGTTTTAAGATATTTTTCATTTGAACAACTCATAAAAGGTAATTATTAGCTTGTGTGAGTTGTCTAAATGCAAAATATCTTGAAGCACACCTACTCATGCCAATCATGAGATTTTAGACACCTTTTAACACTATTAGGGTTAACTAATCCAACCAAGGTTAAGAATTAACCCATTCCAAGTCATTTCAAAGCCTATAAAAGCAAGTCTAGAGCTCTTCATTTGGAGAGCTTGGAATATAGTAGAGTTATAATGCAAGATTTGATTCATAAATCAAATGCATAGTGTTATAATGTCAAAATCAAGCTAAGACATTAATAGAGCCAAGCCAACCATGTTGTTAAGAGGATATGGAGATAGCCAAGCCCCATTTATGAAGACCTTTTGAGCACAATTTGAGCAATCCAATGAAGAGATCTCTTGGGACAATCAAGGAAGGTAAGGAAAGTTGTCATTTCTTTGCATTTTAGTTTGTTTTCAATTGGTTTGTTCACTAAACTCCCCTCATGATCTAGGCCTAAAGATGTTAGCTTGTTTAGTGTGTTGATTTCATTATTTTTTGTAACTAACACTATATTAACCTCCTCTCTTGAGTCAAATTCCTTGATCATATTTGGTAATTATATCAGTTTATAGATTTATTGGGGACATGGCTTCCACAAATTCATAGTTTTTAGATTCAGTGTGGGCATGCTTTGGAAACATGTTATCTACATTTATTTATTATATGGTACTTATTTCAATTCACAAATCTAGTTGGGGCATGCTTTAGAAGTATGTTCTCCATACCTATTCAGTATTCAACATCTCTAGTTTATAGTTGGGGCATGTTTTGAAAACATTTCCTCCACATTAGTGTTTATATCAAATTTTATATTTATCCATATATAGTGGGGGTGTGCTTTAGAAGCATGTTCTCCACACACAATTATTTGAATTGGCCAAAGCACATAGTTATATGATTCAAATTCAAATTTATGGTAGAATTATATACATTGGTACTATTTATATACATAGTTTCAGCCTGAGACATATCTAAGGTGCATATCCTCTTCAAAATTTTCCTAATATTACAAAATCTAAATCAGCTTTAGTTTTTAAAATTATTATACACACTGGTACCCCACAAACTTTTATAAACTATATTGAGCCAATCTATTGTAGTAGTTGGTTCACCTTTTGGAATGGTTGAGGTGATCAAATCACTCAATCTTTCTATTTTTTTAGGTTGGACTTGATCATCTAACCTCTCTAGATTATAATTATCATTGGGTTACACGGTTGATCTAATCTCAACTTCTAGGTGGCAACTCACTTTTGATCCAAAGTTTGGGGCATGTGCCTCTCTCTCTCTCTCCTTAGATATATGCATTTTAAAGATTTATCTATACTTATCCTAATCTCAATTTCATATCCTTACATCGATACATCTTTTTCAAAACAACTTACCAATAGGTAAGGCAGTTACATCGACACATAGGTGTACTCTTAACACATAGGTGTACTCTTAAACTTAGATATTTTATTATAAATATATTTCAAGTATTTTTAACCCATAATATATGCATTAATTTTACATTATAACATGCTCTTGGTTGTAGGCAAATCAATAGTAAATCACTCATATTCAAATCAATCAAAGACAAGGTGTGTATACACACCCATGTACTTATTCCTTTTTTTTAAACTAGCAATTTCATTAATAGATTAAAGGAGGGGTGAATGTAGATGATATTTTGTGATTATGTAGCACCTTGGTCTTATACACTTGGAAAACTCATACCTTGGTCATTCCTCTTAGTTCTACACTCTCTTTACTTTTGTAAGCCTCACATCTGCTCTATCTTGTGCCCCTTGACCTATCTCGCAATTCGACCAGTCTTATTCCAATAGTTAGCCTAAGTGTTTTAATGTGAGTTATTACTCGAGATTGATTGGTATATATACAAAATAAACCCTCATGCATTCCTCGCCTATTAAACCTATAATATACGAAAGAGACCAAGGCACTTGTCAAAAATCACTCTATCAAGCATTAAATTGATCAAAGCTTTCCAATTTTCAAACTAGTCATAGGGACTACACATTTATAGGTTTGAAGTACTAAAAGAGAAATCCAAGAGCCTAATTTTCCAAGTTACAAGCTAGGTCATTATTGTACTTATTTTATACACATTTCAAGATTCACACATAATACAACACATAAGGGAGAACTACATCAGTCTAAGGCCCTCTTTGGAGTATTGGCTATGTAGGTAGCATCCTTTGATAGCAAGGTCATTGGGGTCAACTTGACATCATGTGCCCACTAACTCATTTTTCCTAGGACATCATTCAATGGAAAATAAGAGTGGACCTAAGGTTTTTATCAATAAATTAAGAGTGATATCCTGTGTGTAAAATCTAAAGACATCAGGTAGAAGGTGATAAAAAACTCAAAAAAACCCCAACTAGTGGATTCAAAAATAGAACTATATTATAGTCTAGACAGGTAGAAGGCGATAAAAAACTCAAAAAACCCCAACTAATGGATTCAAAAATAGAGTTATATTATAGTCTAGATCCTAGTGTCAACATAAGGACACTATCATCGATGTAGGTGTCCAACCTAGATGCAAGTGTCCATTGGTCAAACACAATCATAACTCAGAATGAATTGAACCCAGATCTATGTTATAGTCCTTTGATGATTCCTAATCACTGTCATACTCCAAAACTTTAATGTAAATATGAATATTGTCATTCCTTTCAGATAGATTTAATTACTTGGGTATTACATTGTAAAATTCCAAAATCACTTAAAACACTTGCAATGATACATATTTTATAAAATAACTTGCCAATAGGCAAGGTGTTTACATCAACACACAGGTGTACTCCTAACCTTACTCTTTCAATTTAAATATATTTCAAGTATGTTCAACCCATATTATAGGCACCAATTTTATATTATAACATGTTCTTAGTTGCATGTTGGTCACCAGCAAAGCACTCAAGTTGGGTACATGTAAAGATAAGGTGTGCATACACACCCAAGTACAATTTCATTTCTTTTAAACTAGTAATTTTATTACTAGATTAAGGGGGGGAATGTAGAGAATATTTTTTGATTATATATCACCTTAGTCTTGTACACTTGGAAAACTTGAACCTTAGTTGTTCCTCTTAGTTATCTACCTTTGACACTTCTACAAGTGTCACATTTACTCTATCCTTGTGCCTCTGTGCCTATATCTCTTAGTTTTACCAGTCTTATATTGATGACCTAGGTCTTCTATCTTGCCCATAATGTTTAAAATATACTTTTTTTCCATCTCTGCAAATTTTGAACTTATACTTATTCTTCTACACACTAGACACTAATGTTTAGGTAAACAGTAGCATAAACCCTATTGTCATATCCTAATGCAAGTGTCTAGTGCCCTAAAGTCATCTAATTTATAGATGAAACATATTATAATGGTCAACCTAAATGTTTTAATATGATTTATTCCTCCAAATGGATTGATATAAATAAAAGATCAACCTTCATTCATTCCTCACCTAGCATCACCTAAAAAAAGACCAAAGAGACTAAGGCACTTATCAAAATTGCTCTATCAAGAATTTCATTGAATAAATCTTCCAAATTTCATACCAATTATAGGTACAACACATCTACAAGTATGAATTACTAAAGGAGTATCCGAAGAGCCTGATTTACCAAGATACAAACTAGGTCATTATTTTACTTGTTTTGCATACATTATATGATTCACATACAAGCCAACATGCAGGGGAGAACTACATCAGTCTGAGGGCCTTTTTAAATTATGGCTATGTAGGCATGATAGTGATGTCATTAGGGTCAACTTGACAATGTGTGCCCACTAAGCCACTTTTCCCCAAAGCACTATGAAGATGAAAGGCTAGGGTGTTTCCGTTTCATAAGGAGTGATAGTCCATGTCCCATATATGATTGCATCAGAGTGAAGGTGAAGTAGAACTAGAATCACCCATATCTTCACATCTTGTTTTAGCAAATATTCCATACAAGACACTAACATAAAACCCAAATAGTAGCATTGATGCAACCATCCCAAGCTAACATTATTGTCTAGAGAGCCAAAAGCATCAGAGCCAAAATCTGATAACTATTTCACAATCTCCTTTTAGCCTGTTATAGATCTAGAACTGCATAAGCATCAAAACAAGATAAGTACATCAATTCTTTGTCATTTCTATATGTAGCATACTTATACTTTCCATATTTAGACTATATCAGCATAATAAAATTAGTGTATGTTTATATATAAGTTTAGCACTCAATTAACCCACTATAGATATGATTATCACCCTTTTGCCATTTCATTTCTATCTACCCCTTTAATACAATCTAGATAACACCAATCTAGAGTTCTATTTTAGGGTTAAATATTTAGTTATCACTCCCTTATATGGTCTACCTAGTTGTGAAGGTGTCCAAAATTTGAATTCAAATAATCTTGTAGAGTAAAATACTCTACATTTTGTTTTGAGTTTCAGTTGTGCACTCCAGTTTTGTCCCTGAGCATTTCAGTTTTGGCAGTAAAGGTTTTGATACAGAGCATGGGCATGGGTTTTCATTTTACCTAAGTTTTATCTAAGTCTAAGAGTCGTGCAGAACATGCCAAGTGTCATTAGTCAGGACACATTATAATTTCTCTAAGTAACATGGATGGAGCCACGTGTCCTATTATATACCTGTTGAGCCTAACAAGTGTCGGCATCTACATTTTAGTTTCTTATAAGTTTCAAAAGCTTCTTTCAATAAGCTTTTCTTAGTGCATGCAAAAGGTGCCAAGTGGAAATTGTGGAAGGTTTTAATATGTTTCTCTAAGTTACATGGAAAGCATCACATGTCCCTTGTAATATCTGCAGAGACTGCCAAGTGTCAACATCTACAGTTTCTTCCTTTTGTTTCATTGTTGAGAAAGGACTGTGGTGGGCCCTAGGTGAGTTGCTTAAGACTAGTGGATGCTACCAAATGTCCTTGCCTGTTTCACAGTGGGAAATGCCATGTGTATCTATTTTAGCCAATGAAATTATAGAGAAGCTAACCATTTTAGATTTGAAAGATATCTTCTGTCAGACACTTCCAGTTAAGTTCTAGTTTGATTAGACCGTTGGATTTGATCATGCGGGTAATCTTGAGCCAGTCCTATGCTATAAATATGGGTTCAAATCATAGGTTCAGGGGAAGAGAAAAAAGAAGAAAAGGGAGAGATTTTTTTGCATATAGATTGTTATCAGAGATTTACAAGAAGTTTTTGAGACTTTCTTGCTATGGCTAGTAATATCATTTTCCTTTGTTCTATTTTCTTAATTCAGAAAGTTTGTATAGCTATGCATGTATCAATGCCTTTTATGTGGCTGGAAAATTCATAAGAAGACTGAGTTTTGTGCCTTTGCTGATATTTTCTATGTTATTGCAAAATCATCTAAGTTGTGAGCCTTTGATTCTATTTATTTTCATCTTTTACATTGATCATGCATTGTTTGCTCTTTAATGTAATTGAATCCTAAAGATAGCTTCATTATGTTTAGTATTAAGGAATGAATCATACTCAAGTGCATCACCATAGTTAAATTTTATTTCATTGCATTGATGATTCCATTTAATTTTTATCCCTTTTTCCCACAATACATTTGAGATAAAGAAGAGCCAGCTTCTTTAAAATCTGGAGGTCATTTCAGGTCGCAAGTCCCACATTCTTGAAACTTCCCATGTTGGTGTTGCAAAAAGTGCAATTTTAAGCATCAATAGTTTTTGGCACACCCAATGGGACAATCTCTTGAAGTTTCTTTCAAGACTGTATGAACCAGAGAGTTATAAGGAGTCAGAGCTGTGGACCAGTAACAAGAGCTCAATCTGCTATGAACCTAGGTATTCTTTTACCACCATTGATAACTGATTCAAAAAGAAGAGTCAATCAATTTACAGCAACATGAAGAGTAAACATGGGAGCACTTATAGGCCCAAGGAATTATGCAAATTGGAACACTTGCAGTACTCTAATTCTCCTAGTACCACCAGCCACTTGGGATCCTATTCCAATAAATGCCCTGAAAGCTCTACCCAAATTTAGTGGGGAAGATTTCAAAACACCTGAAAAACATCTACAGGGTGTGTCTGATGTCTGTGCAATACATGTGATCACACAATAGAATGTGGCTATAAGATTGTTAGCAACTTCTTTTAAGGGGAAGGCTCTAGACTGGTACAGATCTTTGACCCCAAATACAATATCTACATGGGATCAGCTTGGAGATGCTTTCTTTGCAAGATTTGAAGAAAAGGGTGATAAATCTTCTTTGTTACAATAATTGATTACTATCAAAAGGGCACCACAAGAAGCAATGACTGATTTCAATTCAATATTTCAAAAGACTTGGCAAAGAATTCCTACTACAACAAGACCATTACTAGGTATGGCTATAGTATTTTATCTTAAAGCCTTAAATTTAGATATATTAGTAATGATTTAGTCACTTGGAGGTTAGACTCTGTCAGAAGCCTATGACTATGCAGTCAGAGATGAAAATAACTTAATAGATGCTAGAAAGTTTCCCTCAAGGCCTCCCATGCCCATATTTCTAGAGATTACCTTACCTTTGCCTCAAGAAGCCCCTAATCCCATAGCCCCACCTGTGTCTATATATACATTTCCTTAACAACCTGCTAAAGTAGCTATCCTTGTCTAGTCATCTGAGATGGATGATGTCAAGAACATCTTAAGGACATTTCCTAATGAGATAATTAACCTAAAAAGATAGCAGAATCCTTATCTTAGACCCCAATATCAAGGCTACCAAGGAAATAGACCTCCACCATAGCCAAATCA
Source organism: Torreya grandis (assembly GCA_037957365.1). NCBI lineage: Eukaryota > Viridiplantae > Streptophyta > Pinopsida > Cupressales > Taxaceae > Torreya > Torreya grandis. The sequence goes on along the minus strand of JARHVA010005379.1, from coordinate 951,020 downwards.
GTATTGGGGTCCTCAAAGGCAATTTAACCCTCAGCGATCGAACCAATTAGTTACAGTCCCTACACCCTCACAAACGGTTTCCCCTAATCCAAACAGGGAGATTATTCTAGGGTAGAATAATTATGCAGATGGCACCAATGCTGATGTTTCCCTTTTAATAATACACATATGCCTAGAGATTATCCCAAGGGTAATCTACAGCAAAAGATAGCAGAGCAAAGAAGAATGGATGGACAATTTGCAAATACTTTTGACACTCAACACTACCAATCCCCTGATATGCAAAATTCAATCTTGGTGGCTCAGATGCAAGGGATGTCCTTACAGCAAGAAGAAGAAATAGCCCCTGAGCATGCTTTGTTTTCATAGGTTGAAGATGAAGAGTGAGTATTCTTAAATGAAGCTTCTACTTCCAAGAAGCCATTGGTATAATCAAATTACTACACCAGAGCCAAGAGAAGGATGATGAAACGGTCTGAAGTCACAAATAATGAAATTATGGGGATTCCTTCATTTCAAAGTCATTAAAACATAGCTTCTAGACAAGAAATACCTCAGCTAGTGCAAAACCAAGTAATTTTGGGACAAGTTCAATAAAAAGCAAGGTACCCTTATTATCCAAGAACCCAAACACTAAGACTGGTGAATGTGGTGGATCAGCTGAAGAGGACCCCAACACATGTGTCAATATGGGACATGTTAGCTATTCTTGAGCAAAAGACACTATTGCAAGAAGCTCTACAGGGCCAAGAAATGCCTAAACATACTGGTACCAAAGGAGGACCTACTGATAAGGAAAAGCTCAAAGACACAGTTCCTCTGTAGACAACAACCCTTTTGAACAATGCACCAGAGGTAAGCAAATCCAAACCAGAGCCCTTCTATTTGACTTTGATAGTTGGAAAGAAATTGTTACATAATGCAATGATAGACTCAGGGACTAATACTATAGTAATGCCTAAACAAATAGTAGATGCTGTAAAAATAAAGTATGAGCCACTTACTAGAGGAGTTATGCAGCTGGATGGAAAATCGGTATAAACAATAGGGAAAATTAAACAACTCCCATTACAATTGTATACTTGCCCTAATATAATTGTCAATCAGGATGTGGTAGTCATAGATATACCCCCTGTATTTGGCCTATGTTCATCCAGAGATTTCACAGCTAAGATAAGAGGTTATATGTCACTTGATTGGTCTCACCTCATCCTAAGAACCAAATATGGTATAAAAATAAAAATAGTATCTGAGTCACTATCTAAGGATCACATCACCAATGAACCAACCCCAAAATTAGAGGCAGCTCATGCTATGCTAAATAAGGAAGAAAGGGTCTTTTTTGAAGAGTTAGGTCACTGGACTGAACATGACCAAGAGGAGGAAAATAACTAGTTAATTATTATGCAAAGTGACCCATATGAAAATTATGACTCTATTGCTCTGGGCACTTATGTCATATTTGATGAAGACCATGAAATCCCAAATGTTTTAAGGGAATAAATGCCAAAGACTCAAGAATTTGAAAAGGACTCAGAAATTTGGACCTTAAATTTTGATGGGGCTAGAAGTAAAAATGGTGCTAGAGCAGAAATTTGTCTTGTTACTCCAAATGGTGAGAAATTTTTAAGAGATATTCATTTCTAATTTACCTATACTAATAATGATGTTGAATATGAAACCTTAGTACATGGGCTCATGTTAGCCAAGAAAAAGGGAGTAAAGAATCTGATAGTAAAAGGAGATTCAGAACTAGTGGTGAAATAAATCAGAGAAAAGGCAATAGCCAAAAATGTAAAGATGAGATCATATAGACACAAAATTTGGGACTTAATAGATGATTTTGAAGATTTCAATATTGAAGTAGTTCCTAGAACCCAAAATTATGAAGCAGATAGGATGGCATAGATTGGCTCACAGTTTGACCCAGCAACTGATCTATTAGTCAATAATGAGTCAGTCAAAGTTATAGTAAGGCCAACTATCCCAGACAATGATGAAAATTGGCAAGTCTTTGAAAATGATTTTTAGGTACTCTCATTTTTGCAACAGTTAAAGGAATTCATTGATTAATTGCAACCCAAAATTTAAGAAGCATATGGAGACCAAATTATTTAATTAAAGACCAATAAGCTTCCTAAAGGCTTGATTACTTTAGAAAACCTATTTGATCTAGAAGATGTAAGCCTAGAGAAGAAAAGGTTTCAAGAAAATAAAGTAGATTATTCTGAGATACAAATGAGTGAAGGGAGAAAACTAAAGATTGGAAATTTCACAACCCAAGAGGAAAGGGAAAGACTAATTTACTTGTGTGAAAGATATGACGGAGTAATAGCCTGGACCTATGAAGACCTTCATGGCTATAACAAAGACATCATTCAGCACACCATAGAACTAACTGAAGGATCTAAGCCAGTCAAACAGAAGCAAAGGCTAGTGAATCCAAATATTGAACCTCTAATGGTGGATGAGTTGCAAAAACTCTTAGAATCTAAAATATTTTTTCTAATCAAACACTCAACTTGGGTATTCAATCTAGTACCAGTCAGATAAAAGAATGGTGACATAAGGCTCTATGTGAATTTCAAAGACCTAAATAAAGCATCTCTGAAAGATCACTATCCCCTACCCTTTATGGAACAAATTTTATAGACTGTGGCTGGATTAGAGAGATTTTCCTTGCTAGATGGTTTCTCTAGATACAATCAGATTTGGTTGGCTGATGAAGACGAAAACAAGACTACATTTACTACCAAATAGGGAACGTTTACAAATGCCAAGATGCCATTTAGCCTATCAAATGTTGGATCCACTTTTCAAAAAGTAATGGATGTAGCATTTAGAGAACTCATAAATAAAATCATTCTGATTTATCTTGATGATCTCACTATTTTTTCCAAGAATGTTGTTGATCATTTTGATCATCTGGAATCTATTTTTAAAAAGTGTCAAGAGTTTGGAATATCTCTGAATCCCAAGAAGTGTATCTTTGAAGTACCTCAAGGCAAACTATTGGGACATATAGTATCCAAAGAAGGAGTCTTTGTAGATCCAGAGAGAGTCACAGCGATAATGAACTTGTCCCTGCCAGTAAACAAGAAGGCAATTTAGTATTTTTTGAGAAAGATTAATTTTGTTAGTCAATTCATATCAGACTTTGTAGGACTAATGAGACTAGTGACACTGTTGTTGAAGAAAGACATGGTGTTCAACTGGACTACAGAAGGAAGACAAGCTTTTGAGGAGGTCAAGAAAGCAATTTCAACAACCCTAGTACTTAGTAACCCAGACTTCTCTAAGTCTTTTATAATGTATGTTTATGGAGGAGAGTTTAGTGTTGTTGTTGTCCTAACATAGAAAGATGATCAACAAAAGGGAGAACACCCAATAGCCTTTTTCTCAAGGACTCTTAGGGAGTATGAAGCCAGATACAACTTTGTGGAGAAACAGGCATATGCTTGGTAAAATCCCTCAAGAAATTCAGGCATATGGTATCAAGAAATAAGATTATGATACTTGTGGCTCATCTTAGTGTCAGATAATACATTATGGAAGGTGAAATTATTGAAAAAAGAGTAAACTGGGTAACAAAGATCCTTGAGTATGATGTAGAGGTCAAACCCACTAAGCTGGTCAGAGTTAGGGGGTTGTGCCAATACATGGCTCAAGATATGGAAAAGATGATAATTGAAGAAACAGAAAAGGAAAATGTATTGAGGATACAAGAAATTGATCAAAACTCTTGGGTCACAAACAGAATCCATTTTATGAAACATGGGATTTTCCCAAAAGAGCTCTCTCAAGACAAAAGGAGATACTATAGGTAGTAAGGGGTCCATTTTGTTTTAATTGACCAAGTTCTTTTCAGAAGAAATACTGATGGCATACTTTTAAGATGCATAGAGAAAGATGAGGCTTACAAAATACTACATGAAAGCACCATGGAGTCCCAGGTGGACATTTTTCTACAAGAACCATAGCTATAAAGATAATTCAAGTGGGTTGTTTTTGGCCCAATTTATTTACAGACTATTATCAACTAGTCACAGAGTGCCAATCTTATCAGTATTATGTGGGGAAGAGAAGGAATGCAACAATGGCCCTTAGTCCTATTATTGTTGATGAACCCTTTGCTCAATGGGGTCTTGACTTCATTGGAATGATCAATTTGGTTTTGAGTATGGGACACAAATGGATTCTAACTACCATAGATTATTTTACCTGATGGAGTGAGGCAGTGCCACTCAAAGAAGCAACAGAAAAGGTGATCCTAGACTTTCTGGGGGATATCACTACTCGCTTTGGGCCTCCTCGTACCATAATTTTAGATAATGCTAAGGCATTTTTAGGGGAAAAAATATCTGAATTTGCACTAAATTATGGAATCTATCTGAAAACTTCCTCAAATTATTACCCTCAAGGTAATGGTTTGGCAGAATCAACCAACAAGAACCTGATTAGACTTATTAAGAGAATAGGGGTTAATCATCACAAAGAGTGGCATAAAGTGCTTAATATAGCATTGTGGGCTGATAGAATTACACCTAAACAAGTGACAAAGATGTCCCCATATGAATTGGTTTATGGTAAGCCTGCTATAATGCCCCTGAGCTTGGAGATTCCTGCTCTTTAGTTATTAAAATAGATTGAAATTGAGGAGAATGGCCCCATGTAAGTCAGACATGCTAAGCTCCTAGAAGTTCAAAAAAGAGGGATACAACACATGAATCATATATGAGACATCAAAAAATAATCAAAAACTACTTCGATAAGAAGACTTCAAACCCCCATTTCGAAGTAGGCTCAGTTGTTTTGAAATGGGATGCGAGAGCTAACAAGCCGGGTCGACACAATAAATTTGAGTCATTGTGGACTAGCCCCTATAAGATTCATACATGTAAACAACAAAATTAATTTGAGCTTGAAATGATGGAGGGTGAACCTGAAGATATTCCTGTGAATGGGATCTACCTGAAACATTTCATTTAAGCAGTATCTCCCATGTATTATAGTTAGATAGTTTCCCTTTCCTTGTTGCTCTATTTTCCCATTTTTTTCCACTCTTTCTTTTAATAAGTGTTCTATGAACACGTGGCCATGGCTCAAAGTCTTTTCAAAAAAATTGAAACTCTCGCATTCACTAAATCTCTTTCAAATCCCTAAAATTCCCCAAGGTACCTTTGTGCAATCACTTTTATGATGTGTCTGACACGCTGTTAGCTAGACAAAATGATCAATCAATTTTCCAGGGTTTAGCAAATGATTCATCAGTGCCAAAAGTGGAATTTCTCTTGATCCCCATGGCCCAGCTTGATTTCCAATTGAATACCGCAGTTCATGTTTTGTAGAGTTTTTCACACAAGGACATCATCAACCTTGATTTAGCCTTCTAGGATTTATAAAATAAATAGGGACTATCTAATGCTGAATGGTCTATTTATTAGACGGCCTTATAGAATTTGTGATTTTTTCCACATTTTTTATATATTCTTTGGATTCTTTTTTGAGCAAGCCCAAAAGTCCTCAGGGTCGCTAAGAACTGTAGAGTAAAATAGTCTACATTTTGTTTTGAGTTTCAGTTGTGCACTCCAATTTTGTCCCTACACATTTCAATTTTGGTAGTGAAGGTTTTGATATAGATCATGGGCACAAGTTTTCATTTTGCCTAAGTTTTATCTAAGTCTCAAAGTCACGCAGAACATGCCAAATGTCATTAGTCATAACACATTATAATTTCTCTAAGTAATGCAGACGGAGCCACATGTCATGTTATATACCTGTGGAGCCTGACAAGTGTCGGCATTTGCATTTTAGTTTCTTATAAGCTTCAAAAGCTTCTTTCAATAAGCTTCTCTCAGTGTGTGCAAAAGGCACCAAGTGGAAACTATGGAAGGATTTAATATGTTTCTCTAAGTTACGCAAAAAGCACCATGTGTCCCTTGTAATATTTGTGGAGACCGCCAAGTGTTGACATCCACAGTTTCTTCCTTTTGTTTCATTTTTAAGAAAGGACTGTGGTGGGCCCTGAGTGAATTGCTTAAAACTAGAGGATGTTGCCAAGTGTTCTTTCCTGTTTCATAGTGGGAAATGCCACGTGTATCTATTTCAGCCAATGAACTTGTAGAGAGGCTAACTGTTTCAAATATGAAAGATATATTCCATCAGACACTTCCAGTTAAGTTTTAGTTTGGTTAGACTGTTCGATTTGATCATGATGGTGATCTCGAGCCAGTCCTATGCTATAAATATGGGTTCAAATCGTAGGTTCAAGGGAAGAGAAAAAAGAAGAAAAGGGAGAGAATTTTCTGCATATAGATTGTTATCAGAGATTTACAAGAAGTTTTTGAGACTTTCTTGTTGTGGCCAGTAATATCATTTGCCTTTGTTCTATTTTCCTAATTCAAAAAGTTTGTATAGCTGTGCATGTATCAGTGCCTTTTATGTGATTGAAAAATTAATAAGAAGACTAAGTTTTGTGCCTTTGCTGATATTTTATGTGTTATTGCAAAACCGTCTAAGTTGTGAGCCTTTGATTCTATTTGTTTTCATCTTTTACATTGATCATGCATTGTTTGCTCTTTAATGTAATTGAATCCTAAAGATAGCTTCACTGTGCTTAGTCTTAAGGAATGAATCATACTCAAGCGCATCGCCATAGTTAAATTTTCTTTCATTGCATTGGTGGTTCTGTTTAATTTTTATCCCTTTTTCCCACAATACATTTGAGATAAAGAAGAGCCATCTTCTTTAAAATTTGGAGGTCATTTCAGGTCACAAGTCCCACATTCCTGAAACTTCCCATGTTGGTGTTGGAAATAGCACAATTTTAAGCATCAACAAATCCTATATATGCACTTGTATCTTATGCCATTTTAGATCATGTATTACCAAAAAACTATGTTATGAAATAATACATCAAATTTATCTATCAGACACTTGTCAAGGATCCTATTTTTATTCAAAAAATTTATGAAGTCTTATGGTTGCATACTTGTACCAAAATAAGGTTGCATTAAAGAACATATAAATTTATCATTAATTATCTTAGGGAGAGAAGGTGAAGTCATTTATCTCTTTAGGTTGGGTCACTCACATGTATATAACTATATGATCCCTGAATCCAAGTGTGAAAAATATGTAATTACAACCCTCAAGGGGGCCTCGGCCACTAACCTTGAAAATTTCCTTTAGTCTTATGATATTATGGTGAATTACGGTTACATCAAAGAAGAAGATATTCAAATGACTGCACACATCAAACCTGCTTATCAAAGACATATTTCTAAACTTCTATTGTTGATGAATGAATTATATAAAGTTTCAAACTTGAGAGATTCACAGATCCACATTCATAGTATTTTTTTGCATTTAACTGAAACTTTCATTTTTAGTGAAAGTCATAAGTGGTCAGCCATATTTGTTTCCTATCGAGAGTGGTCATCATTAAAAAACACAACATGCTTTCTAGGAGATCTATTCCAAAGTTTTTTTTCCAACATCTTAGTCATTTACAAATCTCAATTAAGTCATATTAAATTATGCATATCGCTTTACCCCTTTCTTTATTCTAATCATTAATTACTTACAATACACATTTCAATATATCTAGTAATATTTGCCTTGTGCCCTTTTTTACTTAATTAGCATAGTGTTTTAAACACTTATGCACCATTTTCATAAAACATGTGTGTGTGTGTGTGTGTGTGTGTGTGTGTGTGTGTGTGTGTGTGTGTGTGTGTGTGTGTGTGTGTGTGTGTGTGTGTGTGTGTGTGTGTGTGTGTGTGTGTGTGTGTGTGTGTGTGTGTGTGTGTGTGTGTGTGTGTGTGTGTGTGTGTGTGTGTCTCATAGATACATATTGTGTGGTTATTCAAGTTATAAATTAAAATAATAGATACATACTATGTGGTTGTTCAAGGTATGAATGTTGAAAACAAGTAAATGTTAAGTGGTTGTCTAAGGTATGAATGTTCATAACAAATAAATTTATTTCTAGTAATGGTATGTATATCAAAAATTTACTATTGTTGGATTACTAATTTACATTTTTTGAACATATATTAGTTACAATTTTTTGCTTATTATATTTGAACAATCAAATTATATTAAATAAAGTTAGTATATACAAGTTGTAAAATTAGTTTGTTTATCAATTTTGTGTGTAGAAACCCACCAATCACACCTAATTGTAAGTTTACTTATGAAGATGTTGTCAGGGATGAAAATGGAGTAAATGGCTTAAATAGGATGACCTTGATAGGGATTATTAGGTTAGAGAACAATATAATATCACAAACTTATGTTGGAAAAAAAGGAAATAAAATGCCAAAGATTTATAAAAGTACTACTAGAGTGGCAATAAATCACATTTTACAATTAATTTTGACTATTCCAAAAATGGCATAAAATTAACTTACAAACTTCATTGTCATTTAAATATGCACCAAATCATGGATAGTACTCCCTTTTTTAAAACAATTTAATTTCTTAAGTAAAAAATGGTTCACAAGAAATCTACATTGCCAAGTTGTGGACGAATCTCATGTAGGGGATCTTAAGCTCACTCAATTAAAACCCACTAATTAAGAACCAACTATTTTCACTATTGGTAATGACATATTGTGTTTTTATTTATTTTATTATGCATATTATGTATGCAAATAATGAAGGAAAATTAATGTTACACCACCCTTTCATAATAAAAATGTTTTTTTTATCTTATTGGCTTGAATGAGGTGTTATAGTAGTTTTTTTATTTTTCTTTAGATTTAATTACTTACTAAAAACTCAAATGAAAATAAGGTTTATGGTGAATACCTATGGATTAGAAGATGTTATGCACCGCTTTGAATCCAGTGACAGTGAGAGCTTCTTTTTGGCTGGGAAGAATAACCTACACTCATGTAAACACTTGACAAAAATAGATTAATAGATAATTGGGTGAGTTTTCTGGTCAAAAACCAGTTCTGGGAAGTTGTGAGCTTCCTCAAATGGATGTCAGCTCACTTATTTACACAATCAAGTGGATAAACAACATATGAAATTACAATAGATAAAATATATGATAACAATGATAATTAAGATTAAGTCCTATTTTAACCTATCAATATAAGCAAAATATTCATCCCAATAAGTCATGGTAACATTTACATCATCTTTTATGACATCTAATTGGTCTTCAGTGGCTTTGAGAGAGGGAGAATAAACACTAGCATGGAGAGCTAGCTCAAAAACTATGTCACTTTGATCAGCAAACAAGGGTTGGGATACTGTAGGGAGATATGTGATATTGATTACATCATGTACTATGCTTGATAGAGTCATCTACATTTAAAGGCCATATTCAAATGAAAAACAATCAGTAATTATTGTAGACAAGGGTCTGAGATTAAGGTCTCGGGTTTTGAATATTTAACATAATGGATCAATGTTGATCCTGACAGGATCAGTGTTGATCTATGAAATTAGTGTTGATTCATAATGAATTGGCATCAATTCTCTCTATGAATATGCTAAATAAAAATAGATAATAAACGAGATAGATTGGATGACAAAGGCTAAAATATGAATAGTGAGGGATATAGATAATGATCTAAATATTAAATAAATAGATAATAGTAGACAAATTGATAGAAAATAAAATAAATAAATGTGATTACTTACTTTGGATGCGATTGCAAATAGAATGAAATTCTCCTTCACAAATGCAGGTAGTCTTTCAGGCTCATGAAAATGGATATGGATTGAATACAATAAAATTATGATAGAGTATCATTATGATAGAGTATCGTTAAGGACATCAGTAGCTCTCCAAGAAATCTAGCAGTAATTCAAGGTTCTAAGTTTCTAGGTCTAGAATGCAAAGGTTGGTTGGGTATTTATGGATCAATGTTGATCTAGAGAATCAATATTGATCTTGGATGAACCAGTGTCAATTCACCTAAATTGATAGCTTTGTTTCAATTGTGGGTAAAATTGGCTTTGATATGTGTGGAGTTATTGGTAACGACACTATACAGGATTAAAGTGGTTAGGGGTAGATTCCTTAGGTTATTAATGGATTTAGGAGGTTAGGGAGGGTAAAAAGGTAATAGTAAAAGCAACCTACCAAGTTATAAATGGTAAATATACTAAACCTTATGATAGGGATTATTTAGGATATTTTGAATTAAAATATGGACCTACGACACCTAATCAATCATTTATAGGGTATGAAATTATAGTGTCTACATTTGCCCCTTTTGTGGAGTGGTATGGAATACATGTCATGAGATAAAAACCATCTCCATTGCCTTAGGTTTATGTGAGGAGGTATCCCCCCTCAAACTGGGAGCTGATAGAGGATAAAGAGTGGTTGATGGGTTTGAAAAAAGAAATAATGGATAGGATTAGTAGATAACAGATGAGCTCTAATAAACGTAGATGTAGAACATGAAGTGTATGTTTTGCACTGACAGGATGGAAGGTAATATAGTCAGAGATGCACCGAGGCAAATCCCATAATAAAATACCACAACTACAAATAGGTGGGCTTAAATGAAGGCTAAACAAGAGGACAAGTTATAGGATTTGGTTGACCAAAGCATTCAGTGTGTTATACGGTGTACATGCTACCTATAAATAGTTGTTTTCAATAGAAACTACACTCTTGGGACCCACTAAGGGGAGCTACCCAAAAGAGTACATGCCTTATGTAGGCTATGGGACTAACAGGGGGTCAAAATCCACAAACCTAAAATGGTATAGAATAAATAATAGGGTAGGTGTGGAAAGGTACCAAGATAAAGCTAAGGAACAAGGCTGGATGTACATAAAATTATAAGCAGTGCAAAAAAGGGCAAACCATATTGATCCAAAATGAATCGACATCGATTCACCAAATTAGCATCGATCCAAAATAGATTAGTGTTGATCTAAAGTCAAGTATATAAGCAAGTTTGACTTGGAAAAGGGCATTATTTTCTATTTGTGAAAACAAAATGATCTCTAATAGCTCAAATGATGAGGGTGCTACAAAATGAGATGGAGGCTAGTAGCATCAGATTGAGGCAATGGTGATGTTCACAGGATGAGGTAGGTCTAGTATTTGATTAATTATTTTGAATTTTTGAATTTTTTTAAGTTTTCAAGATTTTTGGAGGTAGGATAGGGATAGGATTATGGTAGGATGGCATTAGAGAATCAATGTCAATTCCCTAGTGAATCGATAATGATTCATAGGGAATTGATGTCATTTCATTAAAATGATACCGATCCAAATGGAATGGCATTGATCTCTAAGGGATCAGTGTTGATTCACACAAAAAATGTGAAGTGCTTAGATTAGAGTCTAGTGTTAGGATAATTTAGAGCTTTTAGGAGTTTTTAGGATTATAGGGGATGTTGGTGATAAGCATAGATTCGACTACAGATGTAGTATCAAGTGCCTCCCTTATTAGAGTGACTACGAGTCCAGTATGGTGATGACAAATAGGCCCACTTGGAGTCTATAGGATTGGTAATGGTACGTCACTAAAAACACATCCATCGAGGCATATGATTATTGGTGGCTTTGTTAGGGCAATGAGATATTATGATTAAGACATTTTAGTTTTCGATCAAGGAGATGACCATCATAGAGGAAGACATCTACCATATTATGTGACTCTCAGTGTAGGGAGCACCCATAGTACCTATAGATGATCAAGGATGAGGAGCAATGTTGACACATCTATAAGGTAATGACATGGATGATATCAGATTTGTTGCTAATGGTTTTACTTTTAAGCCTCTATATGTAGTTAATACAGTAGGGAGAGGTGTACTCACTATGATGATGTTGGCTATATCCTATTATGCACTCCCAGACTCAGGGGGAGATAGATTTCCATGGAGATTGATAGGGGTAGTGACAAATATGCTAGAACACCATATAGTTTTTGCATGGGGGTTGACTTTACCGGTGCATATTTATAGGGGGATATGGGGTTGGAGGACCCAAAGGTGATATGGATTAGATGTCATTGTCATTCTATAATGTTGGGCCTATGTTCACATTGGGATAGTGCAACCCATTGGTACCTCATGTATGTGGTGGTACGATATAGAGTACAGCATGGCCTTCTTATGATAAAAGGTTGATCATGCATGAGATTTTATAGATGGTATTATTTGGGACCTCAATTACTATCGAGGGGTCCTAGAGGGACTGAGAGATACAAACATCATTTAGAGACCCTATATGAGATTTCCTACATGACCCAAGGTAGAGATAGAACTCATAGGTATATGGAAGGAGAGGTGGGTGACATGGAGGAGGATGGAGTACCTAGAGTATCTCCATTTTAGATGAATACGATGATAGTTTAGGCTAGTACAAGACATTCCATGGGCCCTGCATGTATATAGTTGAGATGAAATAGAGCAAGAGCTTCAAAGACCAGTCACTATAGATATCCTTGTAGAGGAGGAGTTAGTTCTAGCAAGAGAGGACATAGAGGATGTGTGGTGCATCCTCACATTTACAACATGGTGGACCAAGTAGTAGGTAGCAAGGCAGGATAGGGTGGTGCATCCACACCAAGAGAGAGGGAATAGGAGATGGAGGAGGATGAGGATGAGATAGGAGATGAGGAGGATGGGGGAGAGGAGGAGATAGAAGAGGAGATAGATGTGGCATAGCTTATCATAGAGAGGTATACATTGAGATCTCAATGTATCACCTTATAGGGATAGCTAGTTGTAGTATAAGGGGCTCTAATCATAGTGTAGACAGAGGGGGATACACTACAGACCTAATTAGATATACTACATATGGGGTTTGACTCATTGTATTTGAGTCACGATATGGTAGTAGAGGCTCAGGATCGATACCGAGTAGAGAGGGATGATCTGAAGAGGGAGGAGGGAGATTCATCAGTATAAATAGTTGGAGAGGTGGTGGGGCTGAGCACTAGACAGGTGAGGAATATGAGCATTAAGTGATACAAGGAGTTGGTTGTGGAGATGAGATATTATGAGGAGATCATTTTAGATCAGCATCCATAGATTCTTTGTTATGTTGCCCATATAGCCTCACAAGGCAGGTCTTCTAGGCGCATGCACACAGGGTTAGTAAGTATGGGGAGTGTATCCCAGAGGAGGGTCAGGGACATGGACAGAGGTGGAGATGGAGGAGGATATGGGAGTGGAGATATTGGTGGGGTCCTTGAGAGCATCCACTTGAGTAAGCTACAATTTATATAGTAGCTCATATATCAATGTATTTATTATATTCATTATACTAGCCAGAGAGCCACATACATGTATACAGATACTTTGATGTACACTGATTATTTATATATATGTTTCATGATTATGGATTATGATGTTGTTATGGATTTTTATTTATGGATTATGGATGTGTATGGATTATGCTTATATAGATGTTTACATTTTATGGATTATGTGATTGTGGATTTAGATGATGTGATTTATTATGGTTTATTACATGTGATGGATTTATATTTAAAATGTGTTATAGATAATGAGTATTTATGGATTATTTATGGATTATGGATTTTTATGGGATGTGATTAGATTATTTGATTTATGGATTTAAATGTTATAAAATGCTTATGGATCATGATTATTATAGTATGGTGGATGTGATTTTGATGTATGGAAAAATGTTTATTATTAAAATTATATGGATGAGACTTTTGTTTATGTGATTATGTATTTAATGATTTGTTTATATTATGGATTATGGGCTTTTATGAAAAAAAAATTATGGATTATGGATGTATATTGGATTATTGATTATGAGTTATAGATTTTATATGATGTGATTATGGATTATGGATGTAATTGATTATTTAATTATAGATTTTATGTGATGTGATTATGGATTATGGACTTAAAACTTTAAAATGTCTTAAATTATCATTTTGGATTATGGTTATGGATTTTTTAAAATGTTTATGGATAATGATTATTATGGATGCAATCTATAACTTATTGATTTTATGTTTATAGATTTGTGAATTACTAGACTAGGATATTTGTTAATATATGTGGAAAACCTGTAATTAAATAACACAAATTTAATTTACAAAGGGCATGATTGCTTGTTATTGGTTCGTACCATGACCCAAGAAAACCTCTTGAAATTAATGCACGTGTGTCCTTAACCGATTGCTAATAACAATCCTAACAACTTTAAGTCAACTAAGTTCAAGATCTTATTGATTTCAAGATGGAAAATTTTAAGGATTTGCTTTTAGGATTTGATAGAAGGCGGATTCTAAGAAGAAGATGTTTCCATCCTTCATACCCAAAACTAAAGGTCAAACCTAGAATCCTTTTGTGCCAATCCACATAGACTGATCAATGTAGGAATTCTACCAAATTATATAAAGTTGATAGATGTGGGAAGCTTTCTAGGGATATTTTATGCATGATAGACATCCTTCAAGGAAGTGGTATGTATTCTAAGGTATGCTTTTTGAAATATTTTGCCTTTGGGGGAGCAGTCTATGCTTTTGCTTTTTTGTATATTTTTGCAGATTTTGTGGATTTAGATAGATGTCCTTTGAGGGAGCAGTTTATTAATTTTTCTTTGTCTTGAACATGATTTGCTTTTTCTTTTTGATCCCAATGTTATTATTTCTTTATGGATTGGCCTTAGGTATCCTAGGATAATTTATCAAATCTTTGTTACACAAGATAAAACACTTATTCTCAAAATGAATTAGTGATAAGAAGGGATTTCAGGGGATAATGATGTGGAGCTCCTTCCCCTAATAGGTAAAGCTTATCCAATTAGAGCATGCTATGAATAGATTTAGGGTATTCATATTTAAGATTAAAATTGGCAATTTTTTTAGATAACCACATGTCTCTATATATCATTATTTGGTATAAGAATAATAGGGATATGAAACCTAGAAACTAAACTAGGCAGACCAAGGTGATTAAGATTTATTAACAGTAAAAAGGATGCAAATGCAATGCATTAAGAGGTTCTTGTTCTGATTTTCCATCAAGAGAGTCCAAGCAATATGCCCAAGATCCATACTTATGGGTGATAGTATATGGTCTAAGCCAATTCAGAGAAAATTTTCCTCTTTTGCATTTTTTCCATATTAGTGACATGTTGATTTTTATTTTAAGACAAGGTTTCCAATATTAAATTCATATTCTTTACATGCTTATTATAGGCACATTTTATTCATTCGTAATATACATGTAGATGGTCAAGGGTAGCTAATCGGCACTCATCCAAGAGTTCAAGCTGGGCTAATCATTCTTGATAGAAGACATCCTCAAAAATGATATCTTTCAAGGAGATGCAAAAAGAAAGAATCTGAACTTTGAGAGGAAGTACAACTTTAGTACCATAAACCAGGGAGAAAGGAGTATCACCTGTAGGGGTTCGAATACTAGTTCGATAAGCCCATAAGGCAAAGGGAACATGAAGATGCTAGTTCTTACCTACTTCATTAACAACCTTAGTTAGGATTTTGACAAGAGTCTTATTGGATGCCTTTGCCTATCCATTAGCTTGAGGATAGTAAGGCAAGGAAAATTGAGATTAATGCTAAAAGAATCATAGAGATATTGAACCTTTTTATTCTTAAAATATTTTCCATTATCTGTGATGATCTTATGAGGGAGGTCAAAGTGACAAATAATATGTTGACTAATGAATTCAACAATTTTATCTACTTTGGTTGAGATAAGGGGGATAGCCTCCACCCACTTAGTAAAATACTCAGTGGTGTTAATGATAAATCTATGATGTTGGGAAGATTTAGGATTGATTTTACCTATAAAATCGAGCCCCCACTGAGAAAAAGGCCAAAACTCCTATGCTACATGTAATGTTTATCTAGGGACATGGGATAGGTTGGCATGTTGTTGACATTTGATGCATTTCTTAACATACTCACAATAATTTTGATTTAAAGTGGGATAATAGTAGCCTAATCATAAGATTCTCTTAGCGATGGTATGGCCACTAAAATGTCCACCACCTGACCTGTCATGAGATTCTTTGATAGTGAGGGTAGCTTCATGATTCTAGAGATAATGAAAAAGAATACTTTCAAAACCATGCTTATAAATAACACCCCCTAGTATGAAAAAATGTGTGACACGATGATGGAAATCTCACTTTCCATTTCTAGATAGATCCAGAGGAATAATCCTCCTGGATAAGTAATCAAATATCTATGCATACCAGAGATCTAATGGATTTTCCTCTATGCTATGGATGGACGGAATGTTAGTTTTGGTAAAATAAGGTTAATTAATCCTATGAATGAGGACAAATAACTTAGACTCCTAAGACAAAGATGGGATAAAGGAGGCCAAGGAATCCATAATATCTGTTAACTTGTTAGTTGATCGGGGAGTGGCTTGGATAGAATAATGCTCAAAAATGGCTAGTAACTGATCAACCAAGTCTTATACTTTTGAAGGGTGTCATTCTTATATTGATAGATGTCCTTAATTTGAATAATCATGAGTTGGGAATCACCATAGATATTAAGTGTTTTAATACCCAAGGCTAAGGCGGTTTGGAGACCTATGATCGAAGCCTCATATTTTATCATATTATTAGTGCAATCAAAATCAAGCTTAAAAGATAGAGGGATAGGTGTCCCCCCAGGAGGGATTAGGATAATTCCAGCTCCCACACCATGCTCACACTTGGATCCAACAAAAAATAGATTCATTTGATATTTAGGATCTATTTGAGACGTGGAGGCTATAGATTCATCTAGTAATTCATAATTAACTGGTTGATTATCAAAAAGAGGTGCCTCAGTAAGCTGATTCGTAATGATTTGACCTTTAACTAATTTTTTTTGGATAAACTCTAGATCAAATTCTACCAAAATCATAAGTCATTTGGCCATTTATTGATTATGATAAGGCTTGGAATGCATAAACTTTAGGGGATCAGTGTTCATGACCACAGGTTTTGTGATTGAATAGATAATGTCAAAGCTTAGAATCAACAAAGACCAGAGCTAGGCATAACTTTTTTTTGTGAGAATAATGTGTCTCATACACAACAAGTGTGTGAATGATATAGTAAATCGATTTCTCTTTATGTTGTTAATCATGATGGGAAAGCATGGCTCTAAGGGCATGGTCATTAGTAAAAATATACAAGAATAACAGTTGTCCATCTTCTAGAGGAGTGAGAAATGGTGGTGAAAGAAGGTAACTCTTAAGAGCTTCAAAGGCCTCCTGACAACTAGAGTCCCATTTAAAATGGATATCCTTTCTTAGAAGGTGATGGAATGGTTGACATCGACCGAATAGCTGGGAGATAAAACAACAGATAGATTGCAATTTACCTTACAAACTACAGAGTTGCTTAAGATTGGATGGGGGTGGCATTTATAAAATGGATTTTATTTTGGTGGGGTCAACTTCTATCCCATGGATGGAGATAATAAATCCTAGAGTTTTGCCTGTTAATACTCCAAAAATGCATTTCTTGGAATTTAGACTGACACAGAACTGGATTAAGCAATCAAAAATAACCTTTAGGATGGAAAGGTGGTCTTTTCATAATTTTTATTTATCAAGGAGATTATCCACATAATCCTCAATAATTTTATGGATGATATCATGGAAGATATAATTCATGGCTCTTTGATAGGTGGCTCCTACATTCTTTAGGCCAAAAGGCATAAATCAATAGTAGAAGGTCCCCCAGGGAGTAATAAATGAAGTCTTATGTTGATCTTCTGGTGCAATAAAGATCTGATTATATTAAAAAAAACATCCATAAGTGATAAGATGTCATGCCCAACGGTTAAATCCACTAACTGGTCAATATTAGGGAGAGGGAAATCATCCTTCGAATAAGTGATATTAAGGTCTCAAAATTTAGTACAAAGGCATAGTCCCCCTGTAAGCTTGGTGATTGGGATGATATTAGATACCCATTGAGGGTAATCGATAGGTTGGATAAAGTTAATAGATAAGAGATTTTGTAACTCTTATTTGACTAAGAGTGCAATGCAATGATGCATCTTTTAAAGCTTTTGCTTTATAGGTTTAGCGTCAGGGAATGTGACAATGTTATGGATGATGATGGCATGATCAATACCAGGCATATCGATATAGGACCAAGTGAATGTTTCATTATGATCTGTTAGAAATGCATTGAAATCCTAATTATCTTAGGGATCTAAAGATTCATTGACCTTAACTATTCACAGAGTTTCATAGGATCTTATGTTAATGTCAATGATGGCCTCATTTAATAGACTAGAAGTTTTAGATGGAAGGGATTTATGTAGATGGGATTTCTCTATGCCTAAATGAGTTAAGATAGACTCATTATCTTACCACTAAAGAATAGGGATAGTGGGAAAATCCTACCCTATTATGTCTGGGTAAGATAGTGGAATGGTTCTGACCTCTCAATCGTGGTGATAGATGAGAGGTTCTATAGTAATGGAATTGACTTAAAAAAATAATTGGGGGAATGGATACGACATCGTTTGTCAAGGAAGGGGTGTTGGATGGTGAGGATGGTTTTTCATCTTCAAGAATGGGAAGGAGAGTAATCTCCAAGGTAGTTTTGGGATTTTTGTTAAAACTGAGGCCATGTTTTTCATGGGGTTTCCTAAACTCTCCTAATGCAACCTCATGTGGGCCTTGTTTGTAGTGTCCTATGTGAAAATCCTTCCAAGCACACCATTGTAGGTATGTCTTTGCAAAGTGGGTTTTATCGAGGAATGAAGAGTTTGAGCTAAATGGTTTATCATGGTTTTAGTTAGAAATGCCTAAAGAAGATTGATCGATTCCTCCATAAATTAAATGGGTGTAGATGAAAGGTGGATTGAAGGGAATAATTTCCCCCAAATTTGGACATTAAGCCTATTTTTTTTTTTAACATCCATATTCTTGGGGAGTAGGGAGAGTATTAAGTGTTAATAACTGGTACTCTCCAATCAATAACTATTAAAATGCAAAATCAATAGACTACTTACCAATTCTTGATGCAGGGATTGTCGTACTAGTTGATGCTTCATTGGATGATGATGGGATAGAGCTTTGTAGTGAAATTAATACATCATTGGGGTGAAAGGTGAGGTTTCAAGTCTTGAATCGATGAGGATTAGCTAGGACATTATGGATTTTACCTTTATGTTTGAATTTAATACATCGATGCAAGGTAGAGGGGATGCAGTGCATAGCATGTATCCAATGACATCCTAACAGAATGTTGTATTAAAACCCCCCTTCTATTATGTAAAATAGTTTTTGGAGAACATCTGTGCCTACTTGAATGTGAAGGACTACCATCCCTAATGCAGGGGTGACAGTATCATTGAAAGATTGTAAAATGGTGGGGGATTAGGCTACAACTATTTTAGGTAGCTATAGTTGTTTAAACATGTGAGAGGATATGATATTTATACTAACACCATTATCAATCATGACTTGTTTGATTTGAGTTTGATCAATTTAGGCAATGATAAATAGTGTGGGATCCTGGTTTTCAGGATATAAGGGTGGTATTTCCAAATCATGAAAGGTTATGGATAATGACTTTTGAAGCAATGCAATGAAAGTTGATAAAGGTTGGGGTTCATCAGCTTGTATCTCAGTGGCCCGTAAGGCTTCTATCATTACCTAGCAATGTTGTGGAGAATTTTAGACAAGTTCATATAGAGACATTTTGATCAAAAATTGATGAATCTGCTTAAGGAACAAATATCTGTATGAGTTTTGAAGCATTTTTGTTTTGAACTTTTCCTAAAATATAAACTTTAGGTTTAGGAGCAAGCATTGTTGGAGTATTTGTGGCAAGAGCTAGTGCTTTGGCAATAGTCACTTTGGCTTTTTCATGATTATGGGTCTTATGACCCTGGGCTTGAGATCACATAGCTATGTGAACTGCATCTATCTAAAACAAAGGGAGATTTATTGCATCCTTAGAATCATCCACATCTAGAGGGAGAGATTGATACTGAGCTCTATCAAAGGTTTTATCTTTTTTAATGGCTCATTCCAATACTGTGGGTAATGTGTTACTCCCTGATGTGGATGTAACCCTAGTAGTTTGATTGTGGGGATGGTCATGATCTAATTATTATGTTAAGAGATCATTTTCTTCTAATAAGTTTTGGACCATAACCTTTAATGTGTTACAACTTTATGTGTTATGACCCACTATTCAATGGTACGTGCATTTCCTATTTTCTCTATACCATGCTAGTTTCTAAATATGAGGGTTGACAGGCTTTATGGGTGGTAACATGATAAGGGAGGTATGGAGAAGTTGTTCAAGGATCTTATAATAATACACCTTTAATGGATCTTGACTAGGTTTTTTAAACCTCTGAGGCACTTATAGGGAAGAGGTATGTGACTTTGAACCTTGACCTTTTGAATTAGTTGTTTGAATGTTGCCTATTGTAGGTACTTTATGCTTAGGATAAGCCCTTACACGTAAACCTTATAGATAATAGGGGTTTAAAGGGTTATGTATTGGCATTACCATGGTGGGAAGGTCCTATTGTGATGATACATGAAATTTAGTAGAGGATTTTATAATGGTAGCTTTTAGTTTTACTGAAGGATGGGGTCCTAATATAGATGCTTTTATCTGAATAGGTGGTAGCAGTGCTTTCCCTTTTCTAATTTTATTAGGGGTAATGGGTATATCCTCTTTAGGGAGTTAAATCCTAATAGGAGGGTGCTACATAGATTTTCATCTTGGGGCCCTGAGGTTTTTGTTTTTGATATCTATGGCTTTCCCCTTGATTTCTCTAAGATTTAACACCTCTCAAGCAACGGGGGAACTACTCTTAAGCTAGTTTGGGGTAACATAATAGTTTCCTCAGGGGGTAATAAGCTAGAGGAAATGGCTATGCTAGACGTAGGTATTGAAATGATGTGAGGAATGGTATATGTATCTTATGAAATGTCTAAGCAAACCTTCTCTTTGATAGTATTTTCCTCTTTTGTTTCTAGTTGATCCTCACGAGTGCTTTCAGATATGCTTTCCTCGAGTGGATCCCAAACAATTAGATCCAAAAAACTTGAGGAAGTTTTTAGGACGTATGCACTTAGTTTGGATGGTTTAAAAGTGTCTCTTTAAAGGAGATCCGGGATAGGAGTACTATCAACTTATTCAGGTAGAAGTTGGTCATGGATTGTGTTAATTACATGAGTTTCATGTTCTAATCTTGATTAGGGAATGACTATTTGAATATATATATATATAGACTAATTTGGGGGTGAATTAGGGCTATCTAGTTGTAACTCCCTTTGATCGATAAGGTTATGTACCAAGCCCTTGTAATAATGACATCTACTGGCATCATGACCTATTACATGGTGAAAGTTACAAAAGTCATTTTCCCTAAACCAACTAGGCTTTGGGCAAGAATAATCGAGAGGTCTAACCAAAGGAAGCTCAATGAGAGATGCCTTTAAGAGTTTATTTAAGATAGACACATAAGACTCTCCTAAAGGTGCATACTGTCATGAAGGAAAACATGTCAATGGCTTTTAAGATTGTGCTTGCAAGGTGGAGGGCTTAGATTGGATTTTAGTTTGTGGTGGTGCTGATTTTACAACTAAAACATTAGTAGCTCCTTTGGTTTTATTGTTATTGTTGTCAGTCCCTTTAAAGGGATCAAGTTTGAAGTTTTTATTTCATAATTTAACCTTCTATTCTTTTAGGGCTCTAATTTATAGTTTGTGGACCATTGAAAAGGCCTCATAAAAGGTTTTAAAATATTGTACCCATAACATCGATGAGATATGTTTATCACATGCTCTCATGAATAACTCAATGAGATTGGATTGCGAAATGAAAAAGGTGAGTTGATTGATGAGACTCCTCCATCTAGCCACAAAGTCAGTGACAAATTCATTATTGAATTGTTGGATGGCATAGATGTCAGTGATAGTGACTTTTCTTGCAATATTGATAGAAAAGTGCTATAATAATATTTGAGATAGCTGCCCAAAGGAGAATAGAGAATGCTAAGGAATCAGTTGCACCAATCTAGAGTAGGTCCAACTAACGACATAGGAAAGGTCCTAATAAGAAGCATGTCATCATGCACTATAAGGTAACAAGCATGTCTAAATGCTTGAAGGTGCTGCTATGGATCCTTTTTATTTTGAAACTTTTGTAAACTGTGAAATTTTTCACTGTGTAGGATAAGGCCTAATAGGAATTGTTGGTTTAATAGGCTCATTACATATTTGCCCGTAAGTAAGCATGTTCTTCTGCCTAGAGGTAGAGGCTTCCAAATTAGCCATCTTGTTCATAAAGATGCTCATAAGATCTGGTTGGGCATTGTATTGAGGGATACCTCCCAAAACATTCTATTGTGGGAGTTGATATGTAAGAACTTGCGTGGAAAAATCTTGGGATAAAGGATAACCAACTGATGTGGTTATGATTGGTTGAGAGGCCACCACATAGTGTGGGGCTTGTATAGGGATATAAGTAGACCCAATAGATTGCATAGGTGATATGTATTGGGTGGTCAAGGGGACATATAGTTGAGATGGTTGACTTACAGGGCTTGTTTTAATGACTGAGTTTTGGTGCCTAAAGGTACACTAGTTTGGATAGGTGGAAGGGTTGCTAGGACTAAGATAACTAGGTTCTGAAGCACCGTGGTAATAGGCTGAGTAGCTATAGGCTAAGGCATGATGATATTTTGAGTTTGGGTAATGGTTGGGGATGGAGCACTAGATGTTATCAGAGGTGGATTACCTAAGGGTTGTGTAGTAGTAGTAGTGTCATAACTAGTCGGAGGAGGATTGTTATGGGAAGACACCATAGTGGTGGTAAACCCTTCACCTTCCTCTAAGGACATGTCATATGGGTTCCTAGAAAACCGTGAATGGGGATAAAGTGGGATGCATATGGTTTGGGAGCTAAGATAATGGTTAAGTGCGATGGGGTTGCTATCTAATATAGTGGTAAATTAAGGATCACCCTGGGTATAATACTAAGGAATAGCTTCTCCCATGGACTAAGGAGAAGTAAGACTAGGAGAGTTCTCCATGGATGAAGATGAAGTTGGGGGTTCAATTTTCTTTTACAACTTTTGTCACATCAAAACCATGCAGCAATAAAGGAAAAAGCAAGAAAGAAAAATAAAAAGCACACAAAATCTCTTTTTGATTATCGCATATTTAGTGAAGATGAAAAGACACACATGCTAAAGACATACCTAAAAAGATTTTACTTTTTAACTTTAAATTATGATAAAAGAAAAGAAAAGGTTATCGAGGGTCCTAAGAAGTGGCAATCTAAGGATGGTTTCAGGTTTGTTTAAGCTCAAAGAGATTTTTGTATTGGAATCGATATTTGTGTTGGTATTGGGGCCTACCCCCTCACTTCACACACCTTAGTGTAAGGGTGTCTAGTGCTTAGCCAATATATATCAAAAAATAGGGTTTATACTTAGTAAGAGTACTGAATTGGTTCTCCCCTTGGTGATGAAATCCAAGTAGGATAGCCAGGGAGAAGCTTATTGCTAGGTGATGAAATCATAATCAGTTCCCTAATGTTAATGTTTAATGAGTTTATTATGCAAGTGGTTTGGTCTATGTGTGAGAGAAGTGATGACTATGCTAAATTAACTACCTAGATTATTCTATATGAATTACCTAAGCAAGTAAAATGGATGCAAATTCTTTTTAACCTTTAGAAATGAAAAATAAATTGGATTTTCTTTAAATGAATATAGCTAACAAAAGAAATGGAGAGAAAAATAGACAAATTCAGAATGAATTTTAATTAAAAAAGTGAGACCTTAGGGGTCCCACTGAGTGTGCCAGAATGTTATAGTAGTTTTTTTGTTTTTATTTAAATTTAATTACTTACTAAAAACTCAAATGAAAGCAGGGTTTATGGTGAATACATGTGGATTAGAAGATGTTACGCACCACTTTGAATATAACGATAGTGAGAGATTCTTTTTAGCTGGGAAAAATAACCTGTACACATGTAAAAACTTGACAAAAATAGATTTATAGATAATTAGGTGATTTGCATGGTCAAAAACTAGTTCCAAAAAGTCGTGAGCTTCCTTAAATGGATGTCAGTGCACTTGTTTACACAATCAAGTGGATAAACAACATATGAAATTATAATAGATAAAAGATATGATAACAATGAAAATTAAGATTCAATCCTCATTTAAGCTATCAAAATAATTATAATATTCATCCCAATAAGTCATGGCAACATTTACATCATCCTGTATGACATCTAATTGGTCTTCAATGGCTTTGAGAGAGGGAGAATAAACAATAACGTAGAGAGCTAGCTCAAAAGCTATGTCACTCTGATCAGCAAACAAGGGTTGGGATACTATAGGGAGATATGTGGTATTGTTTACAGCATGTATTATGCCTAGTAGAGTCATCTACATTCAAAGGCCATATTCAAATGACAAAAAATTAGTAAGGATTGCAGACAAGGGTATGAGATTAAGGTCTTGGGTTTTGAATATTTAACAAGATGGATCGATGATAATCTTGACAAGATTAGTGCCAATCTATGGAATCGATGCCGATTTAAAATGAATTGGTGTTGATTCTCTCTGTGACTATGCTAAATAAAATTAGAGAATAAATGAGATAGATTAGACAACAGAGGCTAAAATACAAATACTGAGGGATATAGATAATATTCTAAAGATTAAATAAACAAATAACAATAGATAAATTGATAGAAAATGAAAGAAATAAACATGATTACTTACCTTGGATGTGATTGCAAATAGAATGAAATTCTCCTTCACAAACGTAGGTAGTCTTTCAGGTTCATGACAATGGATATGGATTGAATGCAGAAAAATTCAAGTAAAGTGTCATTAAAGACGTCTATAACTCTCCAAAAAATCTAACAGCAATTTGAGGTTCTGAGTTTTTGGGTCCAGAATGCAAAGGTTAGTTGGGTATTTATGGATCGATGTTGATCTAGAGAATAAGCATCGATCTTTGTGCAAATCAATGTCAATTTACCCAAATTGAGAGCTTTGTTTCAACCGTGGGTAAAAGTGGAGTTGATACACATGTAGTTCTTGGTAACGACACTATACGCGAGTAAAGTGGTTAGGGGATAGATTCCTTAGGTTATTAATGGATTTAGTAGGTTAGGGAGGGTAGAAAGGTAATGGTAAAGGCAACTTACCAAGTTATAAATGATAAATATACTAAACCTTAGGATAGGGATTATTTAGGATATTTTGAATAAAAATAAAGACCTACGACACCTAATTAATCATATTATAGGGTACGAAATTATATTATCTACATGAGGTGGAGGAAATGAAACAAACTCGAGTGACTAAGATAGGTTATTTTGCAACCCATGCAGTTTGGATCTACATTCTTTAGCAAGAGTTAGTTGTTTTTTACCATCATTAGAATTAAATGATGCATCTGGATGTTATTTTGATACGTAGCATTCATCCATTTGATTTTATCATCAAGGAAAGAATGTATGTCAACATTTATTATGAAAACCTAATATTATTATTTATTTACAAGTCTTTTTGCATTATGTACCATGTCAAAGTGTTGGAATGCTTCATAGATGTTTCGAATGGCCACAAATTCTATCAGGTAAGGATATTTGAAAGGCAAGAGGATAATTTTGGCAAAGGCTACCAAATTCCCAAAGTTGTAAAAATGCATCCAAGAGAATTAATTTACAAAAAGCATGCTTTTTTGATACCATTTAAAATCACTGACAATAAACAATTATTTAATTATCCAGCCATACATAACTACCATTTTAATACAAAAAAAAACTTCAAACATTATAACGCTAAATTCCCTAATGGTTACGTTAGGTGTTGTTTATGTTTTCTTCATCGCAAGATTCATATGAAGGTGGAGACCAACAATGTGAAAGGGGGAATCATTTTTTTCGATTTATTACTATGAACAATGTTAATCACACAATCTTATAGCTTCTTGAAATGCCTAGCAATCATGAATTTGTGTCTACTAGATTAGATACATCTAGAGAGTATAACCTAAGATATGCAATGTGTTCATAACCTTGAATGTCCCAACCACATCAACACCACCACCACAATATACATAAAATGTCAAAAAATGGTGTGCAATCACCTAAAGTGTTGTGACATCATACACAACAAATCTTATATAGATAATCCTTGTTCAAATGCCAACTTGTTGGTTACATTTGAATTGATTGTCGTTCATGTTGTACCCCCTAGTATTGTGAAGAGGAACCAATCCATGAAAAAAAAATCACACACTATGAAAATATCGAGGTTGTAATCTATACATGGCCCAATTTTCCTAATAGAATTAAGCTAACATATAGTTCAATTCACCAAACATAACATCCTCGTAAATGATGAGTAGGAACCACATTTAAATTTTTATATTTGCATGATTGCATTCAACCTTGAGTGCATCTATACTTTTCATAGGATGTGCACCAATGGGATCTTGTCCATCTATCCATTGTTGTTATGGACTAGTGCACTCAAACCTAAGATATCAGCATTAGTGTTGTATTAATAAAATTTGTCACATTAGTTCAAATTTTGCATTGAAATTTTGTTGGATAGCAGTTAGAGTATATGGTTAGGTATAATAGTTTTAAAGTTGACAAAGACAAATGTATATTTATTTTATATAAATAAAGAAGCCACAGATGTAAATGTCTTGTAAGAAATGATAAAAGAAGTAGAAATTAGGAGGTGCCAAGATATATTGAATATGTATGTCCATGTCATATACAGGATAGGAAGAGTCAACAAAGAATGTGTAGCATTTAAGAAGGGAAGTTGAAAATTCACTCTATACATAAATATCTAGTTGTTATTCGATCCAGATGAGAGGGGCATAGATCTTTCTTCTGATAACTTCACTACCATGACTAAAACAAGGTTATTTGTAGTTGGTTGTGAAGATTATCTAATGTTATTTATGTGTGATGCTTCGTAGGATGAATTTTTAGTAATTTGTATAGTTCTTTCATGTTTGTGATCATCTTTTTAAATGACTCACCAAGCTTATTGTGAATTCCCAAGAATGATTTTACTTTATTTCTAGAATCATGATTCCATTCTAGACTAAAACCTTGGTTGTTCCTTGAATGAACTACCAGAGTTTCAGCTAATAATGGTTTCATTATCATTTGTATGATAACATGTAGTTAAATTTACATGTTGAGATGGTTTCTCGGCTAATGAGTAGTGGAACAATGGCTACAAGGTAAGAAAAATGATTTGCTAAGCATGAGGCGATAAACCTAATGATCCCTCAAGATAATAGTAATTAAAAATCATAAATATGGTAATATTTATGAAATAGGTATGAACTTCTAGAAAAACTTGCAAAGTGGTTGTCAAGATTAGAGAGTTATTGTTTTTATCCAAGAGGAGATTATTTGTTTTTATGGACAAACCATAAACTCTTAAGACTAAAAATTGAGGATATTGAATGGGCCCGTGCAATCAGTTATTGGATGCAAGTGATGTCTCTGAGTTTTCGTTGTCAAGATATAGGTCTTTTGATTCTATATGATTTGTTTGTTCAAGGATTGAGAGGCAAGTTTTTACAAAAAATACCCATTTTAGTAAAAATGTTAGTTGTTGAAATTGACATGGTACTTATCCCAACTAAGATGGAGTAATACACTTGAACAAGATGGGGATGAAAGAACATGGTGCAAGTTTGAGGCCAAGTTAAATCAACATGGATGGATGAGGTAAGAAAACGTTTTTGTAGCTATAAATGAAAAAAACTTCATGGCATGAAACTAGGTCTACCAAAGTATCAAAGATGGGGAAATCAAGAGTTACAACTACTTTATAAAGCAGTAAGGACAAAGAAAGATTCCAATAAAAGTAAATCATGTAAGAAAGACAACGGAGGTTGTAGAAGACCAGTAGAGAGAAACAACACGTCAGTGGAACAAGATAGGAGAGATTTTGAAGCTAGCAGTGGTTTGGATGGAGACCAAGTAGATGATGGAGAAACCTTGAGGGCAAGGGAAGACTTGGTAGATTGCAAAGACAACTGAGCGTCCCAAGGTGACAATATAGGAAGGAGTAGTGATAGTTTTAGGAGGCAACTGAAATTTTAGGATACGAATGAGAAGATAATACCATATGAAGCACAAGAATGGAATGATTATTCTAGTAATGAATCCAACTAGTAAGGAAATAATCCCTAAGGCTCTACCATGGAGGATGCATCCCAAACGCCTCTAGAAACTAATATGAGGTCATATCAATTTAAACAAATATTATGTGGAGATTTGTTGGATTTGGTACCAGGAAGATTGGAGTGGGTTGGTATATTAGATATCAGTAGAGATAATGTGGATAGGAAAAAAATGTACCGTTGGTGTAGTATTGGACACTAGTAAGCAAATTTAAAGCAGGAACTTATAAATGGGTATTATTTAAGCACTTCCAGCACAAAGAAAATGTCTTTACTAGTGATTGTATTCATCACTCTACAACCATATGAGAGGGCCATAGATCTAGAGAATCGCCTCTTAACTTATGATATGAAGTGGCAATCGAAGGGTCTTCAGGGCAATGACAAGGACACAAGAAGCTAGTAGGAGGTTTGTCATGGCATACCCTTTAATAAATATGCAAATTTAAGGATGAAACACTTACATTAGAAGAGCCAAAAAATATGACACAAGAATTTTAAAAACAAAATTTAGATAGTTGGGCTATACAAGATCTAAAAGAAATTATCATATAAGTTGGGAGAATCTGTATTGGATTATGATATATGCTTCTCCAAGGTGATGAATTGGATGAGTCTTAAGGTTTTATGAAAAATATTAAGTTGTATGGTTTATGAAAGGGTTGCTTGGATGCAATGTTATAACAAAGTTGAAGCTATTTGGGGTGCAATGGAAACATGTTGTCTCAGTGAGAGTGAGGTCCCATTGTTTAACCTCATGACTACCCCCTCGTGCCCATATTGTGGGAAAAACAAAAGGACTCAAATTTAGTGTGAACCAACTTGCTAGAATGATTGCCTAATATTGTAAGCTTGCCAAAATGACTTGTATAATTTTATATACAAAGTGGCTTATGTCTCCATCCCTAGGGGAAAAAAGGGGAGGCGATGTGGTTCATTTTGCGTAGGTCTCGCTTTGTCAATAAAGTTGATAGAAAAAAATCTAATAACATCTATTTTTTAGTGTTAAACTTTAAATTTATTTTGTATCAACTCGAAATCATTGGCATTGCTTTCATTGTTGACGTTTGCAAATGACAACTAAATTAATATTGTAACAAATTAACCAAATTCCATAGAAAATTTATTTTTTTAGTTGCTACTTTGACGCAAAACACGTCAAACAAATCCCATTAAAAATATGCCATTTAATTTTTATTTTTATTTTAAAATGAATCCAACCATTTTTATAAAAAAAACGAACACAAAATTTGACGTAGAATTTCCCATTGAAATTTTTGAATTTAAAAAAAACACAATTCGCCTTCAAATAATCAAAATTTCAACTTTTTAGGCTTTTGAAGACCATGAAGCCACTTAATTTGGGAGGTCTGATCCAAAATGGATTGAGATTATTTAATCATATTGTCGTTATTGATTTGTTGTTATTGCAAAATATTTTAATTGATGTCTAATCCTTGAAGCACTAAAACTTTTATGTACTTTAACTTTTAAGATTTGCAAATCACTGAGGGCAAAAATTATACAAGGTCTTGAACATGTGGAAACATGTAAAATTCTTCTGAAGTCAACGGTGTAATAAATTTGATTTCACAGTTGACTCTGCACGAAGCTTACATTTTACTACATTGTGAGGAAAAGAATCTCAAAACAAAAAAGTGGAAACATGTTGTATGACTTTGGAAGATGTATGTTAGTCTACCTTCTACGTTTTCTTTTTTTTTAATAAAACAAGTTTCATAGATAGGGCCATGTTGGATAAATTCAATCATAATGCATACATAATAGATTTCAACATTGTCGATCTCATCTAAAATTTAACAATGCATAGAGTGGGTGTGGCCATGATCAAACTTGATAACAAACATTCAATCGTGACCAGACTCATCACCAAAACACCTAACCAAACTCGACTAGAAAATAGGACAAGAAAACTATTCACCTATATTGGAATTTAGAGTGATTAGGATGTTGACTATTGACTTGGTTTTTAATGAGAGACTTTCTAGTATGGCATTTCTATATACTTCGGTTATTAAAGTCTTTGACACCAATTCAAAGTATGAGTTCCAATTTGTTGAACTAAGGGTGATAAAAGAGAACAAAAATTGTAAATTGTTAAATAAGGCAAATTGTTGGTTGTATGGCATAAACTTATGAGATTGTAACTTCGCATTCCTAATGATAAAGGAGTGAGGGCACAACCTCGCATACTTACAGACTAAAGTCTTAAACCAAAACTTAAAGGGCATTAAAAGGTTGTCCCATCTAATATTTTATGTTATAAATGAATTTCTACTTTTACCATTTAAAACTCATTTTCAAATTAAAAATAAGTGATAAAAATATTTATATAAATGATTGAAATAAGACATTAATATATGACGTTGAAGGATTTAAGGCAACATAAAGTTAAAACATCTAATCTAAGACCATTAACAACCTTTGTAATAAGAAGACTAAAGATTAAGAAAAATTACCTATAACAAGATTATAGTCAACTCTGAATTAGAAAATCAAGCAAAGCATAAATAAGGTGTGATGTCTCCTAAAAAGGAAATATGCTTACAAAACTAAGAGCTCTTTCATACAAATTTTATAGTGAAACTATAAAATAAACCCGCCAACTCAAAGATACCATACGAATAAAGAATTAGTAAAAGTCATATATGAACCCCCTAAAAGAGACCATGCGCACAAATATCAAAAAAAAATCATGCAAACCCACCAAGAACCCTTTAATCAAAAAATACTTACCCCTCAAATTAATCAAAAATTAAAATTAAAGACCAAAGAATGTTTAAATTGTATGGATTAAATGGAGTAGAAAATAAAACATTTTACTAATTTATTGAATGAATTATTAAAATCATAACTTTGTACATGATATTTTC
Source organism: Torreya grandis (assembly GCA_037957365.1). Taxonomy (NCBI): domain Eukaryota; kingdom Viridiplantae; phylum Streptophyta; class Pinopsida; order Cupressales; family Taxaceae; genus Torreya; species Torreya grandis. Next base: position 919,941 of record JARHVA010005379.1, on the reverse strand, counting down.
AACCAATATAAAATAAAACCGTTCTAAACAAAGAAATAAAAATTGATAGGTCCCAAATAAATATTTAAGCGCGTTTCATCAATGACCATGATAAACAAGGAAATTTGAGACGACATTATTTGGTAAGTGAATGATGGATCAGAGTGATGGTGGAAATAAGAGCAAACCCTTCAATAGAAATTTGAATGTTGAATCCTATTTAAGCACGTTCTTTCTATATACTGTTAAATAATCAAGTTACCCAACATAGATTTATGTATGATTTGTTTTTTTCAGTACACAGGTAGTGGTTTGCTTTTACCGGGAAAGCCGTTTTATACGAATAATCTTAAAAAAGGATGCTGAGATGAAAAACTCATCTTTATGCACGATGACCTTTAAACATTCACTTTTTAGGGTCACTGATAATAGAAATTCGTCTTTATTGTCCATTTGAAAAATAGATTATATTTTCAAATGAATTAGCCCAAAACAGATCCCTGCTAAGAACACCTACTCCAATTAAAAGCTTTTCATGTCAAGATTCCTTCTTAGAATTTCAGGATATGCCAAAAATGGGCTGGTAAATGATGCATGGCAATTGCTTGATAAATTAATGGCGTGAAACACAGCCTCCTGGATTCTTATGCTTATAAAACATAAGAATCCATGAAACTCTTCACTTTGTACATGGTGCAGTCAAACAATTCTTATGCTTGGTACATGAAATCATAGATCAATTTCATCAAAGCAAGCTTGGGGAATTGACCTTCCACAATATTGGATTTAGTGCATTTGGCTCAATTTTGGAAGCATTGCTGCTAAAACCATGAATTTTCTTGGTTGGCCATCCAGCTATCATAGAACCGGTGCCTATTAATCGATGAATGATCTCAACAGTTGAAAATATGAAAATATCACAAGGAATCAGAACTCCATTAGAAACATAATTTAATGTTTCAGAGCTTTATAGAATATCGCAAGGGTTCCAAAAAGAGCACGAAATTCATCCTGGACTTTAAAGGTGCATGTTTAAGATTTCGAGATGTATTCCAGGATGGAAGTTGCCTTTTACTATCTAGTCCATTGTAAAACATAAGATCAAATAACCATGTTGAGGACTACACAAAAGAATCCAACATGGTCATATCCAAACAAGTTTCAAGATTACAAGAGAAAAGACTCGTTATTCCAACTCATGCTTCTAGGAAAAAAAATGGCATAAATGGTATTCTAACATGCAATGGTCAATGCCATAAGAATAACTATTAAATGATGTGTTGCGTTCACTTCTATCTTCACAAGCATACCCTTGAAAAGGTTAAATGACTTTGCATTGCAGAAATGTCATTGTATTGTAACATGCAATGCACAATAAAATGAAACTATGGCTCAAATGTAATTGATGGCTTCTGCCTGCTACTAAGCTTTCATCCTTCCTGTTTTTAAATTTTGAGTCAATAGCGAATGGCTTTCAACCAAATCATACAATGGATGATGCAAAATCACCCAAAAGTAAGAAGGTAATTCAATAGATGCATCGATCCTATTCCAAAGACCCAATATCCACTGTACAATTTACAGTTTAACCGGCTGAAAAAAATAAAACCATGTTAACAAAACTGATTCTTGAAAACAACATTAATTGTGGGCAATGATAAATCTCACAGCAAAGAAGCCATAGCAACTAGTAAGGCAAAAAAGATGAATAAACAAAAATAAGGAGACAAATCCCCACACTATATTTCTATTATAAAGAAGATGAATGATTTTCCTAGAATCAAGGCTTCAGACATGCAGTTGCACTTTAACTCTTAGAGATTGGAAAAAATCTTCAATCAGTGCGCGTATAATGCACAGAAAATAATTTGTAAACATATATTTTTCATTCTGGCAATTATAAGATTTGCAATTGGGGTTATGTTTATATAAGATATGCTGAACATTTCCATTCATAACAATTATAGACCCTGTTAGTATTCATGAACATGCAAAGTGTTTTGTAATCCAAAGTATAAAACCACATTTCCATCGGTGGCAAAACAGCATCAAAACTGACCTCGAAGGGGGGGCTGCATTGTAATGTAAGCTGGATATCATTCTTAATGATGTAATAAAACAAATCTGCAAGCTCAGTAGCAATAATGACTTCAAGTTCATCACAATGACTTATTGGACCCTACATCCATCTCAAAGCATTTGTAAGTACAACCCAAACATCAACACATTCGTGGAACATAGTGGTGCGCACTGTCTCCAAAATTGATGCTAGCATTCTTGCAATGGCCTCTTTACGTTCTGTAACTATAGATACAAATAATAGAGAACATTTTGATGAGGTAACTGCAACACCATGTCAAGTGTGTCAATACAGTCCAGATGTACACATCATATATGACTTGAACAAAGTGATGTATTAGTGCCTCAAAACGAAATGAAAGAAAAATGAGGTAAAATATTCATTTTTACCCCTTTCCGTAGGCATAAATTTGAAAGAAGATGCATGCTTACAGGAATGCTACTTCAATAAATTTGAAAGACCAGGCATTAAACAACCTTTCGTGGCTACACAGCTGAAATGAACCAAGGCTAATAAATGAACAATGAACAACATATGGAATAGTTTCAACTGCAGAAGCGCTAAAACTCGCCCTGCACTTGTTAAAAATCTGAAAGCTTGGGAAAACAATTTAAAGGTAAAATTCTAGGCAACTTGAGACAAGCCAAAAAACCAATCACATACCCAGCACACAAAACAGCCAAAGCTCTTAGACGAGTCACACCCAGTTGTGAAGATAAACCAATCTTCAATAAATAAACAGTTGGTTCAGCTAGAACACGCGATATTTGCATACAAAAATACTCCTAATAAGTGCCAAACTTGCAGACAAGAAAACCTTCTCCTATATTTAGAACATCTAAATATAAACTTCATCCAGAGAAAACCATGATCTTGTTCCATCTCCAAAAGAAATCTTATCCTTGCTTTACCCTCAAGAAACATTGGCCCTTGCAAGGCTATATTTTTATCCTAGTTTCCTAAAATAAACTTATGCTTTGTTCGTATGCAACATTTTCTTGAAGTGACCACCTAGACCAAAATGTTGGGCCCATTACAGGAGGATAGATAAGAAGATGCACATTGTTGCTGACCCAAATTTTAGTTCAGATCATCAATTCCATGAAATAACTTGGCCATATATGATGTTGTCATAAAACTAAAACTCATTTTAGAATGTGAATTCCATGTGCCATGAAAAAAATATCATAGGAATAAAGGCATAAAGGAGCTAAAAAATTACATTAAAATGTACATTGCCACACTAGCGGAGCATGCCCAAAAACCCATGCCAGATTTCTTGTTTTTTGTCTTCCCCTTCCCAATGCTTTTATCATTCCGTCATGCAAGACTTTCTTTGTGATGATCATGCACTAGTTCTATTAAATACCATAGAAATTGAAAAACATATGCTCCAGTGAAAGCATTCTTCGGAAAATGCCACTAAATGTATACGTTTTCAAGCTTGGGATTGATAAACAAATATTACAGAGCATTTGAAGTCATTTTTCGGTCCTTTGCTGCTTACAAGCTTTGGCGATCTAGCGTACGTGCTTGAATCAAAGCTCCGTTGAACTGTAAAGAACTTTCATACATATTCCAAAGCAGGGAACATTTTGATCACCAATACCAAGAATCCTTCCTTGTATGACACATAAGTTACGTGGTTAATGTCCAAAGCTTGAGCAATACTCAAAGAACTTTAATTGTGATTAATTCTATCATTTTTTTAAGGCTGGATTGTTATTTGTATGCACATATTGTTAAATTAGTACCGCCATTCCCTTGTAAGGTCAGTTCGTAGACAACTAACTAGTGTAAAGGAGGGCAGTTTCTACTACTGTGAATAGTTTTCCTTGTATCCTTAAATCCATTTATCTGGTATCTCTTGCAGACCATTATTCTTACAATGTTGGAACCTTCCTCATTAATGGCATTCAATTAAGGCCTGCCTCTAACCAGCTCCAAATAACCACTCCAAAACCTACATATCACTCTTCATTATTACCTTCAGTGTGGGTAAAAATTGATGCAGGAGCATCCGAGTTCACGTGCAATCTTGCATCAACCAAAAACATGAGTAATTAGCTCATAATAAATTGTGGTAAAGTATTTTGCTGTTTTGATGGTCTGTGGTATGTTTACAAGCATCAGGGTTCTTATTTGAATCACCGTATGTTCTGTTTCTTTCCACATTGGCCTAGGGGTAAATATGCTTCAAGGGTTCTTTGTGTGATTTGATTTCTTACCACAAATGCTCTGCTGTAATCTGTGGTTAAGTCTTTCTCCGGAGTTAGCTTCAGTCAGTTGTGCACATTCAACAGGGTTATATCAGGTCCTTGGCTCTTGATATTCTTCTTTCGTGCCCCATAGAACTTAAAGTTGGTCATTTGAACACTTGCGATGATAAGTGGTAAGATGTTTGTTTGGATAAGGCTTGCAATTAGCTTGAGGATTGGTGAAGGAACCCGTGATGTGTTATGGTGCATTGAGTAATGTTGTCATGCAATGTGTTATCTTGTGATGTATCACCATTGAGACTAGTGGTCGTTTAATTATTGTTAGTGGGTTGTTTATCATTAAAGTAATTTTGGGTGAATCGTGTATCTATATAAACACATCCTTTACTATTTGAAAATGCATTCGATTCCGGATTAGAGAGGTAGTCTAAAGTGCAGTTACAAGGAGTACTACAAGTGGATTTATGCGCAGAACTAAGGAGGACTATTGGAATTGAATCGTTTGGAACCACACTACAATGTTGGATTGATGCTTGTAAGCCTGCCGGCTGTGTTCTTGTTTGTGTGTTTAAATATTGAAATGTTGTATCGTTGGCGATCACTCTGATGTTGTGTAATCTCTCTTTGACGCGATAAAATTTTGTTATTGTTGTGTGAATTTCAGCCATATCATGGTGGGCTGCACAATAGAAGGTATCTTTTTATTGAGACCCCTAACCATAGCTGCATCAAAAATCCTCCAAGGGTAAGAAAAATTCTAAACCATGAAACTATAACAATCTTTGTGTATCTCCTATTTCATACTATAATGAAAAAACCTCCCCAAATCCATCTCAACAAGATGAAGCACACAAACAAATTTTCTTTTTATGTATCACTAAGTTTATAAGTAGTACAAATATCTTAAAAGATATATATTTGAAATACGTCGAGAAATATCAATCTCAAAGTTCTTATCTTGGATTTTTCACATACCACATTGTTTAATAATTTCATTACTTTCTATGTCGGTTTCCCACTAACTGGGGATGTATGACATCAATTTGATTGCATCATTGTGTTGGGCTCGAAAAAATATTTTCGGGGAAAAAAAGGGGCTCCACACACCACCATATGGCCAGGATATTTTTCAATTGACTTCTCCAAGCAAAAAGAAAAAACCTCAAGTGACAGTGAAATAGACATCAAATTTAAGATCAAAAGAACAACTCACTCCATTAGACTTCCTTGTTGCCATTGTAGAATGCCTATCGGCGTAATTAAATCAACCCAATGAAACTAGCTTTTCCAAAAATAATTCATTTTATACATTTGAACTCTATTAGCCTAGATCATGGAGACTCACACACATTACTAAGTTTTTTTTGTCACTGTAGATTCATTAGTTGTGGAAGTTGGGAGAAACTCTAGGGGGGAGGAGGTACCCAATTTTCCTCCTAGGATTGTTCTGCTTGGCCTCCTCAGCGCTAGACTTTCACCTATGAGCATCATCAAATCCGACATTGGCCCCTTTGTGGTGAAAGATGATGTTTGTTTAGTTGACCTGAGCCTTGCTACCGAAGTGCAACTTTGTCGATCTCTTGTCCTGCTCTCCTACTTTCATCTTCTTTTGCTCCATACTTCCTTGAGGCGCCCTTCCCTCACAAGGCTATTATTGCTTGTACTTGGTCCTTATGATTTGGGATTTAATTGATCAAGGTTTACCCCTCTTGTTATGATTATACCGATTCTTCCCTATATGCAAAATAACCCTCCATGGTTCATCCCCGAGAGGGGTACAGGTCTGGTTCTACCTAAATACGACCCGAGTTTGTTTGGGTTCTTCTGTAAAAGACCCTGAGCAAACTCGAGACGCCCAAGACGAATTCGGGCAGAACTCGAGCAAAATTTGAGGCTAAAAACGTTATTATTATTATTATTATTATTATTATTATTATTATTATTATTATTATTATTCCTCAAAATTAGACAAAGCAACAATAAAAAACACATTTTAAACCCTAAAAGTTAAGTGAAACACAAAAACATAAGATAAAATTACACAAAACATAAAATCAAAAACACTTACCTTTCATTTTCTCATTACATACTTACCTCCAATTGTTGATCTAGGGTTAAAAATTCATCAATCAACATTGTAATCATTTTCATATGCTGATTGAGGAGCCCATTTGCTGCCAAGGTAAGGTTTTAAACTTCTAGCCTATATTGTATAGTTTTTTTTTTGTCATTTTTTACAAGTTGTCAAGTAAATGTAGGCTATGCCATAGGTTTTCTTCTTTTTTTTTTTTTTGTACTTTTGTGTTGATTTTTTAACTTGCAGTTAGATATACTATAATGTCAACAAGTTCTACTTCCGTGGACCAACCACAATTCAGAATTGATACACAATCACCACTTTATAAATATGTGACAATAATAGAGCAGATTCTAGGTGATAGGGGTATATTTGAAAATGCAATTGTTGTGATATTCAATATGTTAGCTCATAAAATCGTGTGAAAGCCCACTTATGTCAAAATAAAAATAGTAATCCTATGGCAAAATAAAAAAAAATCTTAAATACATCAAGAAGCAAGAAGATCCAAATACAGCTCGTGCCATAAAATCAGCTCACCATTTCTTAAAAAAAGCCAAAGGATCAAGGAAGCCACTAGTTTTCCCAACTCCTCATAACGGTTTCTTAGTTGTGACCGCAACACATCTAAGAGGTTTCAAAACTTCCATGCATGAAGAGGTTTCTCCTCTTTCAAACAAGAGAACAAAAAGACAATTGGAAAGGATTTTTTAAAACTGGGCTAGGGATATCGCCAATGAGCATATCGTGCAATGTGTGTATGCAAATGGATTGCCCTTCATTGTGATCAGGTCACCACATTTACAAGAAAAGGTAAGATCGATCAATGAGACCCCAAAAAGTTACAAAGGGTTAGGGTTTAAGAATCTTTGCACCACCCTATTGACAAAGAAGAAAAAACATATTGAAGATTCTTTAAAACCAATTAGGGATTCATGTGTTGAGATGGGGTCTCCATCATTTCTGATAGATGGAAAAATGCAAAAAATAGGCCTCTAATCAATGTGGTTACAGTGCACCCTAAAGTGGCAATGTTTTTTTTAGTCGTTGATACGAGAGGTGTGTGAAGTGTGTCAAGTTCATCGCCAACATCCTCTTCAAATCCATTGAGACAATGGGGCCTCAAAATGTTATCCAAGTCATAATGAACAATGTAAAAAATAACAAGGTCATGGGAATGTTGATGGAGGTGACGTATGGGCACATTTTTTGGACACCTTTGTGTTGTTCAGTCGCCCAACCTCATGCTGCAAAATATGGATAGAAAAATTGAGTGGATCAAGCACATGTATACCAAGGCTAAGGAGATTCAGATGTTTATCATAAACCATCACATCTACCAAGCTATCTTCAAATCCTTCTCGACTTTGGAGTTGTTGAAGGTACTTATAGATTTTAATTTTTTTTATTTTAGTATTTTTATTTTTGTTTTTAAATTTAAACTTTTTAATCTAGTAATTGTAGATTTTCATTATTTTTTTTAATTTTTTATTTTAATTATCTAATAGGCTATTGAGAGTCAAGACTATATTTGCCTCTCACACAATCGTCTTGAGACAACTTGTGAAGGTGTGAGAAGCATTCGATAGCATGGTCATCAATCACATGTGGAGTGTGTGGAGATAGTCAAGCAAAAGGCGGTCCCAAAGAGTGAAAACTATGATCTTGAATGATGATTGGTGGGCCCATGTAAATTACTTGTTGAGTTTCACAAGGCCCATTATGAGAATGATCTGATTCACTGCATGGATTAGCGATGTTCGGGAGATATAATTAAGAAGATGAAGACAATCATTGATGCAAAAGAGCAAGATCTTGAGGAGACATTTTTCAAACAAGTGCATCCAATCCTCATTGATCGGTGGAACAAAATGACCACCCCGCTACATCTACTTGCCTTTGCATTGACTCTTCGATTCTATGGTACGAAGATCCTTTCTTTGCCAAAGAAGGTGCCACCATACAGGGATGTTGAAGTGGTTGAAGGGTTTAAGTTGGCATTCTCTATGATCTTCCTCAATCCTGAGGTAAAAGACATGGTTATGAACGAGTTTGGGGGTTTCATTACCTCCCAAGGTTATAGCCTTGGCACCATTCGAAACAAATACAAGAAGGATGCTCATATGTGGTGGTACCTTCATGGCCAAGGATCACAGACCCTACAGCTTCTTGCAATCAAGGTCTTGTCACAAATAAGTTTTTTATTTTTTATGTTTTTAAGTTTTTTACTCTTTCTTTTTGTTTTAAAATCTGCATTTAAGATTTGAACGATTTAAGTTTTAACTTTTTACTTTTATAAATTTTAATATAGGTTGTGAGTTCATCTCTTTGTGAGCGGAATTGGAGCACATACAACTTCATCCACCCTCAAAAGCACAACAAGCTCACAACAAAAAAGGCCGAGGAGTTGGTCTACGTACACTCCAACTTGCACCTTCTATCACACAAGAACCCAAAGTACGAGGGGACGATAAGGCATCAGGGTATAGATCCATAGGGCATTGACTTGGATGCTTCCATTCCCCACTCATTAGCTGACATTGACACTTCTTTAGCAACACATGGCTTAGCTAGCAAGAGTTGTTGGAATGCTAGTCCTTGTGGTTCTAATGAACCACATCATGATGTTGATGTTGATATTGACGTTATCGATGAAGAGCAAGATGACTATGAATATTAATTTTGATGCAATTAATTACGATTAATATTTATGTTTATCATAACAATTGGCATCCGATTAGTATTTTGTGGTTATTTTGTTTTTTATATGCATATTATGTGATTAATGTCACTAATTTCCTGTTTATTAGACTAGAATTTCTATATTTTTATTTTTTAAATATTTTTGTATTGTCATAACCAAGTTGTACCCAAGGCAAAAGAAAATTGTCGTACCGGAGAACTCGGTTCTTCGAACCCAAACCAAGACAGAACCTGAATCGGTAACTTAGCTTTATTGCATAGTGCTTAGTGCTTAGTGTGTAATTTCCATAATATAGGGTCTCCTTAAACTAGTACTTCTCTAGACTAAGTCAATAGTCTCCTCAACCCCTATTGAGCTACGTTTGGTCATTTGTGGACATTAATATAGTTTATTTTTTCCTTTGTTTCTAATCTTAAGAAGTTTCCAATAGTGAGCCTCCTTTTTTTGCAATAAATCCAAGTTCTTGTCTTTAAGAATCAAGATTCCAACGACACCTCCCAAATTTATTTTCTTCTTACTTGAAATAGTCATGCGATTTGATATTTCTTTACAGTGTCGCTTTCCATTATGTGGCCTCCCATTGTTGATATAGACTGACAAAATTTTATCTTCACGTAGAATATAATTCATAAGCACGTGACAACATTACTATCATTGTTTAGAGGAAACTACAAGAACAACCATTTGATAATACCATTTCCATGAGAAATTTCAGAGCCGTGACAGATCATTCTCCCATTTTTGCAACAAAATATGAAATGCAATAAGCAAATAAAGTAGCAGTGGTATTAAGAAGTAGATGCAATCCCTACATAACATTCAATTAGACATTTACCTTGTTCTACTCAAGCACTTTAAGCCAATCCCATGAAATTCAAGCATCGGAAAAGTGAATGTCAGTTATAGATTTCTACTTCATGGATTATCATGACGCCTAAAGCATAATATGACTCAAAATTTTAGGCAATTTCAGAACAAATTTTTCAAATTGTAGTGAAAGAGATAGATAGAAATCAGAAGTAGAAAAGAGCAAATATTGCAAATACGTTTAAGGTATGCTAGTCTATGACCCATCTACATGACAAAATGTCATACCTTCTAAATGCTAACAAGATCTGTCATCGAGTTTTGTTGGGTAGATAAATAAGCATGCATTTTTTATAGTCCTCAGATGTAATTTTGTAAATAGAGTCAAACGTAAAATTGGTAGAAGACAAAAGCCACATATACATGTTGGGCTATAAGCAATGTGTAAGTAGAGCAGGAAGATGAAGAGATGCCGGTGTATAATGACTGCAAATGTTGTTAGAAGCAAAAGATTAAGTATAGTCGGCTAAGAATATGATTGGCCAGTACGAAATATGAAAAGTCACTTCCTTTATAAGGTTTTTCAGGTCAACTTTGTAAACTCTCAAACCACGATAAACTTCACTACCATGAATACGAAAAAGATTTCCTACAATTGAAGTTTATGTGATTATAGATGTGTGGAGATTATCGTTCTTTCATTTATTATGCTATGTATGTTTGTATTTGCAGTTATAAGTATGTTTTAATATGATTTCCATCTCTTTGTATGTATGAAATGGAAGTGTTCATGACTTTGTAAGACCGAGTAAAGCTAGATTCTGGCTCTAACTACAACGTTAGCATGTCCTCAGTCAAATTGTCAAGGAATAGGTTAAGTTTTAACAATGATTCCATTGCTGATTTGCACAAACCATGTCTGATGCATATGTTGAGATGGTTACCCAGCCAGCACAATTTAGGAGACAAAAGAGTTTGTTGAGCAAGAAGCACCAAGCTTAGGAACTCCTGAACAAAAATGATCAATAGGCATATTTATGGTGATATCTATAAAATATTTTGGTGCAAGCTTCCAAAGAAATTAGCAGAGTGGATATGAAGATTGAAGTAATATTGTTTTCGGTCTAGGCAGGATGAAGTATTTATTTGGACAAAAGGCAAAATCTCTTTCTTGATGGAACTCGGACATTGATTAGATTCATGCGGATTCAGCTGATTATTAATGGGTACCTATCTAAATTTGATGTATCTAAATACAAGTCATTTGATAGTGCATATGATTTGTTTGTTTGTGGTGTTAACAGGTACATTTTTGCAAAAGTTACCTTTGTAAAATTGTTGGCAATTGAAAAAACTATGGTACCACTTCCAACTGAGATAGAGTACTCTGCTTATGTAAAATTGTTGGCAATTGAAAAAACTATGGTACCACTTCCAACTGAGATAGAGTACTCTGCTTAGAAGGACAAGGGTGAGGGGAAGATTAACCATTATGGCTGGACAAGGAAAACGGAAGAGTGCATAACGAGAAAATGCAAATGTATTGCATGACATGCAGCGAGATGCGAAAATAACAAAGATGGGAGAATTTGGAAATCCAAAACCTCCATGAAGTTGGGAAGCCAAAGAAATCTAATGTTAAAGGTGGGATGGATAAGAAAGACAAGGAAGACCACGTAAAATACACAGAAAGACGGAAGAAGTCTAATGTAAAGGAAATTTTGAACCAAAAAGAGAGTGACGTGCCGGAAGGACACCAACTAGAAGAATTTGAGACCCCACAAGCAAGGGAGAAGTTCGTTGACTATGAAGAGAACCAACTGACTCAAGAAGCAGAGGTAGGTCGAAATAGTGGTAGTAGTAGGAGGCAGCCAAATATTCCCGGCACAGATAACGAGATTGTATCATATGAAGGAAAGGCATGGAATGAAAATTCAAGTGCTGAATCTAGCCTAGAACTCAGGAGTCCTCGAAGTCCCACCATAGAGTATACATCACATTTGCACAAAAAACAAAATTATCCTTAGAATTGTGATGCTTAGTGTTGAAATTTAATGAAGTAGTTTTTGTAGACACCTGATTTTGAAATTTGATGAAGTAGTTGTGCATTGTGTTATTTACTGTTGTCTATTAAATAGTTAAAACAGTTGCATAAAATAAAATTAAGCAAGTAAAAGACTGAAACAACACATAAAAAGGAGAATAAACATGAGGATTTACCTTGGAGAAACTCAATGTGTAAAAACTACTTAAGAGTGGCATTGTGCCTCCTCACTCCACCATCATCATGCAAGATTTTCATGCCAATTGCTCCAATTGAGCCTCTAAGAACACTGTGAGACTTTTGTAGCACTATTACAATGCTCTACAAGCTTGCCTTGCTCTGAAAAGTTGCTCAAACAACATGCTTCACTACTGCACTCGGCTGTATATACATCCTGCAAGTCCAAAATGAAAAATAGATGACCCCATGGGGTATTTGTACCAAAAAATGTGAGCAATTGAACCGAACTGAGATTTCACACGTCAATTCCCACAAAGAGATAGAAGTGAAAATAGTTTGCCTTTCATTCGGAAATTTGAACTTTTATTTTTGTCTTGTATGGGGGTGGATTCGGCATGTGTTGAATTTCCCTGCTGAAACTGGATAAATTCAACATTTGCCAAATATGTCTGCCTATTCAGCAGGAGTCACATATGTCACAGTAGACCGTTTTCACATTTGTTGTGGACCCTGGGATGTCTGGATTATCCTTAAGCCTTTTTTGCATCTGTTTCCCAACTCTTGGTCAACGTCTGCACCTCTGTTTGTCCAATTCTGCTTCAGTGAGTGAGTGCAAGCATGTCTCCAGTTACTTTATTAGTCATACAAACTCTGCAGTTGGTCTGTTCACATGATGCAATCCGGATCACTTGTTGTGGAAGGTTTACAATTGGAGCACTGTTCAATCTATTTTAAGCATATCAAAGTTACTCAAATTTGTATTTAATGTAGCCCTTAACAGAAGTCTGCAAAGTTATCTAAAAATTGTTACTCAATTAGAGTTAGTCTGCGTAGGCTGCAATATGTAAAGACCGTAGAGAATCAATAATTTTTATATACCAAATAAATAGCGCAAACATTTATGATTACCACCAAACCTAAAGTTCTGTACCCTTATAACTAGACCTGTAAACAATAGAAGCATCAATGACTTCAAACAAAGCCCTAACTTGTTATACAGAGCGGGAAAATGACAATAATTTTGGCTTCTCTTAAACTAAACGGGAGGTACTAATATACATTTGGTGATTACTCTAAGCTAATACTCATGCAGTTAAACTAAGAAGAATTACTGAATAGTTATAACTATGTGAACCTTCTGGCAGAACCCTTTTACAAAAGTATCTTGTCAGCTCACAGGCTCAAAAAGTTCTCTACAGCACTCGAACTTGGTCGAGGAAAAGCTTTACAGTTAAACGCGATTCAGTATTCTAAGAATTAAGCAGTCAGAGACCTTTATCATCATAAGAGTGTAAAAATGAGATGGGCATACCTACCGCAGATTTCAACTTCCCAAACCCTGAAAATCCTAGATAAGCATGCCCACTCTATGAGAATCTCGGAAAAAACAAATTATAGAGCTCTGAGATACATTAAAAGATCCATATCATCAAGAATCATGCAAGTTTTTGTTGCTAAAATTTCCCTTTTAAGGAAAAAAGCATACAATTCAACGACAAGAAATTTAACTATCAACTCAAACTCCATTTTTCAAGATAATTTTTGGATCATTAAAGTCATGTGCCTGCGATTTCCCCCTCTTCAATAACAGCACCACAATCTCTTTAGGTTTAATATTATTTTTAACCATCATCTTTTATTATTTACTAGCTCAAGTTACTAATAAATCATTAATAACCATCATTACTGAGCTCATTTAGTTTTACCTCTGCTAAGTAATACCTTGTAACAATTGGCATACACTCCTATTATTTTAATATTTTCCATTCAAAACACATTTTAGATCTCGCGTTTCCTCTAATAATTTAGCTAAAAAATAAAAGTATGAATGTCAGAAGGCATTACCATGGTAAAGCTGTATTAAGACTCTCATTTGCATAAAAAAGTCTAAAGATGAAGCCCCAAAATCCAATAAGTCTCTAGTCTTGACCAAGCAGACAAAATATAGGTATTGAGGGTAAGGATGTCTCAGGGATTATGTACAACCATGCTATCATAAACAGCAAAAAAGAAAAGGCAGTAAAAAAAAAGCAAATGCAGCTAGAAAAATAAAGACACAGACAAAGACCATTCAAAGAGTCAAAACTTTCAATTACTAATTCACAACATTTAAAAATTACAAAGAGTTGGCGTAGAATAATAACCAAAGTTCAAAACTTCAAACAATACAGTTCTAAGTAGCTAAAGAAACAATGGGAATGAAACTTGCGTATATGAAATTATTATATAGATCTGCTCTACAGATATTTTATCTTCCAAGCCTATTTTTCTTCAAATATGTTCCAAATTTTTAAGGAGCATATATTTAATGTTACACTGATACTGATTACCAGCCAGCTGTAGTGGTCAATGCTGGTTGTGTACGAGATGAGTCCTTAGTAGTTTTTGGTCAGCACTTTAACCATTGTATACACTGATCATCTCCATGGAGACTAGCCTTTGTGTCTACATTTTACCATGGTATTGCTCCAGCACTCTCATTTTAAGTTCCAACACTGTATTCCTTTTTTGGAGGATCAAACCCACTTGATTTTGATGAATTTAAAATAGTGTTTGATGCAGGAGCATCCAGGTTCACATGTAATCTTGCATCAACCAAAAGAATGAGTAGTTAGCTGATAATAAATTGCAGTGAAGTCTTTTGTTGTTCTGATGTTCTGCAGTATGTTTACAAACATCAAGCTTCTTATTTGAGTCGCCGCATGTTTTGTTTCTTTCAGCATTGGCTTAGGGGTAAAATTGCTTCAAGGGTTCTTTGCATGATTTCTTTTCTTACCACAAATGCTCTACAGTAGTCTGCATTAAGTCTTTCTCTGATGTTAACTTCAGTCAGTTGCACAGCTTCAGCAGACATATTTCTGGACCTTAGTTCTTGAGATTCTGCTTTCGCACCTCATAGAACTTAACACTGGTCATTCGGACACTTTGCAATGATAAGTGGTAAGTTGTTTGTTTGGATAAGGTTTGAAATTATCTTAAAAATTGGTAAAAGAGCCCATGATGTGTTATGGTGCATGGAGTAATGTTGTAATGCAACATGGTATCTTGTGATGTATTACCATCAGGACTTGTGTTCATTTAATTATTGTTAGTGGGTTGTTGATCATTAATGCAATTTGGGTAGATCATGTATCTATATAAATATATCCTCTTCATTTGAAAAGGCTTTCAATTCCAAATGAAAGAAAAAAATTAAGATGTGGTTGCAAGGAGTACTGCATGTAGTTTTATGCACATATATGAGGACTAGTGGAATTGAGTTGTTTGGAACCACACGGTGTTGGGTTGATGTTTGTAACCTTGTGGGTTGTGTTTATGGTTGTGTGTTTGATCACTGTAAGGTTGTAACCTTGTCAATCAGTCCATTGTTGTGTAATTTCTCTTTGAAGCAATAAATTTATGTTATTATTGTGTGAATTTCCGCTGAATATTTATGGGTTGCACGGTAGACGACATCTCTAAACTGAGGACCCTAACTATAGCTGCATAATTTGGTATCAAAGTAGGGAAAACAACTATGAGGTTGGGAGCTTGAGGTTTGTGTTATTCATTCTTTGTGAAGGTGGGAAGAGAACAAAGGAATTTGCAAGAAAGATCTGTGTAGGTTTGCAAGTGGAGAAACAACAGAACTTAAGGTGTGAAAGTGGTGCAATCTGTGTAGGTTTGTAAATGGTGCAACCCCAAATCTAGAGTGTAGTGTTCTCCATCTTGTTTAGTGGGTAGAAAACTAAAAATTGAATAAAGTGGATAACTTGCATAGGGTTTCAAAAGGTGCAATTGTGGGTACGATGTGTGCACAAGAGATGGAAGAGGAGTGTCAGCTGGCTAGGCTGAAGATTCGTATCTGAGGTGGAAGTTGATGCGAAAAAAGAGAGGAAACGCACATGGCTCACACCATGTGTTGCAAAGATGAAATGAAGGTAGGTTCCCTAGAACAAGCGAACCTTAGAACGGATTGAGTAAGCTTTGGCAGAGGAGAGAGCTGCAACATGTCTTTTGGAAGACATGGAGGTGTAGGTAGAGGTTGTGCAAGTGAGCGAACATAATGTGGTTGTTGAGGAAGAAGATATTCCATTTGCAGATGATGAGGTGGCTGTGGAGAATGCAAATGTAGTGGCTGCAATGGGCGCAAGTGAGGTGACTACGAAGGTAGTTTATGGAGATCCCTAGTTTGACCAAGGAAAAGAGGAAGACCATCTCTTAATTGTAGAAGAGATGACGGTGATTGAGTGGATGTTTGAGCACTTAGATACAAATAGTGGTTGGAGCGCAGAAGTGGATGTAGAGGGTGAAGAGATGGGTGAACCTTTTGAAATCATCATGCAAATTGAAGCCACAGAAGCCGAGGTTGTTGCAACAGAAGTGGTAGAGTTATTTGAGGTTGCAATGGGAGCAACAAAAGAGTATGACATGAGGAGCATTTTGGAATTGGCAGTGGAGAGGATGGGTAATGTTTGTAATGCCCATAGTTGTGATGAAATATTTGGCTTGTGAGCTAAACAAGAAAGGGTGAATAAGTAGGAGATCGGTTCTTACTTAGGAAAGAAATGTGCATGATCACATAAGTATTGGAATGTGTTACTAAGAGGTGAGTAGCAACAAAGGAAGAGTTGGTGTAGAAAAACGTCAGACGAGAAAGAAGAAAGAGAAGTGGCATGAAGTCACAGATTCCAGTGATGGATTGGAGGAAGAAAAAGAGATGTGATTGGTGGAGGTGGACAGATTTTGCCCACACAATGGGCAAAAGGCGGATGAGCGGAGAGCAATGTGCAATAGAAGGCAAGGGAGAACCTTCTACTGTAGTGGGGGGAGAAGTTTGCATAGTAGTGCAAGAGAACGAGGTGCAGACACAAGTACACAATAAGATGAGCAATGGATGTGTTAGTGAGAGGTCAATGTGCAAAAATGTTGCGCAAACGAGGAATAGAGAGGATGCGCACCAAAGTCATTTGATAATGCGCAACAGCAAGGAAAACTTGCAAGGGGTAGAGTGTGTTAAGACACAGAATGGCACCTCACAAAGGAAAGAAAGTGGTTATGTGGAGGTAAAAAGTATTGACGCATAGTGGAATGAAAATGGGAGTGGCAACCACAAACATAAGAGTATTTCAAAGGGTAGTATCGCAGCGAGGGAGTGGAAGAGTACATTCCACAACACAAACAGAGGAGGTCGACCTGAGTGGAGTGGGAGCTGGCACAATAGCGAAATGAAGGGTTTTTGGAGGTGGAGGCCGATTTTTAACCCAATCGTCAACCAAATGAATTGGAAGGCGATAGTCATCTCGCATGGCGCACAGACATGCCAAAACCTTTGGATGGGGTCGAAAGAGTGGGTTTCCCAATCAAAGTAAGTGTGTGAGCACCATGCTCACATATTTTCTTACCCGTGGTGTATGATGCTAGAGCATCCAAGTTTACATGTAATCTTGCATCAACCAAAAACATGAGTAGTTAGCTAATAATAAATTGTGGTGAAGTATTTTGCAGTTCTAATGTTTTGCGGTATGTGTACAAGTATCACACTTCTTATTTGAGTCACCGCATGTTTTGTTTCTTTCCGCATTGGCTTAGGGGTAAATGTGCTTCAAGGATTCTTTGCATGATTTGTTTTCTTACCACAAATACTTTGCGGTAATCTATGGTAAGCCTTTCTCTGGTGTCTGCTTCAGTCAGTTGCACAACTTCAGCAGACTTATTTCTGGACCTTGGTTTTTGAGATTCTTCTTCCGCACCTCATAGAACTTAAGGTTGGTCATTTGGACACTTTGCGATAATAAGTGGTAAGTTGTTTGTTTGGATAAGACTTGCGATTATCTTGACGATTGATGAAGGATCCCATGATGTGATATGGTGCATCAAGTAATGTTGTAATGCAATGTGTTATCTTGTGATATATTACCATCTAGACTTATGTTCCTTTAATTATTGTTAAGTGAGTTTTTTATCACTAATGCAATTTGGGTGGATTGTGTATCTATATAAACACATCCTCTTCATTTGGAAAGGCATTCGATTCTAGTGGAGAGAAAAAGTCTAAGGTGCAGGTGCAAGGAGTACTGCAAACAGTTCTATGCGCAGATCTGAGGACTGATGAAATTGAGTCATTTGGAACCCACACTGCAGTGTTGGGTTGATGCTTGTAAGCCTGCAGGCTGTTTTTATGGTTGTGTATTTGATCATTGTAAGGCTGTATCGGTGCCAATCGGTCCGAAGTTGTGTAATCTCTCTTTGAAGCAATAAATTTCTGTTATTATTGTGTGAATTTCTGCTGTATATTTGTGGTCTGCAAGGTAGAAGACATCTATTAACTGAGACCCCTAACCACGGCTACATCAGTGTCGTCCAGGCATGCATTTGTCAACCTCAGTCAAATATTGTCATAGTTATGTTGAATACAGTTTGCCTTGAAGCTGATCAGAATTCAGTTTGATATATAGTTGTTGCAAACCCAATTTTGACCTGCATCTGAACTTGATTAAGCTAGAATCAGGTAAAGAAACTGTATGGTTACTCCAAGCAGCTTGCATTGCCATTACACCTCAGCTCCTAGCTTGGGCTGTCTTACACTTCCTCGTGGTTGCTATGTTTGCTGTCCAGTAAGCATTTATGCTAGGTGGTATTCTGGATCGCACGTGGATGGTTATAGCATGAAGTTAGACAGTTGCTATAGCAGTTTGACTGTGATTCAGTTAGTCTATTTAGGTCACATAAGGAAACCTTGTGACAGGTTCATTAAAGAGGTTGCTCTCAACAATGCCAGAGATGATTTTCATATTATGATATATATTTTATGAACTGGGCCCTGATTGCTACAAATATTTCACTTTGACAAAACTGAAAACAACATTCATTTTTTTATTTAATACTAATCATATTTAGCCATACTAAAATTACAAAAACCAGTCAAAAGGAAGCAGAACTAGCCCTAAGGCCATTTATCCAGAAATATGAAAATAACCTTCAATTACCATGCATGGTATCTGTTGCCCGTAGATGTGCTACTTGAAATCATCCTTCAGATCTTTTTATTTTATTTTTTTCTCTTTTTTCCGCTCATTTGTTCGTGATTCTCAAGTTCACTTATACTTATCTTGTTTAAAGAATCTGCTGAACTAACCTCCTGCACACTTTGTGGGATCAGAAAAGTTTCTTGCTCAAGCAAATTATGTGGCACTGTTGCACGTGCTAAATTTCCATCACATACATGTGACTTTCCAAAGCCCTTTTCAACTGAATGTGCATTCTCAGCCTGCTGCGAATTGGTTCCAACTACAAATTTATTGATGGGCGTACAACTGTTAGTTATTGTCTTCACTTCGGGCTTAATATCCTTGCACCCTTCAGTGGGCTGTTCCAAATCATGACTCATTTTGTTTTCAGTATGAAGTTGAAGCTGGGAGCAAAGATCACCTGAATCAGATTCCAATGGATCAGTGGTTTGAGTGGCAATTAATAGCATTTATGAGGTGACAAGAAAAATCAGGATAGCATAATCAAGATGCAGTTGGCTAAGTAGAATGCAAAAAATTGATAAAACTCGCCGACTTGTGCTTTGATTGCTTGAAATGCTACAAATGCAGCCTTTGTTTCAGCCTCCCTCTTACTCTTTGCAACACCTCCAACATAGGAAACCCTGTCAATCTCCACAGTCGAAGTAAAATCTGGAGAATGTGCAACTCCCATCTTTGTAAAAGCAAATGTAGGAGAACCCCTGCCCATCCTTGCAAGAAGTTCCATAAGGAGTTTTTTCCCGATTGTCTCCTGCTTGGTTATCAGAAATAAACGAGCAAGTTATTTAGCATACTCCTTGATATTTGACATAACTAGAATTGTACATAAAATGAACAGCACCATATGTCTCGAACAATTGCAACATATCCTTTTAAAATAATACAAGGACCATCAGATACAATGAATAATTTCATCATGGCCTCATAAAGGCCCGAACAAGTATTTATAGCCAACACTCACAATTCATTTCAATTGAAGTGAGTAAAACCCTTCCTACCAAAGCAGGGATTCCAGCCTCAATTGGGACCTGCTAAGTGATCAGCTACTTCCCCTATGACAATAGAGAGTTGAACCCTCTTTCCAATTTACCTAAAAATTACAGTTCTACAAACATAACTATTAAAGTTGTCCATAAAAGCAAAATGTTGTATCAAGCAACTGCATTCAATGCCACATGAAACAGGTGACACTAAGGTGTCAGTCCAACCAGAAAGGCAACATTTGGGTTCACACCCCCAAATCCCCACAAAAACACGCAAATGGCAAATAATGTATTGAATGCAATTCTGAGTTTTAATTGCTAATCTCCCACCCACCCAACAGATCCAACATAACCCAACATAAAACATTTACAGTTAGTACGAGAGAATTTATAGCAATATGTGTGTGTGTGTGTTGGCATGCATGGTTATACATATGTACATGCGTATTTATATGTATGTATCTACCATTGTTATGAGACTCTGTGAGTCTTCGGAAAAACCACCTTCATTAAAGATATTGTAGTAATGACGAGAATTCAATTCCAACTTCATTCTTTATTCCCACAATGACAAAATGTCTCCCAGCAAACAGCACGCCCACCTAGGTTGAACAAGAATAGGTTAGGAGTCAAACTAGTCTAGCTAGCTCAACTGTGGAATCCTGGATAGTCTCTTCAAAAACTAGCAGGTCTTAAAAGATTTGGCAACTCACAAGTTAGACCAAAACTCACGAGTCTCAAAGGCAATCAATAAAATAAATATAAGAACAAAAAACCTATATGCTGCAAAACTATCTCAATCCCCTCACTCTGACACCTTAATTTCTGTTTTGCACATTGCACAAGAGAATAAAAAAATTTGCTGCATAGAGGACTGATTTTGGGCAATTGTCGTAACTTGGGTTGATTTTGATAAACATTTTACTGCTTTAACAAGTCTGCCGGAATTTTGCCTTGCCTAACAAGCCCAAGCTAAGTCCTATCAGCTCAATTCTAGTTAACACATTTTGTTAACATCGTCCATGTTACTACCCTCGCCACCAAAAACGTTCACTGAGCTGCCACCCCAGCTCGCAATCTCCAGTAGGTGGAAATGCACTGGTCAGTCACAGGCAATTCCAATAACCGCGGAACACTCCACATCACAGAAGGAATCGGCCCCACATCACAGGCGGAATCAGCCCTACCCTGCCAACGGTAAAGGCCCAATAACTTCTCCTGTGCGTACCCGCCCTATATTGAAGCACAAATATATATAAAGACACCCATATATACACAAACATTTATATGTAGATATATGTATATATAATATATATAAACTCATAGATGTGTAACTACACTCCCCAAGACCGTACCAGCCATGACAGATTTTGTAGGCAGAAAATGCAGAAGAGCTTTGGCAAATGTCTTCCTACGCAGGTATTTATGTAGAATCTGAGATCCTTTTGAGCCTTTGGGTTAAGTAGAAAAAAATACCTCAAACTGGTAGTCGGCGCGCGTGGTGGTCAAATCCTGTATGGCAACATGGGCAGCAGACTGTTCTGCTTGTTTCTTATGCTTGTGAGTCCCAGTGGATTCGTATCTGACCCCATTAACAGTGACAAAACACTTGAAATTGGGGAGATGATCAGATCCCTCATTCACACTCACATACACAGGCATTGCCAGATGCAACTTCTGGGCGTACTCCTGCAATTTGTTCTTGTACGATTCCATTGATAACCATCAAAACGCATTGGGATCCACATTGGATTGGCCTTCAAGTTTCTTATATTATTAACATCAACATGAATTTTATTACAATGGAAGTATTCTCGAAGAGGTTGCAGATTATAAATACCTTGGCATTGATTTCAACAAAAAGCTAAGCTGGTCTAGCTGCAGGTATAAAAGGACATTAGGTGGGTGGAAGGCTTTCTATGCTCTTCAGAATAAGTGCCGTGAAGCGGAGTTGTGGGATTGGAAAACTATTCAAACCTTGTTCGGTCTTCTTGTGCTACCAGTTGTTCTTTACGGGTGTGAATTATGGGCCAGCAGCACTACTATAGCACAATGGAAACAAATTGAAGGAATCCAAAAGCGTTTGATTACAATCAAGATTAAAATCAAAAGCACGGTTCCATATGACATCATGCTAAGTGATATGGGCGCTGTTCCTATCGAGGCACTTGCTATGGTTCGTCTTTTAAGCTATTTAAAAAGAATCGAAAAAATGGAAGAGGATAGATGGCCTAAAGTTGTTTTTAGTGATACACTATGTAAGCGAAAAAGGACATGGATGCAACAAAACATCACATGGATGAGTAAATGGAATATTCAATTCAATATGTGCCCCACAAATAATAAATAAATAAAAGTCTTTGTTATGGAGAAATTTTACAAGAGAAATTGGGGAAGTGAGATCGGGAGGAAGAAACTATATTATATAAATGAGTTCAACCCCACTTGTGATCAACTCCAAAAAGCGTACATAGGAGCCAACATTTCTTGGAGGGCTAAAATTCTTATTGCTCAGTTGAGAACCAACTCTCACCAACTTCGTTGTGAGACCGGGCGTTGGAAGAGGCCAAAGGAGGCTTGGGAAGAGAGAATTTGCAGATTTTGCAATTCTGGGAAAGTGGAAACTGAACAGCACTTTATTCTAGAATGTGAGGCCTACAAAGATAGCAGAGATAAATTTGCGGATACTATATGTGACAGTTCTTGGCATAACCTATTCAACGAAGAGCACATTGAGCAATTAGGGGGGCTCATCATCAGCGTACACAAGAAGCGAACAGTGCTACTTAAATCTGCTTGAGTTGTCTTGCTGTCCCATAGGCTATTTTTAGTCTCGTGGACGTTAAAATTTTATTATTATTATTATTATTTATGGCTATAATTTTATGGGTTTATGGGCAACTGCCCACGTCATCTTTTTTTTTCTAAGGAGGGATGTGACTTGAGAGGTCGTGTAAAGAGAGTGTAATTCCCTAGTCGTAGGTAATTTGATCCATTTTTATTTAGCATGCAACGTTAAGTAATTTTGTGTATTAATATTTAAATAGTTTTTCTCTCTTTTTCTTTTTCTTTCTTTCTTTTTTTTTGGGTTGAGTTATTATATTTTATTTCTTCACTCTATATTTATATGAAAATTTTTGAAATTGTTTTTTTAGTTTTTTTTAGTATTTGTGAATATTTTCAATGATATTTGTTAGTGCAGGGCTTACGATGTTTTGCAAGTCATATTAGGTTAAGTAAATATAAGTAAAAGCTTTTTGAAATTAGCGTGAAAAGTCTTAATGTTTTTATTATAAAAATAAGTTGTATACTTAATATTGACTTCAGAAAGTTAACTACTTCATCATATACGAGAGGAGATGAGAAGAATAACTGAGATCCTATTTCTATGACTATCCATCTTCCAAAAAGATCACGCCACAACCTCTGTTGTGGAGATGAGTTGATGTTTCCCTCCTTTGTCACTATCTATTGTTCTTGTTAATACGGATAAGATGTAGTATTACTTTCCATTGATCATAGTTCTTCTAGACTCTCGTAGAGTTACAGTTGTTACAACATCCATGTCGAATCGCCCCTGTCACAACACATTACTTCTACCAAAAATAAATATCTAAATAATTATTATTGTTATTTTAATCTTACAAAATTTGAATTGCTCAAGAATAAAGGGTCATAAGTCATTTCTCACATCTGACAATGTCTTCCCAGAATAGCCCATTTTTCCAAGTAACCCACCCACCTACTTAAAAATGACGAAAGAACATATTAATCTCTGAGCAGGCTAAGTACACTGGAAGTATAAAAAAAGAATAAAAAAATAATTAACTCAAATATAATCCAAGTTTGATCGTATCAAAAATATGAAAAATAATTTGATGAAGTGAAAATGCTATTGGTGATTTATTTGTCCAAACTTGCTCGATTACTTGAGAAACAAATTCCTGTGAACTGAAATCAGAGATGCAGGGATAAGGATCTTGAATCTGTCTACACTGTAGCTGATGTAGTCCATGTTATTCTTTAGTGGTCTAAACACATTTATTGTAATAAATCAGCCAACATTCATCCACATCCATATCCCGGCACGCTGCTAAATAACTATTTAGATTTAGCAAACCTAAATGCAAACGTGTCCTACTCCTAATTGAGTTCATTGAGACCATATTGGTCATCGGTCCCTACCCATTCGGGGGGTCTTTTATGGCTCCCTGCTACAAGTGTGGGCAAAATGATAGACCCAGATGGCCATCGATCTAAAAACCTTGTAAAATAAATCAATGTAAAACTTTTTCCTTCTCAAAGCGATGGAAAGTATTTCAAACACCATGTTATTCTCTATTTCTGGCCAATATTGATTAAATTAATTATTAATAGCACAAATCTGTGCATGTGATAATGAAAATGAGCAAAACAAGTAGAGAAAACTAATGCAACGTGCTTTTCATGTTACAGTTAAAATCTGAAAATATTCATTGGCCACTGTCATGGGCAATTTTATTGTCACTTTTAGTTTTTGTTTTGTACACTTATGCCACCTGTCTAAAAGTAGTGTTTGATAGAAATGTTTCACTTAATATTTTTATGTGTTGTCAATCTCAATGATTGTTTATGATGTCAACGAAGGTATATTCTTAAATAATATATAGAGAATATGCTATTATTTATGTGCTAAACTATAGGCAAAACCTTGTAATTTCTAATATAATGTTGTTTTAGGCTCTAATTGGTCGAATAAAAAGTTGCTAATTAGAAAGTGATTCCTATAGTTACCTTGCCTTGGTAGGGACTAATAAAGACCTTATATATATATATATATATATATATATATATATATATATATATATATATATATATATATATATATATATATATATATATTGAAAAAGATGAACTTTAAAGAGAAACAATGGTGTATGCACATAATGTGGGAGTTGAGATTTTATTGATAATATAGAACAGTCTAGATTATGGGCTCAATTCGGGGATTGAAGTTATGCATGTTGTTTTTATTGCCATGTTGGTGGTTTGTCTCCACATAAACAAACTTAACTAAATAGTACAGGGCTCACGAATAATTCCTTCTCCCTTATTAGGATTGGCATATCACTCATTATACTAGCATTGGTAGATTAGACTTATATATTTGATGGAACTCCAAGTTTGGAGGTTGCCAACGAACTATTTATTGAAATGTTGTAGTCTTTAAGCTTATTTTGGCTCAAGATTTTCTTGAATCAGTTGGGGTTTAGTCTTTAAGTGAGGTAGAAGTTTTTTCTTTGTTCTCCCTATGTGATGGATATCTAAGGATCTTTTGATTGATGGCATTCATTCAATCATAAGACTTGCCCAAATTGATGTTTCTATGCAAGCGAATTGTTTGATAAAATGTCAGACCAAGTCTTACTTTTTTTTCAATCCTCTTGAGCAGGGGGTGTTGTTTTCCCTTTGGATTGGATTTGGGTCTTGATCTTGTGCTTTATAGTTTATGGTCTCAAACTACTTTTTGGATTGGTCACATAAATTGTGGATGTTTTAGTTGGTTCTAGATCTCAGACAATGTCTATATAGTAGGTTGATTTTGACTTCTAGATGATAACAGGGGTTGTTTAAGTGGATGACAATAAAGATCCCACTAATTACTCTTAGGATCGTCATAGTGAAGAACTGATTTTTCTTATTGATTGAAACTTGTTACAAAAGTGGCAAATGGAAAGGGATATGACCCAAATGGTCAATAAGTTGGCAGGACAATGTTCAATTAGTTACAGGTTGGAGGTTGTTATTATTATCTTAGAGTTAGACTTTCAGTCTCCTTATGGTAGTAGCACATATGATGGGGACTCAGTATTTTTGGAGGTCAGATCATGGGCACTATTTAAAAATCTAGTTTGGTTGAGGATCAATGATAGTACTTGTGTGGAAGGGTATGTTGAAATCAACCTTTTGAGAGATGAGTATTCTGGACAACCGTTAGTTTTTATTTCACCATTAGGAATTGCTTTAGTTGGTAAGAAGCAAAAAAGATGTGTTAAGTTGAGAGAAGGTACGACAAATTTGGTGTTAGGTGAAGACATACCTATTAATCAAGTTTTGGAGTTGGAAGCTAAAACATTAATAGGGAGATTCTTTAGTAGATCATGCTCAGCCAAGTATTTGGGGGTGTGGATTTATTATGTTTGGAGCCCTCTTTTAGGGTATATGCTAAATTTTTATCTCCTAGCCAGGGGATGGATAGCTTTCTCTTTTAGGTTGGCAGAAGATGTTGCAAGGATTTTATAGAGAAGATGGTTTTGGAGTCATTCTTCTTTGGGAATGAAGAAATGGTCTCCATGTTTTGACCCAATAAGAGAATCTAAATTAGTTCAGCGTATTTGGGTTAAATTGTGTGGCTTATCTTTGGAATTATGGTCTTCTATAATTCTTTGAGATATCAATAACTCTTTGGGGACATTTTTGGATTGGGGTGAGGAGATATTAAAGAGTAAATATCATTCCTTGTCTAGAATATTGGTTGAGGTGGATCTCAATGAAGCTCTCCCATAGGTCATCAAGATTGATATAGGCCTATGGAAATATTCTCAGATTCTTGACTATTCTAAAGTGCTTTTTTAGTGTGCACGATGTCATGATTATGGTCATCTAGCTAATATGTGCTCATTAAAATTTACAAGATAGTCATGAAGACCTAAGTTTTTGGATCACTCCAATCTAGAGAGGTCAATGAAGAGGCCAGTTATTTTGTCATTTGATGGGAAGAGCAGTGAAAGACAACAAGACTTTTTATGTCGATTAGAGAAAGTACAAGTGGAATATAAGTAGGAAGAAGTGGAGTCTACTCAAATCAAATTGTATGAACCCATATAAGTGGCTTCCACTCAAAGGAACCTGGACTTTCTGTGACATCCCCTTCAGGGTAAAGTTAAACTAGTCATTTTTTATTTTTTTTATAATAGATTAACTTTCTAACCGAAGGTTAGATCACGTAATTTAAACCATACATACATTTTGAATTCTATTGAAAATTGGAGGAACAAATCATAGTGATCCATTTAGCTTATAAATCTACTTCATAATCAATATACCATAATTAATTGCATGCACTTAAAATCAAGGATAAATAACTTGCATAAATCAAAAGCGTATTACAATTTATTTTGCATGCTTATTACAAGAAATCAATTACTCGCATGCCATATATTTAATGGAAACTAAATGTAATTCACATCGTACTATCAATATCTCAAACATAAATAGTTAATATAAAGACTTATTTAAACAATCTATTCCATCAATTACAATCATTCACTGTTGCAGTGATCGCAACATTTAGCTATACATTACAATATCATATTACAATCATTTCTATCTTTTTTACTTAACTTGAATACTCAATTATCATTTCAAATTAACAATATTATAAATCATACATGTTACAACCCTTCAAGTTGTACTTAGAATAACGTAGTATTTTTTTTTTAAACTAAATACTTTACATTCATTCCACACAAAACATACTTAACAACTTATCCAAACAAAAACAATTCCAAAATCAAATACTGAAATGCAATATAACTTATTATGACTGTAAGAAAAGTAAATACATTAGAGCTCAACCACGACTGGTCCAATAATATAGCAACTATTGTTCAAGTATATGCAAATATATTATAATTACATTTCCTTCAGGCATTCAACCTTAATACTAGAAATAGATACCATGTCCTCTAAAGTTTGAGTCGAACCAACTCATGTATCTTTGACAATCTCAAGTATAGTCTCCAGATAAGAAGTACTATTGTGTGGAGGGAGAGCATCATCCGAACACTTTTCTACATCAACCATGGACCAACGATTCCCCACACTAATCTCATCAGGGAATGGTCATCCCTTCACAGATGAGTAAATAGTGATGGTGCAGGAAACTAGAGAACAAGCAAGTATCCAATTGTGCATGATTTTTAAAACTAAACATGCAGTGTATCATAGAAAAATTAGTCTATTTCAAAATATCGCACTCACATGTAAATCATACTTACCAAAAAATAATGTCTCATAAGTACCTAATTGTGCATGATTTTTAAAACTAAACATGTAATGTATCATAGAAAACCCATTTCTATTGCAAGATATCACATTGACATGTAAATCATACTTACCAAAATATAATGTCTTGCTATATATTATTTAATCACAAGATTCATACTAATTACCTCCTCCTAACAATCACATCACATCACATGCTAAACATAAGAGTAAATAAAATATACAATTATTCTATCAACATATGAATGAATTTTACATTATTATCTATCTCAAACAAAAAATAATGCCTACAATTTATACCACCCAGATAAAATTCATATTAAACCGTAGTTTTTCAACTACTACTATAAGTTCTATATGACTACACGCATGATATCTCATATTATCATAGTCTAGTGTTCTAAGACATAACTACTAGTTTTTTCACAATCAGTCATACAAAGTAGTCATAAATAAATGGAATCATAAATTTTTATTTAAGCTAGTATATACAACAAAGTAAGTCATGCAAACACATAAAAGTCTAACCTAACATTTGTTTACACTCTCAAAGTTGTATGCACATATACATGATGCCGTACCAACTATTATAAAGCATATTGTTCAAGTAATAACCAACACATACATTTAATCAGTCAATATAAGTAAGAGTCTAGACATACAGCTACAATATGTACCATTCGAATATATACATTTAAGTTGAAATATCTTATGATATCCCATATTATCATAGCTTATTATGTATGAGCACCCTACTCAAATATAAACAAACAATCTTACACTATAATTATTAAATAAGAAAGTACAAGATTATATCACCCAGATATACCCTAGATTATACTGCACACAAGTTTGCATCTTCACAAGATGCTACAAAATTTGACCCTACTAACATGTTCGCATAACACTATTATGTTACAAATATAGTATTTATCTTTGTTAGCATTCTAAGCAAAGCTATAGTATAGATTTAGATCATATAATTATATCATCAAAGTTATAGTATTAATCAAACATAATGTATGCACCTAAATTCGCTCGCTTCATTTAACATCACTAATATCATTATTAGTTGATACTAATTTTGATTATCTAATTTATCTCATCTAATCTCATCCTAAAATCACCCCTTTTAATCATTTATCTCATATCTTCCATCAATATTTTTTCATTCATTAACTATAGTCTTATCCCACTTCTTCATTAATTCTTCTAATCATCTCTTATCGTATCCTAATTCTTACTTATCTATTATTTGAGAATTTTAAATTCTCATGGCCCACCTACCCACCTACACAAGCTTATTCCTAGGCTCTCCTACATCCATAGTCTCTAATCACCTACGTAATCCCTACCTAATGCTAGTTAATTCTTAAGAGGATTTTAGAATTATTTCTATTCTCACCTTTCCTCTCTAGAAACCTCTAAATCTAGAGGCTTCCAATAAATTTTTAATTCATTTTAATCATTCCCTCCACATTCTATTTAAACAACCCAATCCTCTATTGAAACTAACTACAAGCCAACTTGAATTTTCATGTCATATCCATGTTAATCTAAGAAAACTCATGAATCCATAAAGCCTTCATGGACACATAAGGAGATAGCAATTGGAATAGATGAATCCATAACATCTCCATGCCAATCTATTTCTTGAATTCATCATCAACATCCATGATCAAGCAATATAATGTTGAAATTCTGAGTCTAAGGTAATCTCAATCCAATCTTCTTATTTTCATATCTGTTTAATCATGGTTTAAAAAAATTAGCTTTAGGATTAAAATGATGATTCAAATGGTTTATTCATCTATTTATATTTGGTCTTAATGGCTCTATATCTTACTTAGGTAGTTGGACATTTTGGTTTTTTGATTTAATTTTGCAATCAAAATCCTTTGTACTCAAAATTTTATCTACACAAAAGTATAATAATATTACCCTAGAAATGTCTAACTTTACTATAGTTTACCCAAATCATAAAGATATTCCTAAAACTATAAAATGCTAAGCACAATCATCATAAGGAAATGACTTACAAGGATAAATAGTCACATCTCAAATCAGTGATTGATTAAAGCTTACCGATTAATCTGACACAGATTAGAGGATCAAAATAAGGTTGAAAAACAATTGTTTCATATAATTTTATTCTTATGTCATATGATCATAATTGTTATTAACAAGCATGTAAAAATTTCATGAGTAGATCTTCTATAATTACATTTTATCATAAGGATGTAATTATTCTAACTTATAAGGTATCTCCTTTGTCTCACAAGCATCAATGTAAGCTAAGCTAAGCATTCAACTTAGATTAAAGATAACCATACAAACAATAGAACCAACGTACAACTAACGTAATACCTGCCTATAAAAATTAGTTTATATTTACCCTTAATTAATAATTTTTCAACAATTTTAACTCTTTTTATTTTCTATTGCTCAACACATTTGATCAATATTTACTTGGCAGTATCCATAAGTATTTATGTACAAAGTACCACTAATATAATGTAAATCTTTGTATTATTTTGTTTACATATATATTTATATATTCTAACATTATTTTCAAAAAATTACATAATTAAATATTGTGTGAAATAACACAAGTTTTTACTATTTCTTTCTGAACTGAGTATATAAGTTATTCTAACATTGATTGCTGATCAAGGGGCAATACTAAAAAAATCTCACAACAGTCATTAGGTTTTCATGATAATCACGCTCATTCATTTATGCTGTAACTTGGATTTACAGTGCCATTCTCATAAATATCCCTTGATAATCATGCTCATTTCTAAATTGCACACTCGTGCTAACTGCAATACAGAAATCCAAGGCAAAAATAAAGTTTCACTA
Organism: Torreya grandis; assembly: GCA_037957365.1. Lineage (NCBI taxonomy): Eukaryota > Viridiplantae > Streptophyta > Pinopsida > Cupressales > Taxaceae > Torreya > Torreya grandis. The sequence continues at coordinate 888,950 of JARHVA010005379.1, read as the reverse complement.
AACATTCGATCTTTCATGAAAGAAGAAACATGGTTTCCTTTTCTAATTTATTTCCTCTATGGAATATATATGGTGTATTCCACTTTTAATATTTATTATTATAATAAAACTACATTTTAGGATACTTCACTGTAGTTATTCTAATAATAATTCAATGTATCAATTAATGACTCTACATGTCAATTAGTGATTCAACGTTTCACAAATGACTCAGTGTTTCATTATTATGACCCAACATTTTATTATTATGACTCATATATTAAATCCCTCATATATATACATAAATTTTTATAGGTTGGAAGGTTTTCTAACAATTCCAATAATATAAAGTTCATTAAAATTCTTAAATTTATCTACACTTATTCCATACAGACATTGTACTCACTCCTTTAAACATGATGCTGACTATAAAGAAAATACATAGTTTATATATATGTGAAACTCTACCAACATATATTTCTACATTTCTCTTGGTATTTAGGATGCTACTCATAAGGTATTTCATAGTCTTTAGTTTAAACACTGCCCAAATTATTTTTAACACTCATTCAATAATATAAAAATGTTGTCTTATATGTTTAAAACTTTAGATTACAAGTGTTATGCAAACCCAAATTGGAATGCAGTCTAGTAAATATAAGATGCAACCAATATATATGAGATGTAATCAACATATATGAGGCACAACCGACATATATAAGATGCTGACAATGAAAATTGGGATGCTGGACAATAATATAGTAGATGTTATTACTAATAAATGTAGTCTAAAATACTTACTAATATATATATACACACACACACACACACACACACACATGTATATATACACACATGTATATATACACACATATATATATACACATATGTATATATGTATATGTATATATAAATATACATATATATATATATATGTGTGTGTGTGTGTGTGTGTGTGTGTATATGTATATATATACATATATACATATATATATATATGTATATACATATATGTATATATATATACGTATATATATACATATATATGTATATACATATGTATGTATATACATATGTATGTATATACATATGTATGTATATACATATGTATATACATATATATGTATATACATATGTATATACATACATATATGTATATACATATATATGTATATATATATATATATATATATATATATATATATATATATATGTATATATATGTATATATACTTCTTTTTAAAGTAGATCTACAATTTATCTTTTGTAAAATGTTTCAGGTTTAATGGGCTGACTTTGATCTCATCTTACTTGTATAAACAAATGTATTTACACAGATGTATATAGTTTTTGAAGTTTTCAAACAGTTCTAACTATTTCAACTTAAGATTTCTAAAATGTGAACCTTCAATTTAATAGATGTTTTCATATATATTGCATAGGAAAATAAATTGAAAAACCTACCTCTTAAGATAATTATCTGTTTGAGGAAATACACCTTTCTTCTTCATGTCCCTTCTATTTTCTATGTCATTCTGTTAATCTATTAATATTTTTTTGTTTATAAAACTTCTCTCCTCTACTTCTGTCATGCCCCTTCTTTGCATGTAATTTCTCATCTTTTTACCCCCATGCATGACATTTTATCTCTTATTAAATTTACTAACTGGAGTTGTCTCACCTCCAAGACCATAGTCAACTCACCTTAAAATTCTTTAATTAATATTAAAACCTTTTATTTGTTTATTGCGTCCTAGTTTCTCTTAGCTAACACAAGCATAAGTCTAATTAAATAATAATATATTATTTTTAGATGTCAACGTAATTTCTTGCATATTTTATTTAGATTAAGTTTAGTTTATCTGAATCTCAAGTTAAGTATTTTAGGATAATTCAAATTCATGAAAAGCAATTAAAACAATGATAATTAATTATTTATCTAATAGATATTATGTCAATAATTGTTTCTAATTACAAGATAATCATGTTTTCAATTACTTAGTGTGTGAATACACACACACGCGCGTCTTATATTGATATCCTAAATATTAATATTTAATGAGTTAAATGTTCGAAGATGTTTAAAAGATATTATACTAGTTATACATATAAAAGAAATTAAATATATATTTTCTTAATTTATTCTTGAAAATCTAGATAATTATAAGTAAAAAAATATTATATAATCTTATGCATGTCAAGAACTACATCTACATACAAAATACCATCACAAACAGGATTCACATAATACATACTAACATTTAAAATATGTTATACATATAACATTTTAAATCTACTATGTGTATGTAGGGTCACTTTCAATTCCTCTGATATCTCCCAACTATACCATCTACTCCATCATCTCCAATGATTCTCTCCCTCGTCATGTTCTAAGGGTAGGATCAATACCGCATCCACCTCACAACAAGTAGGTAATTAGTCTGAGTCATCATATATATCAATCAATGATGCAAAACTAACAAATATACATCCTCAATATATAAAATAATAAAACATAATTATCACATCATGTGTATTAATCAACAATATCACTATCCCATAATAATATATGTCATAAAGCTCAAATCAAAGTAATAATAATCAGATAATAACCACATTAATCCATGGATTTAAACATTATAAATCATAGGGTGAAATCGAGATGTAACATCTTTCTCCCTTAAAATTGGTCATCGTCTCGATTACACTTATTCAAATAATAGTTTTGATTGTAAAAGTAGTTTAACAAATTTTAAAAATATAGTATCAAATATCAAATCATGTAAACAAATAAGAAAACAACTTTTAGAACTCATTAAAGTCCTTTCAAGTAGCACTATCCTCAAAGTATTGGTCCCATAAGACCCTGCTTTATGATATTTCTTATTATGCAAACAAGTTTTACGAATGTCACTTACACTAATTGGTTCTATCATGACCACTCTGGGGTTCAGATCCATAAGAAAGCTTATAATATCTCAATAAAAATTTCATTGACTTCCCTAAAATCATATGATATCATCACAAAATCCAAAACAAATGACTAGAGAGAGTTCCACAAAACCTTCCAGCCTCTATGCACATCTCTCTAATCTAGAGATTGTGTTTCTCATTTCAAAGAAAGTGTTTAAGAAACTGGGCAATAATAATTTACAAAAAGTTAATGCTATTGCTACTCCGCATAGCTTTGGATAAGTATAACATGTCAATATTGTCACTACTCAATGAAGCTCTTAAAAAGTATGACGATGAATAAGAAATTGAAATACTATATTTATAATATATACAAAATCATAGAATACCTATCCATAGTATAAATGTGTATGTCCATATGATTGAATTTGACAAGTTTATAGATCAAATCTTAGATTTGATAAGTCTATATATCGGATCTAACTCAGTAACAACTGAGTCAATGTGAGGCTAAGTAGGATACACACATATCGCTTAGAACTTACGTTCCTAATTCACCACCCTCCCTCAAGTCTTCATGAATTGATAATCTCCACAATATGCATAAGGTTTCATGAAACACAAATCTATAATAACAAATCATAGAAAGCAATACTATATGCTAAATGATTACAGTTATACTAACATACATGCAAAAAAAATCATACAATTATTCCAATATCATATTAAGTTGGTACTAATCAAACACAAATAGTATCATATTTCACAACTTAACTTATAGTATTATATTCATAACTAAGAGGAAATAATATCAAAATTAAAATAACATACAAAGGTTAAGGATTATACCGTCCTTACAACCTTATTAAAAAAAAAGTGATACAAGGTATCCCCTCTTACTTGGATAAAACTTAACAACTTAAAAGTTTATCTCTACCCTTTTAGACTACCAAGATGTTCTGCACATCTTATACCTTACTTGCCTCAAAAAAAGGTACATATAAAACTTTTCATAACAACATGCTTTAAAAAGAGAATAATATCAATCTAAATAAAGGTATATAATAACATAATAATTATAATCACTAGAATTAATATAAATTCAAGGTTTGTAATTATTTGAAGTCAAGTTAACAAGTTAGATAAAATAGTGACTCTAAAAAGTCACAAGTGGAAAATAGAGAACTAACATCTCAAAAACAAAACTCCTATATACCCTCGTGTGGAAAAAGGAAACGTCATAACCCAAGTTGCCAAATCACTATTCACTTACCAACTTATAAGTATAGTATCATAACTTACTTCTATAACCAAAAGGAAAATATTAACCACAAGGATGCATCAATCCAACCAATCCTATAACTTATCTCAACAAGAAATAAAAACACTTAAATCAACATTATGTAAATATAAATCTTTTTGGTAGCCTAAAGTGATGTAAGAGGAGAGTGAGAGAATAAAAACTCACCTCTAAGATAGCTAAGAGAGATGAAACTTCTCCCCAAGTCCACATAAATATAAAGGTGTTAATCCATGTAAATAAACTCTTAACACAAAAAAATCACCACCAAGGTCTCTACTTTCAACTACAAGAAAATTCTCACTGCACTAGGTGGTGTCAATCTAGAATGGTCTTATAAGATTCCCACTCCTAGGATCTGTGTAAGACATAAAAATAATACATAACTACCTGAGTGAGATGCACTCCTTGATTTTTAAAAACACTCACAACATGAAACAAAAGTGTTGAAGGTGATTTGATTATCAAGAAAGACATAATCATACTCAAGGTGTTCAATCTAAAAGATCAAGAGTATGGTAGGGAACTCTTGTTCACAACTCATGAACTATGTTATGCACTTACCTAAACATATACCTTATAAAACCATCACTAATGATACACTCAATAAACCAACCCTTTAGCAACTCTTAAGGGGGTATGAATGCTCTTAGAGTACTTAATATACCACACACATAATCACAAATATCCTTTCTGTGAAATAAAAGATACAAAAACACTAATGAACTCATTAAATCTTAGAGTTTGAATCACAGCTCTGATACCACATGTTACAACCCCTCAAGTTGTACTTATAATAATGTAGTAATTTTTTTAAAACTAAATACTTTACATTCATTCCATAGAAGCATACTCAACAACTTATCTAAACAATAACTTAGAACAATAACAATTCTAAATTCAAATACCGAAATGCATTATAACTTATTACAACTATAAGGAAAGTAAATAAATTAGGGTTCAACCATGGTTGGTCTAATAATACAACTACTATTCAAGCATATACAAATATATTACAATTACATTTACTTCAGGCATTTAGCTTTAATACTAAAAATAGATACCATGCCTTCCAAAGCTCGAGTCGAACTAACTCGTGTATCTTTGACAATCTCAAGTATAGTCTCCAAGTAAGAAGTACTGTGATAGGGAAGGAGAGTATTATTCAAGCACTTTTTCACACCAACTATGAACCAATGATATCTCGCACTAATCCCATTAGGGAATGACCCTCCCTTCATAGATGAGTAGATATTGACAGTGTGGGAAATTAGAGAATAAACAAGTACCTAAGTGTGCATGATTTCTAAAATTAAATATGTAGTGTATCATAAAAAACTCATTCTATTGTAGGATATTGCACTGACATGTAAATCATACATATCAAAAGAAAATGTCTCACTATACATTATTTAACCACAAGATTCATACCAATTACCTTCTACTAGGAATCATACCACATCACATGCTAAATATAGAAGTAAGCAAAATGTACATTTATTCCATCAATACATGAATGAATCTTACATTATTATCTATCTCAAAACAAAAATAATGCCTACAATTTATACCACCTAGGTAAAATTCACATTAAATTATAGTTTCCCAACTGCTACTATAAGATCCATACTACACCTCATGATATCTCATATTATCATAGTCTAGTATTTTGAGACAACTACTAATTTTTCCACAATTAATCATATAAAGTAATCATAAATACATGGAATCATAAGCTCTTATCCAAGCTAGTATATACAACAAAATATGTCATACAAATATATAAAAGTCTAACCTAACATTTGTTTATACTCTCAAAGTTGTATGCACACATACATGATGTCCTACTAACTATTAATAAACATACTATTCATGTAATAACTAACACATAAATTTAATTAGTCAATTTAAGTGAGAGTCTAAACATACAACATACAACTACATTATGTACCATCTGAGCATATATATTTAAGTTGAAGTATCTTATGATATCCCATATTATCATACTTTATTGTGCATGAGCATCCTACTCAAACATGAACAAATAATCTTACACTATAATTATTAAACAAGTAAGCATAATATTATACCACTTAGGTATACCCTAGTACTGCACACAAGTTTTTATCTTTACGTAACGCAATAAAATTTGATCCTACCAACATGTTTGCATAACATTACTGTGTTATAGATATATTATTTATCTCTACTAGCATTCCATGCAAAGTCATAGTATAAATTTGGATTATATAATTATATCACCAAATATATAGTATTAATCAAACATAAGTATAATAACATTACCATAGAAATGTCTAACTTTGTTATAGTTTACCTAAATCATAGCAATATTCTTAAAACTATAAAACTCTAAGCACGATCATCGTATAAAAATGACTTATAAAGATAAATAGTCACATCTCAAATCATTAATTGACTAAAGCTTACCAATTAATTTGACACGGATTAGAGGATCAAAATAAAATTGAAAAATAATCATCTCATATAATCTTATTCTTATGTCATATGATCATAATCTTTATTAACAAGCATGTCAAAATTGCATGAGTAGATCCTTTATAATGACATTTGATCATAAAGATGTAATTATTCTAATTTATAAGGTATCTTCATTGTCTCACAAGCATCAATATAAGCTAAGCCAAACATTTAACTTAGACTAAATATAACTATACAAATAATAAAATCAACGTACAACCAACGTAATGTCTACTTATAAAAATTAGTTTATATTTACCCTTAATTATTAATTCTTCAACAATTTTAACTTTTTTCATTCTCCATTCCTTAACCCATTTGATCAATATTTACTTGGTAATATCCATAGAGATTCATTTATAAAGTACCACTAATATAATGTAAAGCTCTGTATTATTTTATTTACATATATATTTATATATTTCAACATTATTTTAAAAAAGTTACATAATTAAATATTGTGTGAAATGACACACAAGTTTTTACTATTTCTTTTTGAATCAGATATATAGATCATTCCAACATTGATTATTGATCAAGGGGCAATACTAAGAAAATTATCATAACTCTCATTAGGTTCTCATGATAATCATGCTCATTCATTTAAGTTGTAACTCAAGCTTACAATGCCATTCTCATAAGTATCCCTTGATAATCACTCTCATTTTTAAACTACACACTCGTGCTAACCGCCATACAAAAATCCAAGGCAAAAATAAAGTTCCACCAAACATTCAATCTTGCATTAAAGAAGAAATATAGTTTCCTTTTCTAATTTATTTCCTCTCTAGAATATACACAGTGCATTCCACTTTTAATATTTATTATTTTAATAAAGTTGTACTTTAGGATACTTCACTATAGTTATTATAATATTAACTCAACATATTAATTAATGACTCTATGTTTCAATTAGCGACTCAACGTTTCATGAATGACTTAGCATTTCATTATTATGACCTAGTGTTTTATTATTATGACTCATCTATTAAATCCCTTGTATATATACACATATTTTTACAAGTTGGAAGGTTTTCTAACAATTCCAATAATATAAAGTTTGCTAAAATTATTAAATCTATCTACACTTATTTCATATAGATGTTGTATTCACTCCTTTAAACATGACATTATTGTCATATGTAATTATGACACTAACTATAAAGAAAATTCACAGTTTATATATATGTGAAATGATGCCAACATATATTTCTACAATTCTCTTAGTATTTAAGATGCTACTCATAAGGTATTTCGTAGTCTTTAGTTTAAACATTGTCTGGATTATTTTTAACACTTAGTCAATAATATATAAATGTTGCATTATATGTTTAAAACTTTAAATTATAAGTGCTATACAGACCTAAATTGGAACATAGTCCAATAAATATAAGACACAACCAACATATAAGAGATGTAATCAACATATATGAGGCACAACCAATATATCTAAGACATTGGTAATGAAAACTAAGACATTGGCCAATAATATACTAGACGTTATCAATATCAAACGCAGTCTAAAATACTTGTTGGAAATATATATATATATATATATATATATATATATATATATATATATATATATATATATATATATATATATATATATATATATATATATATATATATGCAAAATGTTTTAGGTTTAATGGGCTGAGTTTGATCTCATCTTATTTATATAAATAAATGTATTTACACAGATGTGTACAATTTTTGGAGTTTTTAAACAATTCTAACTATTTCAACTTAAGATTTCTAAAACATGAACCTTGAATTTATCTCTTTTTTCATATATATTGTACATAGAAAAATAAATTACAAAACTTACCTCTTAAGATAATTGTATGTTTGAGGAAATACGCCTTTCTTCTTCCTGTCTAGTCTCTTTTCTCTGTATCCTCTAGTTAATCTCCTAACATTTTTTTTATTTATAAAACTTCTCTTCTCTACTTCTATCGTGCCCCTTCTTTGCATGCAATTTCTCTTCATCTTTTTACCCCCATGTGTGACATTTTCTCTCCTTTTAAATTTACGAACTGGATTTGTCTCACCTCCGAGACCATAGTCAACTCACTTGAAAATTCTTTAATTAATATTAAAACCTTTTATTTGTTTATTGCATCCTAGTTTCCCTTAACTAACACAAGCATAAGGCTAATTAAATATTAATAAACTATTTCTAGATTTCAACGTAATTTTTTGCATGTTTTATTTAGATTAAGTTTAGTTTGTCTTAATCTCAAGTTTAGTATTTTAGGATATTTCAATTTCATGAAAAGTAATTAAAACAATGATAATTAATTATTTAACTGATAGATATTAAGCCAATAATTGTTTCTAATTTCAAGATAATCGTATCTAATTTCAAGATAATCGTATCTTCAATTACTTTATGTGTGTCTTACTTATATTGATATCCTAAATATCAATATTTAATGAGTTAAACATTCAAAGATGTTTAAAAGATATTTTACTAGTTATACATATAATAGAAATTAAATATTTATTTTCTTAATTTATTCTCAAAAATTTAGATAATTATAAGCAAATAAATATTAGATAATCTTATGCATGCCAATAACTACATCTACATACAAAATATCATCATAAACAAGATTTATATAATACGTAGTAACATTTAAAACATGTTATGTATATAACATTTTAAATCTATTGTGTGGGTGTGTAGGGTCACTAGTAATTCCTTTAACATTTTTTAATTATCTCATCTACTCCATCCTCTTTGATGATGCTCTCCCTCATCATGCTCTGAGGGTAAGATCAATCATGCATCCACCTTGCAATAAGTAGGTAGTTAGTCTGAATCATCATATATATCAACCAATGATGCAAAACTAATAAATATACATATTTAATATATAGAATAATAAAATACAGCTGTCACATCATGTATACTAATCAATAATACCATTTTATCATAATAATATATGTCATAAATCTCAAATCAAAGCAATAATAACCATATTAATCCACAAATTTAAAGGTTGTAAATCATAAGATGAAATCGAGTTGTAACAATATATATATATATATATATATATATATATATATATATATATATATATATATATATATATATATATATGATTTGAATTTGATTGCAACTACTATACAGTTAGGACTGATTTCAATTTCAAATATCCTTATTAATTTACAATTTTAGTAATCATACCTCAATAGTGTACATCAATAATTACCATAATCATCTTTGTTCAATATTTGATTCTTTGCCAGCTAAGTGTTGACCAAATTTGATCTACATACCAAAAATGTGACTAGTCCAAGAGTCCAGTAGAAGGAGTAAGATCCTGATTGAAGAGTGACCAAATGTCATAAGGAGCAGATAGACCTTAAGTGGACATCATATAGCTTTTATAAATCTTTTGAAACATTTAAAGCAACCTTAAAGTGTGATCTGATTGATCTTCAAGAGACAAGTCTATAGTTATAGGTGAAGGGTCCAAGCAATTTTTATGGTGTCCAAGAATATGAACCAGGTTGCACAAGCTTCAGGAGATCATCAAAGCCTTACAAGATTGAGCAAAAGATAAACTGTGCAAATTTGAGGAACCAGACCATTGCTAGGATTTCACATAGAAAATAAATGAACTAATTCATTTGCATATTTATATATGATCTCATAAAGCCTTGTGAGTAATAGAATTATAATGCTATAAAGTCCCTTATGCCAAGAATATATCTTGCAAGTTTCAAGTCCATGCGAGCTTCTTAGATTAAGTTATGGAGTTTTAAAGTTGGTCATGTAGAGCAAGATGATCGTGCAATTGTCTAATTCAAGCCTCAGTGAATAGTCGTTGAGATTCAAATGACCATACAATTATTTAGATGTCATGCAAAGACATATAGACTAACTTGTTTGAGCATTTTTATATCCACTTAAAAATATCCTAGAACTAGTGGATCAAGTGGGTTCATCCCTTTTGATATCAAGAACATCTCTAACAACTCTGGTCCCTCCATGATTCTTGTGCTTCAAGACATAGATCTTCAAAGTGAGTCAACTAATGGGAGATGTTCACACAAGAGTCAAATTAAAGATAGAGTAAAAATCCATTGGACCTTAAATTTGATGGTATGCATAATGTCAAATACATCTGTGTAGATGTTAATTAATGTTCATGTGAACTCCAAATTTAAGCACCATAAAGTAGCCACTGGGGTTTTAAATAGGTGTAAGATCAATGGCTTGCATTCAATCTTACACCTTTATCTAATGGAGCGAGGTAGCTTGAAAGTGTCAGTGGGTCCCCAAAATATCAATGGAACACATTTAATTGTACATCAAGATTGACATAGTGAGATAAGTCAAAAGGGTCAAAAGATCTTGATGATGAATACAAAGAGGATAATTGTCAAAAGTCAGTGGGTCTTAGTAGAAGATCAAGGACTCACATACATTCATACACCCAAATCTAATGGTGCGAGCATAGTCAATAAATCAGCGTATCTGTGGGATCAATAAACATAAATATAGTTGGGCATAATGCAAATGGTTTGAGTTGGTAATTGACAACCAATAAATAAAAGTAAGCTCAGGACATTTTTGATGAAAGTTGAAGAAGCTATTTTGGGGCCTAGGCAAAGCAAATGTCAAGGAGTCAAGCTCAAAGATAATCCAAGGTTGAACCAGGCTCATATTTCAGAGACCAAGCATTACCAGTAGAGCTCCATATAGGTAAAATAGATATTTTGGGCCTAATATAGAGGTTAAAGATATACCAATCATTGTGAAGTAAGGACAATCAATCTATAAGTTTATGTGGATATTATGACTATGTGAAAAATAATAGTTAGATTGGTTTTCACATATAAATGGACTTATGTTTGATATTAAAGAAAATACAGACCATGGAGATGTGTCTCACTCATATCAAGGTCATTTTTTCAATGAGTAGGTATAGTTGGCCACCCAAAGCAGATGTGGCATAGTTTTGTCAATTCCAGACATAGTCCTCATCACCAGATCTGATTAGATAATGACATGGTTCCAAGAAGAACACCAGGCAGTTATATAAGGACAATGAGTAGTCAATCCTTTTATAGAATTGGTTCCTTATTGATAAGGTCATGAGTCAACATCCTCCAAAATGTTAATCCATAAAGAGTATTTGGACCTCATTCAATGTTTTATATCTACTTAGTTCTCCCTCTCTCCTTCTCTTTTCTATAAATATAGGCTTCTAAGATTTAAAATGGATCCCTCTTTTTGGTATGACCAGACTCTACCAAAATTTGTACTATAACACCTTTTGATGCAATAAAGACTAAATTTTTTATCATTTTCTAAGCTATATTGAAGTGTGTTCCTTGAAATCATATACTGTGGTTAAGTGAATGTATATTTCTTGTCTATGTCTAAGTTTTTTTCATCTTCAGGAAGTGCTTCATAGTTCTCATAGGTCATTATAAGTGTAATTTATAGTTTGTTGTCTATCTCAAAAGTGAATATTTGCCCTCCCATGCGAATTTGATAATTGATAAATGCCTTATTGTGAAATATTTATGTGGGATTGATCTTTTTGGTCTTGTTCACATCCTATAGTGTGTCTTATGTGAGTTTGAGTAATCAAATCGTTGGTGCATCACCTCTTTTACATGCTTTCATAAGTTATTGTTAAAATCTCTCTCCCTTTTCCAAGCAAGTGCTAGTATAGGTTTAGTATAAGTGATAGATCTAAAAAGAAACTAACCTTATCTAAAGGTCTGATCCATTATTAAGATACCCAAAACCTAGGATCAATCCCATGTTAGACTAGATTTGAGTAAAAGACTTAAATAATCTTATACTCAACTAGGGTGCAATCTAGAACACCAAAAATTTTGGCATGCCCAATGAGACCAAGTTTATTTGGTATAATTAAAGTTTGAAGATTGAGAAGAAAAAAATACAGTAGCAAGAGATATCTGCCATTATCAAAATTTGAAGATGCTTTAAGTGCAGAGTTCATAGCATCTTTCAGATAGGGTTTCATGCCAAAAGTTACAATAAGATCATCAAGTAAGGGTACTTATTTTGAACATATTAAATTACCTTCTACTTCTTATAAAAGATAAAGATTCAATAGGACAAATCCTTATCCTCAAAAAAAGCATTCAGCTCCTGGTTATCCTATTGTTTTAGTCTAATCTATTGTCCCCATAAGCCAAATCTCTTTTGCCTAAATGGTTATAAAAAATCAAGTGTTTGTTCCATTTAATAGGGGTAGTCCCTTGAATTTATCCTAATATGATGACAACCCTATGTTTGCCCTAAAAAATATCACTTTCTTCTCAGGAGAATGGGATAAAACTATTGCTATTGAACATATCAAAGATGTTTCTAATCTATGTTCTATTCATAATGTTACTCAAGATAATGTGGTTATCAGATTGCTTGTTTCTTCCTTTAAGGGAAAAGCATTATAATGGTATAGGAATATTCCATTGAACTCCATTACTACTTGGGATGAGTTAGGTGCAGTCTTAGTTAGGCAATTTGAAGACAAATTTGATCATCTATCTTTGGTTAAACAACTGACTACCATACAAAGTTACCCCCATGAGTTCATGTCTAATTTTAACCTCAGACTATAAAAGACATGGAATAGGATCCCTGCATTGGTTAGACCATCTCTAGAGTATGCATTTTTGTATTATCTTAAGGCCCGTAATTCTGATATAAGTGTCATGATACGATATATGGGTGGTAATACCTTGCTAAATTCCTATGCAATTGTAATAAGATCATAAAATAGCTTAATATAAGCTGGTAAACTTACTCCAAGACCTCTAATACCCATATCCCAGAATTGTAACCTGTTCCTCCTCCTCAAGTTCCCTAGGTTATATCTATAGCCCCTATTCCATCCCCAAAAGTTCAAGTTGTAGCCCCTCCTAATCAAACTAATGAGATTAGTGATCTAAAAAACATGTTACAAGATTTTGGAAATGATATTATTCAATTCAAGAGACAATATTACCAAGGTAGACCTTATCAATAATAAAACTAGAACACTTATCAGTATTTCAATAACCAATGACCCCCTTATCAAGGGTTCAAAGATAATAGGCAACCTTATCAAAATAAAGGAGCCATAATCCAAACTAAGCCATATATAGCCCTTGATCCTAATGTACCTTCCAGTTTCAAAGCTATTGTTCCTCAAAATAACTTGATGCAAGATCAAGGTTGGCAGCCTTCCAATCCAAATGACACTCAAAATCAAGACTTGATATTATAAGATATTACTATGCCATAAATGACATAGGAAGAGTTCTCTCTTTAAGGTGGTTAGTATCAAGACATGAATATGGCATTCCAAGGAGAAACTCAACAAGTTCTAGGGTAGCCTGATGCCATCAATGTTAATGATCAATTAGATGACCACATTGCATTCAATCAAGTTGGTGCAACTAGTAACATAAATGGTCAAGTTGTAGCTCTAACTAGAGCTAAAAGAAGAGCAGTTAAGGAAGATCAAGATATGAGCACTACTTCTAGTATTCCTAATTTTATTTCCAAAAGTGTTAAGGATCAGGTTGTTATTCCTATAGCATAGAAGATTTAGAATGTAGAGACAATAAAAGTTCCCCAAATGCCTCTAATTAGAGAACAACTAGTTGCTCAAAAGTTGTAGCCAAAGGTTAGTGGAACATCATTATAATAGAATAAATGAAGAAATCAAATGTTATCATTAGCATGTGGGATTCCCTTTCCATTCTATGGTAAAAGGATGTGCTTATTCAAGAGCTTTCAGATCTTAATGTATCTAAAGAACTAATTGAGAAACAAGGAGTTGTCTTGGCCAATTCAAACCAACAAATCAAACAACCTGATTAACAGGTACATAACATGACAAAGGTGGATAAAACCAATGTAAAATCAAACAAAATCCCTTCCTTTTATCTCTCTTTGATAGTTGGTGACTGCTTAGTCCATAATTGTATAGTAGATAGTGGGGCTAACAACATTGTCATGCCCAAACAAATTACAAACAAGTTTGCTCTTGTCTAGGAGCCAAATACCAAAGGAGTATTGAAATTAGATAAGTCATCAACAAAGATAGTAGGCATAATCAAAGATATAAATTAACATTACATGCTTGCCCTAATGTTATCATTCAACAAGATATAATTGTAGTGGACTTGCCTCCCTATTTTGTCATGTGCTTGTCAAAAGACTTTACTTCAAAGATTGGAGGATATTTATCAGTTGATTGAATCTATTTAATGTTTAAGACTAGGTATGGTATGAAGGTGACAATACATTCTGAACCTATTACAAGATTTCATTTGGAGCCATATATGTCAAGTATGGTAAACACTAATTATGTTATCTCAGATAAGATATTGGAAAATAGTGAGGTAGAATATGAATCACCTATAGATGGAGTCTTAGATCTTTTCTTTGATGAATGAACCTCTGATTTTCATGGACATGATCCCTACAAGTTTATTGAATAATAAGGACTTGGTGTCTATTATCTTCATGAAAATAATGCACCAATTCCAATATTGATGAAAGATGATCAACCTAGTGATGGACTGTGGTAGCTCTATTTTGATGGATCTAGGAACAAATATGGCCTTGAAGCTGGAATGATGTTAATTTATCTAACCAATCATAGGTATTTCTCTTATCTCAAGTTTTAATTTGGTTATTCTAATAGTTTTAATGAATATGAAGCACCAATGCATGGTTTGTAATGGGAAAGAAAGATGAAGGTCAATTCCTTACAAGTCTTTGGAGATAGTGAACTGATAGTTCACCAAGTAAGGGGACTGAATATATGAAAGAACCCACTATTTAGGTCCTATAAGCATAGCGTATGGGACCTAATTGAAGAATTTAAAGATTTCAATATTTAGGGCATATCAAGAAATAAGAACAAGCATGTAGATAGGCTAGCTACCATTAGATCACAATTCAATATTCCAGATGACATAAAAAATGAAAAAAATTGATCACACATCAAGGTAGTTGTGAGACCTTGGTATTTCTCTTATCTCAAGTTTTAATTTGGTTATTCTAATAGTTTTAATAAATATGAAGCACCAGTGCATGGTTTGTAATGGGAAAGAAAGATGAAGGTCAATTCCTTACAAATCTTTGGAGATAGTGAATTGATAGTTCACCAAGTAAGGGGACTGAATATATGAAAGAACCCACTATTTAGGTCCTATAAGCATAGAGTATGGGACCTAATTGAAAAATTTAAAGCTTTCAATATTCAAGGCATATCAATAAATAAGAACAAGCATGTAGTTAGGCTAGCTACCATTAGATCACAATTCAATATTCCAGATGACATAAAAAATGAAAAAAAATGATCACACATCAAGGTAGCTGTGAGACCTTATGTCTGAGACAACCATGATAATTGAAAAGTATTTGAAGATGATATTTTTTAGATTCTTAAAATAGGAATCTAAATTCTCCTCAAAGAACCAAAACAAGCATTCGTAGCAGTATAGTGACCATATTATGCAATTGAAGACAAACAAGTTGCATAAAGGGTTGGTCACCCTTGAAAACATATTTAATAGAGATGATGAATTAAGAAAATAAAATTTTGCCTTATCAACCAAGGAATAACACTATACAAATGTAGAGATTACAATTGGTAAGAACTTAAAATTGGGCAAAGTGTGCACATCTTCAGAGAAGGAAACTTTTATTGAGTTATGTTTAAGTTTTGCAGACATATTTGCATGGCAGTATAGTGATCTTAAAGGATTTTATCCAAGTCTAGTTGAAAATACCATTGAATTAGAAGATGAGACTAGGCCAGTTAGACAAAGACAAAGGCCAATTAACTCAAAGCTTTAACCTTTGTTGAGAGTTGAGCTACATAATCTCATTGAGTCAGCTATAATATTTCAAATTAAGCACTCAACTCGGGTGGCAAACCTTGTTCCAGTACAAAAAATAATGGTGAAATAAATCTATGTGTTGACTTTCATGACTTGAACAAGACCTCTCCTAAAGAACACTATCAATTTCCATCAATGAAACAAATTCTACACATAGTGGCAGGTTCAGAAAGGTTCTCCTTATTGGATGGCTATAGTGGATATAATCAAATTTTAGTCAAAGAAGAAGACCAATTCAAAACAACCTTCACCAAAAAGTGGGGGACATTTGTATATAAAAAGATGCCTCTTGGCTTATCTAATGTTGAAACCACTTTTCAGAAAGCTATGAACATGGAATTTCAAAGTCTCCTTAACAAGTTTATACTTGTTTATTTGGATGACATGACAATATTATCTAATAGTGCAGATGAGCATATGATTCACCTCAGATAAGTGTTTGAAAGGTGCAGGGAATTTGGAGTGTATTTGAATCTAAAAAAGTGTATTTTCTTTGTTCATGAAGGTAGGCTTCTTGGACATGTAATTTCAAAATATGGTACAAGCATAGATCCAGAAAGGATAGAATCAATTCTTGCACTTTCCTTTCCTAAGCACAAAAAAGCCTTGTAAAGCCTTTTAGGTAAGATAAATTTCATACAGAGATACATTTTAAATTTTACTACATTATCTAGGCCACTCACAACCACGCTAAAGAAGAGTCAGAGTTTCAACTGGTCTAAAGGATTAAGAAGTTTTGAAGAGATAAATAAATCGATAGCCATTGCTCCTACACTATTGAATCCTAACTTCAAAAATGATTTATTCTTATATACATATCATAACATTGACACAATTTTAGGTATTCTCATGTAGTAGAATAAAGAAACTTTAGAGCAGATAATAACTATCTTCAGTTAAGGTTTAGAAAAATATGAAACAATGTATTCTTTTGTTGAGAAACATGTACTTTCAGTCATAAGGTCTCTTAAAAAGTTTAGGTACTTGTTGTCCAATAATAAGATACATTTGATGGTTGCACATCCAAGTGTCAAGGATTTCCACTTGAAGAAGTATATAAATGACAAAAGATCTAGTTGGATAACCAATGTCATAGAATATGACGTTGAGATCAATGTCACAAAGTTGGTTAGAGGCAAAGGACTTTATGAACATCTAGCCCAAGAATTACAAGAGACTGAAGGGGTGGTTATGGTGTCAAATGATGAATAAGTTACAATCAATTAGGCCTCACCTTCCATCTAGTTCCAAGATATGGTAAGATATATATAGGATAACATTTATCCTTCTTATCTGACCCCTTCAAAGAGGAGATATTTTAGATTGCAGTCAATTCCTTTTCTTCTTGTTGATAATATATTGTTCAAAAAATATATCAATGGTTTACTACTAAGATGCATATAACTAGGTCAAATACTTAAGTTACTTGAATAGTTCCATGATAGACATAGTGGGGGACATTATTCAACAAGGATCACAACCCCCAAGATCATGAGAGGTGGGTATTATTGACCAAGTTTATTTGGTGATTGTCATGCATGAACTAGGAAATGCAGATAGTATGCCATGTTTATTGGAAAGGCAAAGATTGAAACCTTACCTCTCCAACCAATTTTAGTTAATCAAACCTTTGTCCAATGAGAATTGGATTTTATTGGTCTTATTAATCCCCCTTCATGATCAAAGCATAAGTGGATCCTCACTACCATAAATTATTTTACAAGATGGATAGAGGCAGTAACATTAAAATAAGCTAATGAAACCAATGTTTTGGACTTCTATGAAGGTTTAATTACCATATTTGGGGTCCCTTCAACCATAATTTATGATAATACCATGGCTTTTGTAGGATCTAATATCAGCTAGTGGGCAGTTCAATATAGTATTTTTGTTAATACCTCATCAAACTATTATTCACAAGGTAATGGCCTTGTTGAATCCACTAACAAGAATTTATTGAAGATCATCAAGGGAATAATTGAAGACAATAAGAGATCATGGCATCTTAAATTTAAGTTAGCTCTATGGGCTAACAAGATCATCTATAAGAGGTCACTTGCCAATTCTCCATATAAGCTAGTATATGGTAAGAAAGAAAGAATGCCTATTTCTCTTGAATTCCCTGCTTTGGAATTAATGCATCAACTTGAAATTTTAGAGAATGAGCCAATATAAATAAGATATGTTGAGATCATAAATCTAGAAGAGGAAAGGCATCGGTCAATGTTGGCTATGGAATCCCATCAAGAAATGGTGAAGAAATATGTTGATAAACGAGATTCTTCAAAAAGTTTTCAAGAAGGATATTTGGTCCTCAAGTGGGATGAGGATAGAGATAAGCCAGGAAAACACACAAAACTTGATTCTCTCTAGAGTGGTCCATACATAGTCTTTAGATGCAAATCCCATAATGCTTTCCAACTCACAAGGATTAATGGTGAAGAGTTTCTTATCCCAGTCAATGGGATACATTTAAAACATTGCTATTAAGGAAGCTAAGTCCCCTATACATAGTTAGTTGTTTTTTATTTTTCTCTAATTATTTTTTTAACACATTAGTTTCCTTTATTTTTTTCCCAAATAAGTGCTTTTAGTAGTTTAGTTACCTTTGTTTTATTAGATTAGTTTCTCTTTCAAGTCTATTTCTTTCTCTATATGTTGGAATCCTTTATCTTTTCAAGTTAAAAGGCTATCTTACAGTCAATGTAAATGGTCCATTTATCATGTAAATGATCCAAGAGTCATGTATCTAGTCTGAGTTCTCAAGCATAACAGACATGCTTCCCAGCCAAGTCACCAAAGATGTTGACCAAATTTGGTCAACATACCAAAAATGTGCCTAGTCCAAGAGTCCAGTGGAAGGAGCATGATCCTGATTGAAGAGAGATCAAATGTCAGAAGGAGCAGATAGACCTCAAGTGGAGATCATATAGCTTTTTTAAATCTTTTAAAATACTTTAAGCAACCTTAAAGTGTGATCTAATTGATCTTCAAGGGATAGGTCTATAGTTACAGGTGAAGGGCTTGAAAAGTTTTCATGGTGTCCAAAAATATGAACTAGGTTGCACAAGCTTTAGGAGATCATCATAGCCTTGAAATATTGAGCAAAAGATGAACTATGTAAATTTGAGGAACTAAACCATCACAAGGATGTCATGCAGGAATTAAATGAACCAATTCATTTGTACATTTTATATATGAGCTCAAAAAGCCTCACAATTAATAGAATTATAGTGCCATAAAGTCCCTTATGCTAATAACATATATTACAAGTTTCAATTCTGCACAAACTTCCTAGATTAAGTTATGGATTTTTAAAGTTGGTCACTTAGGGCAAGCTAATCGTGCAAGTGTTAAATGCAAGCCTTGGTGAATAGCCGTTGAGATTTGAATGGCCATATGGTCACGCAAACATCATGCAAAAACACATAGACCAGCTTGTTTAAGCATTTTTTATCTCCACTTAGAAAGCTCTTGAAACCAATGGATCAAGTGGGTTCATCCCTTTTGATATCAAAAACATCTCCAACAAATTTGGTACTTCCATGATTCTTGTGCTTCAAGATATAAATCTTTAGAGTGAGTCAAATAATGGGAGATGTTCGCATGAGAGTCAAATTAAAGCTTGATAAAAAATCCATTGGATTTTAAATTTGATGGTCTATGCAATGTCAACTACATTCATGCAGATGTTAAATGACATTCACACAAACATCAAATTTAAGCATCGTAAAGTAGCCTTTGAGTTTCAAATAGGTCTAATATCAATGGCTCAAGTTCAATCATACACCTTGATCCAACAGAGTGAGGTAGCTTGACAGTGTTAGTGGGTCCCTAAAATATTAATAGAGTGCATTTAATCATACATCAAGATCGATGGAGTAAGATAAATCAAAGGGTTAGAGGATTTTGATGATGAATATAAAGAGGACAAGTGTCAAAAGTTAGTGGATCCTGGTAGAAGATCGAGGACTCATGTGCATTCATATATCCAAATCTAATGGTGTGAGTAGAGTCAATAAGTTAGCATATCTATGGGACTAATAATCATAAAGATAGTTGGGCACAATGTAAATGGTTTGAGTTGGCAATCGATAGCTAATAAATAAAAGTGAGCTTGAGACATTTTTGATGAAAGTTGAAGAAGCTATTTTGGGGCCCAGGCAAATATTATGTCAATGATCCAATCTTGAAGAGAACCTAGGGTTAAACCAAGGTCACATGTTAGAGACAAAACATTACCAACAAAGCTCCATATAGGTAAAATAGATCTTTAGGCCTAATACAGAGGTCAAAGATAGATCAGTCATTGTGAAGTAAGGACAATCAGTCTATAATTTTTTATAGATATTATGACTATGTGAAAACCAATAGTTGGATTGGTTTTCACCTATAAATGGACCTGTGTTCGATATTGGAGCAAATACAAACCATGGAGATGTGTCTCACCCATAATCAGGGTCATTTTTTCAATGAGCAGGTACAGTTGGCCACCCAAAGTAGATGTGGAATAATTCTATCAATTCCAAGACATGGTCCTCATCAACAGATCATATTAGATAATGACATGTTTCTAAGAAGAACACCAAGTGGTTGGATAAGGATAATGAGTATTCAATCCTTTTACAAAATTGGTTCGTTATTGATAAGGTCATGAGTCAACATCCTTGAGAATGCTAATCCATCAAGAGCAATTGAAATTCATTTAATGTTTTTTATCTACTCAATTCTCCCTCTCTCCTTCTCTTTTATATAAATATAGGCTTCTAAGCTTTAAAATGGATCCCTCTTTTTTGTATGACCAGACTCTACAAAAATTCATATTGTAACACCTTTTGATGTAATAAAGACTGAAATTTCATCATTTTCTAAGCTATATTGAAGTCTGTTCCATGAATTCATGTACTATGGTTAAGTAAATGTATGTTCCTTTTCTATGTCCAAGTTTTTATTACCTTCAGGAAGTGCTTAGGAGTTCTTACAGGTCATTATAAGTGCAATTTATAGTTTGTTGTCTAGCTTAAAAGTGGATATTTGCCCTCTCATGTAATTTGATAACTGATTAATGCCTTATTGTGAAATATTTATGTGGGACTAATCTTTTTGGTCTTGTTTACATCTCATAGTGTGTCTTGTGTGAGTTTGAGTGATCAACTCATTAGTGCATCACCTTTTTTTACTTATTTTCATAAGTTATTATTAAAATCTCTCTTCCTTACACTATTTATCACCGTAAGTTTTAGATTTGCCAAGTACCCCTTATTGAATCTTAACTCATTAGATAATTGAGTCATTGTATGGGTCTAACTAGGATACCCTCCCATATCTTAGACCACATGTCTTGCATCCACTACTCTTATCCCAAGGTCTCCTCAACCTAAACATCTCATAGGTACTGGGTCTAGATAATCCCTATTAATAGTTATTTATTTTCATAAAAATGTGCTTACGAGATGACACTTTACATGGGTGTCCCATACCACCCATGTAATCATCATCTTATTCATACATTAATGAATGATTGTTTTACTAAAATAGGAAGTCTATTATAAACCTACTTTGTTACCCCTAATTTTTAAATAGGGAGTTTTGTTATTCAGAAGGACAATCCTCATCTCAAATCAAAACTTTCATCTATTCCTCCCTATTTAGTCATTTATGTACCTCATTGATGATAGGTTAAGTGTGAACATAATATGGATGAGAAAATGAATATTTATCCATATTCACCTATATCTGATGTTGTCAACATTATTATCAAATTTCATTAAGGTTAAATGTCTCCTTATTGAATTGTTATAAATGATAGGTATTATACCTAAAGACCCCATTCTTGTAGCAAGAGTACATTAAAAAATTTCTTAATTTGCGATAAAACTATTAATGGCCATTTGAATAAATTTCCTTGTAAGGATTTCAAGGCACATGTAAAAGTTTATTATTAACTAGTTCCTTCTAAAAACATTGCTTACGATGTTCTCAAGAATCATGGTTTAAGTCTTCATTCTAAAATCAAATAGGGCTAGCTCCAAGCTTGCGTGTGGAACTCTTATATCTACTTATTATAATAATTTAAAAAAAAAAAAATATTAGAGGAGTTATCATCCAAAGAGATCAAATAATTTGCAATATTTATAAGGTAACACTATACCAAGATATTGAACAACTATGTTGTAGTGTTTGATTCCAAAATCTTATGGGTTTTGTGGATGTTATTAATATCTTTCATATTATAATATGTTCACATTTATTGAGAGGTGGAATAAAATTTCTCCATAACAAACATATTTTTAAGGGAGGAGGGGAAACATCTCCTTAACATACTATGTTATTAAATCAAATATGCAATATAAAGAGTTATACCTCTTAACTCTTAATATCTTTGTTAAATCATATATTGAACCAACAATAATAAATTAAGTCATTATTTATTGGTCATATATATAGATATAGATCAAAAATAAAATATATACCCTATTATAATAAATAAGCTCATGGGATAGAATTACCACCTAACGTTTTTAATGATATCATATAATATCAATCAAAGACAAATTTTATAAAACTAAAATTTTAAAAGGGTCATAGAACTATCAAAGTATTTGATTTTGGAAGTGTTTGCTTATTTAAAAAATAAACTTAACATTTTTATTATTTTGAGTCACCTCAAATTAAACTGTTAATATTAAAATTCATCTGTTCATTGACAACTATATATAATTTATATTAAAATCTTTCCATTTGACTCAATTTTACTAACAATCATACTCGTAATGGATTTCCTACGTGTAGGTTACATGGTATGGATGCTCACTTTTATCTCAACTAATCAAACCAAATTATTACTTGAAGGGCATAATCCTAAAGGTAACACTAGCTTATTTTGGGTTACTTTATTTTGTATTGGGCCTTATTGACACTTCAAAACTGATCTAAATAATAGAATCACTACAATCTGGTAGATTTTCTAAGGCTAAAAAATTAAGAACTAACATGCTAAGAATGATGTCCCATGCTGCCACGTCTAGGAGGGGTTCTATTGGACAAAATTTAGAATAGTTTTTTAGGTTCTACATAGTTGGTGCCTAAGTTTTACCTCTACACCATGCTAACAAATTAGGCAAGCTACCTGGGTAGCGTATAGGCCTAAAAAAATTAAAATAGCTAACTTCCAACCTATCATGCTTTGTAATAACACCTACCTAGGTCATCCCACTGCATCATTTAATTATCTAGTATTAACTATAATTGCTAAAGTATACAAAAAGATAGGTGTAAAAACATTTGTTCAACAAAAGTTGTGTAGATATAATTTCAAAAAGTCTAAGAATTAATACATAGTGTTCTTAATTGTTTTCCTATTCTTGATGTTACAACCCCTCAAGTTGTACTTAGAAAATACAGTATTTTTTTATAAAAATAACTTACTTAACATTCATTCTACATAATAAAACATTACAACATATCTAACTATAACTTAGAACAATAACACTTCTAATTCAAATACTGAATACAATATTTATCTTATACAACTCTAAGGGAAGCAAATACAATAGGACACAACTACAGGTCATCTGCCAATACAATAACTACTATTAAAAATAATCAAACATGATTATTACATTTACATTTCTTTTAGGCATCCAACCTAATACAATATATAGATACTAAGCTCTCTAGAGCTCAAGTCAAACCAACTCATGTATCATTGATAATCTCAAGTGTTTTTTCTAAGTAAGTACTATAGTATGAAGGGAGAGCATCATCTAAGCACTTTTACACACCAACTATGGACCAATGGTCCCCCGCACAATCTCTTATTAAGGAATGGTTTTCCATTCATGTTTAAATAGATAGAACAGTGTGAGAATATAGAGACATGCTAGTACCCTGTGTGCTGTAAGATTTCTACCATATGGCATGTATAATAAAGAAAATATATTTCTAACATGATATCACACAACATGCAAATCAAACATATGAAACAACAATTTATATCTAAAATTAGTTTGGCTAAATTTTTTAAATAACATACGATCACTTGGATTGGTTAATTTTATAACACACTACTTGATCAGATTATCTAACATTGATGGTGCTACCTAGTCTAGTGGAATCCATCTCACTACCTATTAACATCATCAATGTGAACTTTAATATATATAACATAGTATATAACATTATTATTTAACTCATACATAAAATAATGCCTACAATTCATACCACCCGAATGTGTTTCACATTCATAATAAACTATAGATTTTAAACTACTATAATAAGATCCAAATAACTACACCTTAAGATAACCCATATTATCATATTTTAGTGTTCTAAAAATTTAATACTAATTTTCCCACAACTAATCATGTAAAATATGTTAAGTTGTGGAGCTAAAAGCTTCACAAGTATGCGCAAATGTGGAGGTTGCTGAGTGTTACAGTAACTAACGTCGGTCAGGCCAACCGACATCGGTCTTATCTTCAGCTACATAGTAACCGACATCGGTTATGGTCAGCTGGCATCGGTCAGACAGGAACTGACATCAGTCACCTGTGTGTTTCTAGAACTGTTATTCTAATTTTAGACGAACAGTTAGTTTGTATGTAAAGACTAATTTTAGTCTTGATTCTGCATTTCTAATTATTGTTTGGTTTGGGATCTATTTAAGAGACCCATGGGGTTGTATTGTAATCAAGGACTAAAGGATTAGATCCTTCAAGTGTAATATCTAGAAGGTCTGCAAGAGTGCAAGACCAGGAAGATCTACAGATAAGTAAGACCAATTAGATCTGCAAGGTGCAAGATCAAGAAGATCTGTTGTGGTAAGGTAGGCAACAACAACCATTGGGTTGATTGTCACTGGAGGGAACAACTCAGTGTTTGAGTTGCTTGTAATTGATTGAGAGAGAGAAATCTTGAGGGAGAATTATTGTACACCCAAGAGGTGTGGGAAGAGTGAGATTTCTTCATTGTATTTCCTTTTGGAAGAGTGTTAATACAGATTGTATTGTTTTTCATATCTCTGATTCTTTGCTATTTCTGAATTCTAGTTACATATTACTTCTAGTTTAATTCCGTGTTTAGTTGCTTATACAAAGGTAATAAATTGTACTCTTAGGGGAGGATCCTGACAGTTGGTATCAGAGTTAGGTTCACTAACAAGTGGTAGAGTAGGTTAGTGATTATTGATTACAGGTTCACTCACAGAGGTTTCTGTTTGAGTGGGAGTAAAGCAATGGCAGAAGAAAGTAGACTAAGAATGGAGAAATTTAATGGAAAGAATTATCAATTATGGAGGATGCAGATAGAAGATTATCTGTATCAGAAAGATCTGTACTTACCATTGGGTGGTGTTTCAATGAAGCCCACATATATGAAAGATGAAGAATGGAATGTTCTTGATAGAAAGGCTCTGGGATCTATAAGGTTAAGCCTAGCATCGTCTGTGATTTATAACTTATCATAGGCAAAGACAACGGTAGAGTAAATGGATACTTTGGCAAATTTATATGAAAAACCCTCAGCTTCGAATAAGGTATTTCTTATGAAGCAATTATTTAATTTGCAAATGCAAGAAGGTGGATCGGTATATAGTCATCTTAGTGATTTTCATATGATTGTAAATCAATTAGTTTCAGTCAAAATAGTTTTTGATGATGAAATTAAGGCTCTCTTAATTTTATGCTCTTTACCTGAAAGTTGGAATAGCTTGGTAATGGTAGTAAGTAATACTGCGTCTGTTTCAAATATTTTGAAAGTTGATGATGTTGTTAGTCTAATCTTGAATGAAGAAATTTATAGGAAAAGCACAAGGGAAACATTAGGTAATGCTTTAAGTGTTAAAAATAGGGGAAAGCAAAGAGATAAGATCGAGTAAGGGAAATCAAGGTCAAAGATAGGCAATAGATCCAAATCCAGAAATAGAGGTATAACTTGCTAGAATTGTGGAAAGAAAGGGCATGTAAAGAAAGATTGTTGGTTGATAGAAGATCAACATGAAGGAAATAAAGAAGCAAATGATGCAGGTATTGTTACACATGATGCTCTTATATGTTCCTTGGATAAAGTAGAATCTTGGGTTTTAGATTGTGGTGCTTCTTTCCATGCAACCCCAAATAGAGAATTTTTTCATGATTATGTCCATGGAGACTTTGGAAAAATTTATTAAGGGGATGGTGAGCCTTGTCAAATTGTTGGCAAAGGAGAAGTGTAGCTGAAATTGTAGATTGGCAACATATGGGTGTTGAAGGATGTCATGCATGTTCCCATCTTGAAGAGGAGTCTAATTTCTGTAAGAAAGTTGGGTGACGAGGGTTGCACAATAACTCTCACAACGAAATGTTAGAAAGTTTCCAAGGGTACACTTGTATTAGAAAGAGGTAAGAAAGTAGGTAAACTTTATCTATCTACTTGTATTACTAATTCTCCTTCTATTTTATCTACTTCAGATGTAGATGCAAAGATGTGGCTCTGTAGGCTTGGTCACATGAGTGAGAAGGGAATGGATGTTCTTGGTCACATGAGTGACACTTTTAAGAATTGGAAAGCCTTGGTTTTCAAGGAGAAGGTGATGGACAATGATCAGCTCAAGAGGCTAAATAATTGTGAGCAAGGAAATGTTGATTTGGACAAGGTTATGATCCAAAATGAGCTCACAGGTAAAAATCATCACTCACAGGAAAACACAGACACCAACATCGATCAGGCAGGAACCGACATCGATCAGAAAAGAATCAATGTCAGTCTGGTGGAGACCAAAGTTAGTGATGTCAGGCAAGTGGAAACTGACATCAGTCAGGTGAGAACTGATGTCAGTTAGGTCGGTCAGGAGGAACTGACATCGGTCGGGTGCAGACTGAGAGATGACCGGGATCGGTCACTGTTAGAATGAAATTTGGGTAGATAACAAGCTGTCAATGAGTCTCAAACACCCATGAGGAGGTTCAAAAGGGTAAGTAAACCTCAAATTTATTATTCCCCTTCTTTATACTACTTGTTGCTCACTGATGATGGAAAACCAAGAAGTTTTGAAGAGGCAATGCAGGTAGAATCCAAGAAATAGTGGGAGCATGGCATGAATGAGGAAATTGATTCTTTGGTAGAGAACCAAATGTGGGATTTGGCAGAGTTTCTAGCCAAAAAGAAAGCACTGAAAAATGAATGGATTTACAGGTTAAAGAAAGGAAAGAATGGACAGGTGAGACAGAAGGCTAGGTTATATGGTCTTGAGCAAGCTGCAAGACAATGGTGTTTGAGGTTTGACAGGTTTATGACAAAGCATGGATTTAGTCAATGTCAATGTGACCATTATGTTTATTTTACTAGGTTGGATAATAGTAGCTACATTATCTTTTTACTGTATGTGGATGATATGCTTGTTGTAAGTTCACACATGCAGGGAATTACTGAGCTAAAGGTAAAATTAGCTCAGACATTTGCCATAAAAGATTTGGGAGTAGCAAAGAAAATCCTTGGCATGAGTATTTCTAGAGACAGGGAAAATCACAGGTTGATTTTGTCTTAAGAGGATTATGTGAATAAGGTAGTGGAGAGGTTCAATTTGTAGGATGCAAAATTGGTAAGCACACCTATGGTTGGACAGTTCAAGCTGAGCAAAAAATAGTGTCCTAAATCACATGATAAGGTTGAGTACATGGTATGTACTAGACTTGATATTGCCCAAGCAGTGGTAGTTGTCAGCAAGTTTATGGCCAATCCAAGAAAGAAGCACTGGAAAGCAGTATAGTGGATTCTCAGATATCTGAGAGGGACCAGCAGTAGGCATTTATGTTATGGAGGGTCAAACACTTCTCTACATGGGTATGTAGATTCAGATATGACAGGTGACTTGGATGGCAGGAGAAGCACCACAGGATATGTGTTCACTATTGGTGGAATGGTGGTTAGCTGGATTTCAGAGTTGCAGAAGGTTGTTGCAATCACGGTGGTTAGCATGGAAAAGATCCATACGGATAAGAACCCTGCAAGTATGCTAACAAAGCCAGGAATAAAGGAGAAGTTGAATCTTCATTCAACTTTTGTTGGTCTTCAAGATTGAACTTGAAGATGGAGATACAAGTCATAAATAAATTAGAGGATGTACAGGTACAGGTACAGGTGCAACTGTTTATCCCTAAGTGGGAGATTATTAAGTTGTAGAGCTAAAAGCTTCACAGGTATGCAAATGTGGAGGTTGCTGAGTGTTACAGTAACCGACGTCGATCAGGCCAACTGACATCGGTCTTATCTTTAGCTACATGATAACTGACATCAGTTATGGTCAGCTGGCATCGGTTAGACAGGAACTGACATTGGTCACCTGTGTGTTTCCAAAACTGTTGTTCTAATTTTAGACAAATAATTAGTTTGCATGTAAAGACTAATCTTAGTCTTGAGTCTACGTTTCTAATTATTGTTTGGTTTGGGATCTATTTAAGAGACCCATGGGGCTATATTGTAATCAAGGACTAAAGGATTAGATCCTTCAATTGTAAAATCTAGAAGGTTTACAAGAGTGCAAGACCAGGAAGATCTACAGGTAAGCAAGACCAATTAGATTTGCAAGGTGCAAGATCAAGAAGATATACTATGGTAAGGTAGGCAACAACAACCATTGGGTTGATTGTCACTGGAGGGAACAACTTAGTGTTTGAGTTGCTTGTAATTGATTGAGAGAGAGAACTCTTGAGGGAGAATTATTGTACACCCAAGAGCTGTGGGAAGAGTGAGATTTCTTCATTGTATTTCCTTCTGAAAGAGTGTTAATATAGATTGTATTGTTTCTCATATCTCCTATTCTTTGTTGTTTCTGAATTTTAGTTACATATTATTTCTGGTTTAATTTTATGTTTAGTTGCTTATACAAAGGTAATCAATTGTACTCTTAGGGGAGGATCTTGACAAAATAATCATAAATACATGGAATCATAAGCTTTTATTCAAGCAAGTATATAAAACAACTCATAAAAACACATAAAAGTCTAATCCAACATTTATTTACTTTCTCAAGGTTGTATGCATGCATACATAATGTCATATTACTTGTTTCAAAACATATTATTCAAGTAATAACCAACACAAATATTTAATCAGTCGACATAGGTGAGAATCTAGACACATAGTTACAGTATGTATCATCTAAGCATATTCATTTAAGCTAAAATATTATATATTATCCCATAATATCATAGCTCATTATGCTTGATCACCCTATTCAAACATGAACAATCAATCTTACACTATAATTATTAAATAAGCAAGTACAGGATTATACCACCCAAGTACCCTAGTTTATACTGCACAATAATAATAAAATGAAAGCATAATCTCTAGGTGCACATCATGGTACACTAACTTATTCTAGAAATGACAAATCATTGCATATAAAATACTCTCACAAAATATAATACACACAAGTTTTCATCTTTACATGACTCTATAGAATTTTGACCCTCCTAACATGTTTTCATAACACTACTGCGATACAAATAAACTATTTGTCTCTACTAGTACTCATATCACATCACTAACATTTATCATAACTTCAGATAATGGTAAATCAAGTTATACCTTGTATAAACATAACTTAACAGGCAATATTCATATAATAATTTTTTTTTCGCTTTATTATATCTCACTACCAAAATATTATTTTAGATATAAGTATAGTATGTAATGCCCTATACAAGTTATATACTTATAAGAATACCTAAGTTCCTGTATACATATATTTTTATATGAACACCCCTATACACTTTAGTTGTTCTAAATTACTTACTAAAAGATAATTTAATTATGTTAATACGGATATGAACATGATAATCATGCTCATTAATTAAAATTCAACTCGAGTTGGTAATGTAAATCAAGTTGGTAATGCAACTCGGTTAGGAGTGTAACTTGACCCATAAACCACTATATAAAAATTTTGAGGTAAAAATAAAGTTCCACCTATCATTTGGTTTTGCATTTAAAGAAGAACCATAGTTTCCTTTACTACACAATGTTGACAAATATATATTCAACATTTTAATTTATAAATTCATCATTTTAATAATAGTTGTGTGTCTAATATCTGAGTCAGCCAATTATATCCTTGGCTTTCAATCATATATTCCTGGTATTTCATCTAAAAAGATTGGGTGTTTTGTATTATATACCCAACGCTTTATATATACTCAATGCTTCCATTAAAGGTTCAACGATTCACTAAAATATAATAACATTTATTAAATGTCTCGATGTTCAAATTAAGATGTAGCCTATATTATAAGGCACTACATAGTTCTATTTGGTAAAGTACTGCACAAAAATATGACTCTAGCATTCATAAAAGACTCAGCATTTTGAAATAGAGACTCAACAATTTAATAATGGATTTTGCATTACATTTCATTAACTCAATATTAAATTCATTGACCTGGGTTTCAAAAATTATTACTTTAGATCTAATTAAAAACTCAAATATCTATTTAGAACCCAATGACTTCATTCATAAGCACAATGTTTTAAATCAAGACTCAACATTTTTAAATCATACCCAACACTTTCTATTTAGTCTCTGCCTTTTATTTATTTAACTCAACATTTTTTTCAAGTATATACACATCATTTTATTCAAGCATATACACAACATTTTAATTTTATGACTCAGTTTCACTCATGTAAATAGCTGGGCATTGTAATTTAAGGACTGGGTGCTTTATATTTTGACTCAACATTATAATAATAACGTTAAAATTATATAAGAACAACTTTTCATTTGTTTTAATTATTGACACAACATTGAAATAAAGTACTTGGCATTAACTCCCTTGAAAGAAAATAACACTCTACAATGGTTGTAATTGGATTTTTAACACCAAATTTAATTGTATTGACATCATAACTTGAACATTAAAGATAATTAGAATTGCACAAATTTCTAGAGAGTAACCACAATATGAAAGACTTGAATAAAAAAATCATAAGGAGCCAAATCCCAATTATCTCATTTATGTGTTGACTACCACAAGTGCCATTACATAATAGTTATCATAATTTTGCTATGGAAAGAATAATATTTTCTACAAGATCAAGAGAGTTAGGGGCACATATACTGATAGTAGGGTCTTAAAATATCAAGACATAGTTCTAAATGAATACTTGCCTGCGTATATTTATATATGTTCATATTAAATGGGATGTTGTTGACGTCACTAACAAATTCACAAAAACAAATGCAAATTTCATATACAAACTCAATGTTTAGTTATATCACTTAACAGTTACTAATAAACCCAACGTTTTCCATTTGTGCTCAACATTTCACTTGGACACTTGGCATTTCACTTTTAGACATTCAATGTTTCACTCAAATGCAATCCATATTAATGGTAATATAGTCCAATATTGTTTTAATATACAACATGCATCCAATAATAAAGGATGCCACCTATTTATAAGCTTAGATTATGCTAAGTTATACCTAGTCCTTAGATATGATATGTTGACCAATGTATAAAATATAATTCACTACATAAATCAATTTAGGTTTCTGGACTTGTTTTGAAATATATTTATTTAATGTCTTTTATTTCTTATATATCACATAGGAATATAAATTACAAAACCTACCTCTTAAAAATAATTGTCTGTGTTGAGAAGATACATCTTTCTCCTTATTTCCCCTACTCTCCAATTCGCCTTATTCTCCATGTCCCATCCCTATATTTTTTCCTCCTTTTTGCTACCTCTTTTTCCTTCATTTTTAATGATTTCTACTATCTATTTTTGTTTAGAGTTTCAGTTCATAATTTAATTCCATTACTTAACTTGAGTTCCTTTTTATTTTCTTAAATCATGCATGTTTAAATCCTCTTTTTAATGATAATTTTAAACCTTGAATACTTAATGCAATTCATGCATTGGTATTTGGGATTTTAAGTTAGCTTTATCTTTGATAATTAAATAAAGATATTAATTTCTAACTTTTAATGAAATCTCATGCATTCTTTTAAAAAGATTAAATTTAGATCAACTAACTCTTAAGTTAGTATTTTAAGATTAGTTCAACTTCTTAAAAATAATTAAAATAAAGATAATTATCTATCTAATATATAAATATGTTTCTAATAGTTTTCAATAGTAAGATAATTGCATAATTGATTATCGATCATATGTAGCAATTAAATATCTATTTCTTGATTTATTTTAAAAAATAAAGATAATTAAATTAAATGGATCTAATATAATTAAGAACTAAATATAATTGTAAAAATAATCACAAAAAATATTTCCATAACCACATATGAATTATTTTATTCATATAACAATTACAATCTAATGTGTGTGTGTGTAAGGTCACTAACAATTTCTCTGTCATCACGTAATCATCCCATCTAGCCCATCCTCTCTGATGATGCTCTCCCTCATCATGATCTGAAGGTAGGATCTATCCTACATCTACCTTGTAACAAGTAGGTAGTTAGTTTGATTTATCATATATATCATCCAATGATGTAAAACTAACAAATATACATCCTCAATGTACAAAATAATAAAATACAACTGTCACATCATATATACTAATCAATAATATCACTATCTAATTACAGTATATGTTTAAAAATATCATAACAAAGCAATTATAATTAGATAATAACCATACTAATCCATAGATTCAAAGGTTATAAATCATAGAGTGAAATCAAGATGTGACATCTTCCTCCCCTATAACTGGTCATCGTCTTGATGACATAATAGTTTTGAATAACAAATAGAGTTTAACAACATAACAACATAGTATCAAGTATCAAACCAATCAATTAAATGCAAAATTTACTTGAAGAACTCATCCTAGTTCTCCCAATTAGTATTATTCTTAGAGTATTGATCCCACAAGTCCCTGCTCTATGACATTTTTTTTTATTCAACCAAGTTTTTTGAATGTCACACAGATTGGTTCTATCATGACCACCCTAGGGTTTAAAATTGTTAATAAAAGCCTATAATAACTTAGTAAAAGTTTCACTGACTTCTCAAAAATACATGAGATCATCATAAAAGCCAAATAAATGACCATACGACTGATTTTGGCAAGTTTTGCTTATGAAATTTTAGATTTAACAAGTTCATCTAACTGATCCAACTCAATAACAATTGAGTCAATACAAGGCTAAGTAAGATAACATTCTATCACTTATAACTCATGTTCCTAATTCACCACTCTTCCCTCAAGTCTCCATGACCTGACAATCTCCTCAATGTGCATAAAGCTCACAAATCTACACTAGTAAATCATAAAAAATAATACTTTAGACTAAATGATTTTAGATATACTAATATACATACAAGAAAAATCATAGGATCATCCTGAGATTATATTAAGTTGCTACTAATCAAACATAACTAGTATTATATTCTCCAACTTAACCTATAGTGTTATATTCATAGTTAAGAGAATAATTAACATAACATAATAAGACTAAGGATTATACTGTCTTTACAACCTTAAAAAATGAGATAATGTCTCCTTGTTTGCATAACTAGCATACAACAAATTAAAAAGTTTATCTCAACCCTTTTATATTACCAAGATGTTTTGCACATGTTATACCTTACTTGCTCCTGACAAAAGGTACACATATTACTCTTCAAAACAACATGCTTCAAAAAGAGAATAATATCAATCTAACAAAAGTATATAATAATCTATAATTATAAACACTATAATTTATATAAATTCAAAGTTAGCCACTCCTCATGGTCAAGTTCATAAGTTAGATAAAATAGTGACTCTAAAAAGTCACAAGTGGATAGTAGAGAACTAACATCTCATAAACAAAACTCTTACATACCTTCATATGGTAAAAGGAAACATCACAACCTAAGTTGCCAAATCACTATTCACTTACCAAACTTGTAAGGGTGGTATCATAACCTACCTCCATAATCAGAAAGAAAATACTGACCTCAAAGATGCATCAAACTATCCAATCCTACAACTTATCTCAATAAGAAGTAGAAAACACTATCCCATGAACTCAAGGAAAATATTAAAACAACATTTTAGAAACAAGTTTTCAACTAAAGAAACACTAAATCAACATCCTAAAAAATAAAAATCTTCTTGATAGCTTAAAGTAATGTAAGAGAAGAGTGAGTGAATAAAAACTCACCTCTAAGTTAATTAAGAAAGATAACACTTCTTCTCAATTCTATATAAATATAAGGATGCTAATCCACATAGCAAAATCCTAACACAAAGGAATTCTCATACAAGACAACTATATTTAACTACAAAAAAATTCCTACCAGACTAGGTGGTGATAAATTAGAATGGTCTTAGTATTTATCGCTCCTAGTATTTGTACAAAAAAGACACAAAACTAAAGGATACATATTTAAGTGAGAAACACTCCATGCTTTTAAAACACTCACAAAACAAAAACACAAATAGTGAAGGTGATTCAAGAAAGACATAATCACACTTGAGGTATTCAATCTAAAGATAAAAAATATGGTAGGAAAATTTTATTCGCAACTTAAGAATTAAGATATGCACTCTACTACCCAAACATCTTATAAAATCATCACCAATGAGACACTCGATAAACCAACACTTTAACAATCTCTTAAGGGGGTATGAGTGTTCTTAAGGTACACACTCAATATACCATACATACATTCACAATTACTTTTTCTGATAAATAGAAAGATACGAAAATGCTAATGGACTCATTATATCCTAGAGTTTGAGCCACATCTCTAACACCACATGTTATAACCCCTCAAGTTATACTTAAAAAATACAGTAATTTTTTTAAAAAAACAACTTACTTAACATTCATTCTACAGAATAAAATATTACAACATATCTAACTATAACTTATAATTTTAGTACTTCTAATTCAAATACTAAATATAATATTTATCTTATATAACTCCAAGGTAAATGAATACAATAAGACATAACTACGGCTGGTCTACTTATACAACAAATACTGTTCAAATATAATAAAAAATATTTATTACATTTACATTTATTTTATTCATTCGACCTAATACAATAAATAAATACTAAGCTCTTTAGAGCTCGAGTCAAACCAACTCTTGTATCATTGATAATATCAAGTGTTGTCTCTAGGTAAGTTCTACAATGGGGAGGGAGAGCATCATCTAAGTGCTTTTCCACATAAACCATGGATCAACGATTCCCCACACAATCCCCTATCAAAAAATGTCCCTACCTTCATAGATAGATAGATAGATAGAATGGTACAAAAATCTAGAGAGATGTGTTAGTACCTCATGTGCAGTAAGATTTCTACTGCATGATGTGTATCATAAAAAAAATACATTTCTAACATGATATCACACAACATGCAAATCAAACATATGAAATGAAAATGTATATCTAACATCACTTTAGCTAAAATTTTCAAATAACATATGATCACGTGGATTAGTCAATTTTATAACACGCCACTTGATCGGATTATCCAATATTAGTGGTACTACCTAGATACTGGAATCTATCTCACTACCTATTAACATCATCAATGTGAAATCTAATATATATATATATATATATATATATATATATATATATATATATATATATATATATATATACATAGTATATAACATTATTATTTAACTCATACAAGAAATCATGCCTACAACTCATACTACTTGAGTATCTTTCACATTTATAATAAACTGTAGATTCTAAATTACTACAATAAGATCCAAATAACTACACCCCATGATAACCCATATTATCATAGTCTAGTGTTCTAAGACTTTATTATTAATTTTCTCACAATCAGTCATGCAAAGCAGTCATAAATACATGAAATAAAAAGCTTTTATTTAAACAAGTATATAAATTAAGTCATACAAACACCTAAAGATATAATCTAACATTTTTTTACTCTCTTAAAGTTGTATGCACACATACAAAATGTCATATTAGTTATTTCAAAACATATTATTCAAGTAATAACCAACACATATATTTAATTAGTCGATGTAGGTGAGAGTCTAGACATACATCTATAGTATGTACCATCTAGGTATATACATTATAACTAAAATATTCTATGATATCTAATAATATCATAGCTCATTATGCTTGAGCACCTTAATCAAACATGAACAATTAAACTTACACTATAATTATTAAACAAGCAAGTACATGATTATCCTATCCAAGTATACCCTAGTTTATACTAGATAGTAATAATCAGATAAAAATATAATTTCTAGGTACACATCCTAATGCACTATCTTATTCTAAAAGTGATAAATCATTTCATATAAAATACTCTCAAAAATATAATGCACACAAATTTTCATTTTGACATGACTCTACAAAATTTTGACCCTACTAACATGTTCTCATAACACTACTACGCTACATACAAACTATTTATCTCTACTAACAATCATATCACATCACTAATAGTTATCATAACCTCAAATAATGGTAAATCAAGTTATAGCTCGTATGAACATAACTTAAGAGAAAATATTCATATAATTGAAGTTTCCTACATTATATCTCACTACCAAATTATTATTTTAGATATAGGCATAATATCTAATACCCTATATAAGTTATATACTAATAAGAATATCCAAGTTCCTGTATACATATATTTCCATATGAACACCCCTATACACTTTAATTTTACTAAAGTACTTACTAAAAGATAATTTAATTATGTTAATATGAATATGATCATGATAATCACACTCATTAATTAAAATGCAACTCTAACTGAGAATGCAACTCGATTAGGAGTGTAACTTGACCCATAAACTACTTTATGAAAATTCTAAAGCAAAAATAAAGTTCCACTTATCATTTAGTTTTAAATTTAAAGAAGAACCATGGTTTCCTTTGCTACACAACATTGAAAAATATATGTTCAATGTTTTGATTTATAAATTCATCATTTTAATAATAATTGGGCATCTAATATCTGACTCAGCCAATAATATCCTTGGTGTTTCAATCATATATTCCTAGAATTTCATCTAAAAAGACTGGGTATTTCGTATTAGATACCCAATGCTTTATATATACTCAATGCTTCCATTAAAGGTTCAACTATTCACTAAAAGACAACAATATTTCTTAAATGCCTCAGTATTCAAATTAAGATGCAACCTATATTATAAGGTGCTATGCACTTCTATTTGGTAAAGCATTGCACAAAAATATGATGATGGCATTCATAAAAAACTCGACATTCCAAAATAGAGACTCAATAATATAATAATGACTTATGCGTTACATTTCATTAACTCAATATTAAATTCATTGACTTGGATTTCAAAAAGTATTAGTTTAGATCCAATTAAAAACTCAGATATCTATTTAGAACCCAATAACTTCATTCATATGCATAACATTTTAAATCAAGACTCGTCATTTTTTTATCATACAAGTGCTTTTTATTTAGTCTTTGCCTTTTATATCTTTAACTCAATGATTTATTCAAGTATATACAAAACATTTTATTCAAATATATACACAACATTTTATTCTAACTCAACGTTACAATTATATGACTTAACTTCACTCATGTAAAAAGCTAGGTGTTATAATTTAAGGACTGGGCACTTTGTATTTTGACTCAACATTATAATAACAATGTTGAAATTATACAAACATAGCTTTTCATTTGTTTTAATTATTGACACAATGTTGAAATAATATACTTGGCGTTAACTCCCTTGAAAGAAAATAACACTCTACAATGACTGCAACTAGAATTTTAACACCAAAATTGATTGTATTAACATCATAACATGAACATTAAAGATAAGTAGAATTGCATAGATTTTCAGAGAGTAACCACAATATGAAAGACTTGAATAAAGAAATCATACGGACCCAAATCCCAATTATCTCATTTATGTGTCAACTTCCACAAGTGGCATTACATAATAATTATCATAATTTTGATATGGAAAGAATATTATTTTCTACAAGAATAAGAGAGCTATGAGAGCATATACTGATAACAGGGTCTTAAAATATCAAGACATAGTTCAAAATGCATACTTGCCTACTTATTTTTATTTATGTTCATATTAAATGGGATGTTGTCGATGTCATTGGAAAATTCATAGAAATAAATTCAAAGTTCATATGCAAACTCAACATTTAGTTATATCACTCAACGCTTACTAATAGACCAAGGTTTTCTATTTGTGCTTAGTGTTTCACTTGGACACTCAACATTTCACTTTTAGACATTCAATGTTTCAATCAGAATGTAGTCCATATTAATGATAACACACTCCACTACTACTTTAATATACAACACACAACCAATAATAAAAGATGCCACCTATTTATAGGCTAAGGGTATACTAAGTTATACACAATCCTTAGATATGATATGGTGACCAATATATAAAATAAAGTTCACTACATAAGTCAATTTAAGTTCCCCGACTCGTTTTAAAATATATTTATTTAATGTATTTTATTTCTTACATTTCACATAGGAATATGAATTATAAAACCTACCTCTTAAAAAAATTGCATGTGTTGATAAGATACCCTTTTCTCCCTCTTTCTCCTGCTCTCTAATTTGCCTTATTCTCTGTGTCCCATCTGTATCTTTTTCCCTCCTCTTTGTTGCCTCTTTTTTCTTCATTTATAATGATTTCTACTATCTATTTCTATTTAAAGATTCAATTCACAATTTTATTTCATTAATTAACTTGAGTTCCTTTTTATTTTCTTAAATCATTCATGTTTAAATACTTTTTTAATGATAATTTTAAACCTTGAATACTTAATGCAATCCATGCATTAGTATTTGCGATTTTAAGTTAGCTTTATCTTTGATAATTAAATAAAGATATTAATTTCTAACTTTCAATGAAATCTCATGCATGCCTTAAAAGACTAAATTTATATCAACTTACTCTTAAGTTAGTATTTTAGGATTAGTTCAATTTCTTAAAAATAATTAAAATAAAGGTAGTTATTTATCTAATAGATAAATACATTTATAATAGTTTCCAATAGTAAGATAACTACATAATTGATTATCAATCATATGTAGCAATTAAATATCTATTTCCTGATTTATTCTAAAAAATCAAGATAATTAAATTAAATGAATCTAATACATATTAAGAACTAAATAAAATTGCAAAAATAATCACAAATAATATTTTCATAAGCATGTACTAATCATTTTATGCATTTAACAATTATAATCTAATGTGCGTGTGTGTAGGGTCACTAATAATTTCTCTGTCATTGCCCAATCATCCCATCTAGCCCATCCTTTCCGATGATGCTCTCCCTCATCAAGCTTTGAAGGTAGGATCTATCCTAAATATACTTCACAACAAGTAAGTAGTTAGTCTGATTCATCATATTTATCATTCAATGATGTAAACCTAAAAAATATACATATTTAATGTATAAAATAATAAAATATAGATGTCACATCATGCATACTAATCAATAATATCACTATCCTATTACAATATATATTTAAAAATCTTATAAAAAAGTAATTATTCTTAGATAATAATCATACTAATCCATGGATTCAAAGGTTATAAATCATAGGGTAAAATCCGGATGTGACATGCTTCTGCCCTAAAATTGGTCATCACCCTGATGACACAATAGTTCTGAATAAAAAATAGAGTTTAACAATAGAATAACATAGTATCAAGTATCAAATCAAGCAACTAAATATGAAATTTACTTAAAGAATTCATCTTATTTCTCCCAATTAGTATTATTCTCAGAGTATTAGTTCTACAAGACCCTGTTCTATGACATTTCCTTTTA
This sequence comes from Torreya grandis, assembly GCA_037957365.1. Lineage (NCBI taxonomy): Eukaryota > Viridiplantae > Streptophyta > Pinopsida > Cupressales > Taxaceae > Torreya > Torreya grandis. The sequence goes on along the minus strand of JARHVA010005379.1, from coordinate 848,544 downwards.
TGCAAACAAGTTTTTTGAATGTCACACTAATTGGTTCCATCAGGTCCACCCTAGGTTCATATCAGACAAGAAAAGCCTATAATAACTCAGTAAAAATTTCACTAAATTTCCAAAAACATATGAGATCATCATAAAATCCAAACAAATAACCATACGATTGATTTTGACAAATTTAACCTGTGAAATACCAGATTCAACAAGTCTGTCTGATGGATTCAACTCAGTAATAACCAAGTCAATGTGAGGATATGTAGGATACCATCTTATCACTTAGAACTTACGTTCTTAATTCACCACTCTTCCTTTAGGTCTCCATGACCTAATGATCTCTTCAATATGCATAAAGTTCACAAATCTATACTAATATATCATAAAAAGCAATAATTTAAGCTAAATGATTTTAGATGTAGTAACATACATATAAGAAAAATCATAAAATCATCCTAAGATTGTATTAAGCTGCTACTAATCAAACATAACTATTATCATATCTTGAAACTTAACCTATAATGTTATATTCATAGTTAAGAGAGAATAACTAACATAACATGCTAAGGTTAAAGATTATATCATCCTTATAACCTTAAAAAATGAGATAATGTCTACTTGCTTGCATGACTAGCACACAAGTTGAAAAATTTATCTCAACCCTTTTAGATTACCAAGATGTTTTGTGCATCTTATACCTTGATCATGATAAAAGGTACACATATTACTCTTCAAAACAACATTCTTCAAAAAGAGAATAATATCAGTTTAATAAAGGTATATAATAACAAATAATTATAAATGCTAGAATTTATATAAATTTAAAGTTAGCCACTCTTCATGGTCAAGTTCATAAGTTAGATAAAATAGTGACTCTAAGAAGTCACAAGTGGATAGTAGAGAACTAACATCTCATAAAAAAAACTCGTACATACACTCATATGGTAAAATGAAACATCATAACTCAAGTTGCCAAATCACTACTCACTTACCAAACTTGTTAGGGTAGTATCATAACCTGCCTCCACAATCAGAAAGAAAATACTAACCTCAAGGATGCATCAATCTATCCAATTCTATAGCTTCTCTCAATAAGAATTAAAAAACACTATCCCAAGAACTCAAGGGAAAAATATTAAAACAACATTTCATAAACAAGTTTTCACCTAAGGAAACACTGAATCAACATCTTGAAAAATAAGAATTTTCTCAGTAGCTTAAAGTGATGTAAGAGGAGAGTGAGAGAATAACAACTCACATCTAAGCTAGTTAAGAGAGAGAACATTTTTTCCCAAGTCTATATAAATATAAGGATGGTAATCCACATATCAAACTCTTAATATATAGGAATTCTTAAATAAGACATATATATTCAACTACAAGAAAATTCCCACCACACTAGGTGGTGCCAAACTAGAATGGTCTTAGTATTTATCGATCCTAGTATTTGTACAAATAAGACACAAAACTAAAGCATACATATTTAAGTGAGAATCACACCACATTTTTAAAACACTCACAAAACACAAACACAAATGGTGAAGGTGATTCAAGAAATACATAATCATACTCGAGGTATTCAATCTAAAGATAAAAAATATGGTAGGAAACTCTTGTTCACAACTCAAGAACTAAGCTATGAACTCTACTACCCAAACACCTTATAAAACCATCACCAATGAGACACATGATATACCAAAACTTTAAAAATATCTTAAGGTGGTACAAGTGCTCTTAGGGTACTCATTCAATGTACCATACATACATTCATAATTACCCTTTTTGAGAAACAAAAAGATACAAAAATGCTAATGGACTCATTATGTCCTAGAGTTTGAGCCACAACTCTGATATCACATGTTTCAACCCCTCAAGTTATACTTTCAAAAATACAATAATTTTTTATAAAAATAACTTAGGTAACATTCATTTCACATAATTAAATATTACAATATATATACCTATAACTTAGAATAATAGTACTTTTAATTCAAAAACTGAATACAAAATTTATCTTATATAACTTAAAGGAAAGCAATTAAAATAGGATACAACTATGACTAATTTTTTAATACAAATTTTATTCAAATATAATCAAACATAATTATTACATTTACATTTTTTTTAGGTATTCAGTCTAATATAATAAATAGATACTAAGTTTTATGGAGCTCGAGTCAAACCAACTTGTGTATCATTGATAATCTTTTCAGTGTTGTCTCTAGGTAAGTATTATAATGGGGAGGGAGAGCTTCATTTGAGCACTTTTACATACCAACCAAAAACTAATGATCCCCTGAATAATCCCCTACTAGGGAATGGCCCTCCCTTCACATATAGGTAGATAAAACAGTTCAATAATATAGAGAGACATGCTAGTACCCTGTGTGATGTAAGATTTCTACTACATGATGTGTATCATAAAAAAATGCATTTCTAACATGATATCACACAACATGAAAATCAAACATATAAAATGCCAATGTATATCTAACATTACTTTGGTCAAAGCTTTCAAATAACATACGATCATTTGAAATGATCAATTTCATAACACACCACTTGATCGGATTATCTAACATTGGTAGTGCTACCTAAGCTAGTGGAATCTGTCTCACTACCTATTAAGATCATCACTATGAACTCTAATATATATAACATAGTATATAACATTATTATTTAATTCATATAGAAAATAATGATTACAGTTCATACCACTTGATTATATTTCACATTCATAATAAATTGTAGATTCTAAACTACTACAATATGATCTAAATAATTACACCCCATAATAACCCATGCTATCATAGTTTAGTGTTATAAGACTTTATTACTATTTTTCTCATAATCAATCATGCAAAGCAGTCATAAATACATGAAATCATAAACTTTTATTCAAGTAATTATATAAATCATGTCATATAAACACATAAAAGTCTAACCAAATAATAATTTACTCGCTCAAGATTGTATATACACATACATAATGTCATATTAGTTATTTCAAAATATACTATTCAAATATTAACCAACACATATATTTAATCAGTCGATGCAGGTGAGAGTCTAGACATACAACTATAGTATGTACCATCCAAAGATATATATTTAAGTTGAAATATTTTATGATATCCCATAATATCATAGCTCATTGTGCTTGAGCACCCTACTCAAATATGAACCATAAAACTTACACTATAATTATAAAACAAGCAAGTACGTGATTATACCATCCAGGTATACCCTAGTTTATACTACATAATAATAATTAGATGAAAACATAATATTTAGGTACACATAATGATGCACTATCTTATTCTAGAAATGACAAATCATTGCATATAAAAAATTCTCACAAAATATAATGCACACAAGTTTTCATCTTTACATAACTCTACATAATTTTGACCCTGCTAACATGTTTTCATAACACTACTACACTAGAGATAGACTATTTGTCTCTACTATAAATCATATCACATCACTAACTTTTATCATAACCTTGAGTAATGATAAATCAAATTATACCTCATATGAACATAACTTAAGGGGCAATATTCATATGGTTGAAGTTTCTTGCTTCATTATATCTTACTACTAAACTATTATTTTAGATATAGGCATAGTATCTAATGCACTATACAAGTTATATACTTATAAGAATACCCAAGTTTCCATAGATAAATATTTATATATGAACACCCCTATACACTTTAGTTATTCTAAAGTATTTACTAAAAGATAATTTAATTGTGTTAATACGGACACGATCATGATAATCACACTCATTAATTAAAATGCAATTCAAACTGGCAACACAACTTGATTAGGAGTGTAACTCAACCCATAAACCACTACAAAAATTCTAAGATAAAAATAAAGTTCCACCTATCATTTAGTTTTGCATTTAAAGAAGAACCATAGTTTATTTTGCTACATAGCATTGACAAATATATGTTCAACATTTTAATTTATAAACACATCATTTTAGTAATAACTGTACATGTAATAGCTGACTCAATCAATAATATTCTTGGTGTTTCAATCATATATTCCTAGCCTTTCATCTATAAAGACTGGGTGTTTCATATTAGATACCCAATGCTTTATATATACTCAATGCTTCCATTAAAGGTTTAACAATTACTAAAAGATAGTTGCATTTATTAAATGCCTCCATGTTCAAATTAATATGCAACCTATATTATAAGGTGCTATGAAATTCTATTTGGTAAAGTGCTGCATAAAAATATGATGTTGGCATTCATAAAACACTCAACATTCTGAAATAGAGACTCAACAATTTAATAATTATTTTTGCGTTACATTTCATTAACTCAACATTAAATTCATTGACCTATCTTTCACAAATTATTATTTTAGATCCAATTAAAATCTAAACTTTCTATTTAGAACCCAATGACTACATTCATATGCACAACATTTAAAATCAAGAATCAACATTTTTTAATCATACCTAGTGCTTTCTATTTAGTCTCTACCTTTTATTTCTTTAAATCAATGATTTCTTCAAGTATATACATAACATTTAATTCAATTATATACACAACATTTTATTATAACTAAATGTTTTAATTTTATGACTCAAATTCACTCATGTAAATAGTTGGGTGTTACAATTTAAGGACTGGGTGCTTTATATTTTGACTCAATGTTATAATAACAACATTGAAATTATTTAAATATAGATTTTCATTTATTTTAATTATTGACATAGTGATGAAATAATATACTTTGCGTTAAATCTCTTGAAAGAAAATAACACTCTATAATGGCTGCAACTGGATTTTTAACACCAAAATTAATTATATTAACATCATAACATGAACATTAAATCCAAGTAGAATTTCATAGATTTATAGAGAGTAACCACAATATGAAAGACTTTAATAAATAAATCATAAGGAACCACATCCCAATTATTTCATTTATGTGTCAACTACCACAAGTGACATTATGCAATAATTATCATAATTTTTCTATGGAAAGAACAATATTTTATACAAGAACAAGAGAGATAGGGGCACATATACTGATAGTAGGGTCTTAAAATATTAAGACATTATTCATAATGCATACATGCATACCTATTTTTATATATGTTCATATTAAATGGGATGTTGTTGACGTCACTGATAAATTCACACAAACAAATGCAAAGTTCATATGCAAACTCAGTGCTTAGTTATATCAATCAATGTTTACTAATAGACCCAACATTTTCCATTTGCGATCAATGACTCACTTAGACACTTGATGTTTCATTTTTAGACATTTGATTTTTCACTCAGAACATAGTCCATACTAATGATATTGTAGTCCACTATTGCTTTAATATACATGTATCCAATAATAAAGGATGCCACTTGTTTGTAGGCTTAGGCTATACTAAGTTATATAGAGTCCTTAGATATGATATGCTGACCAATATATAAAATACAGTTCACTACATAAGTCAATTTAGGTTCTTGGACTCATTTTACAATATATTTATTTAATGTCTTTTACTTCATATATTTCACACAGGACTATAAATTATAAAACCTACCTCTTAAAAACAATTTCTTATGTTGAGAAGATACGTCTTTCTCCCTCTTTTTCCTGCTCTCCAATTCACCTTATTCTCTATGTCCCATTTGTATCTTTTTTTCTCCTCTTTTCTACCTCTTTTTCCTTCATTTATAATGATTTCTACTATCTATTTCTCTTTAGAGTTTTAGTTCATAATTTAATTCCATTACTTAACTTGAGTTCCTTTTTATTTTCTTAAATCATGCATGTTTAAATCCTCTTTTTAATGATAGTTTTAAATGTTGAATACTTAATGCAATCCATGCATTAGTATTTGGGATTTTAAGTTAGCTTTATCTTTGGTAATTAAATAAAGATATTAATTTCTAACTTTTAATAAAATATCATGCATGCTTTAAAAAGACTAAATTTAGATAAATTTATTCTTAAGTTAGTATTTTAGGATTAGTTCAACTTTTTGAAAATAATTAAAATAAAAGTAGTTATTTATCCAATATATAAATAGGTTTCTAATAGTTTCTAATAGTAAGATAATTTCATAATTGATTACCAATCATATGTAGCAATTAAATATCTATTTCTTGATTTATTTTTGAAAATTAAGATAATTAAATTAAATGAATCTAATACATATTAAGAACTAAATCTACTTATAAAAATAATCATAAACAAGTTTTTCATAACCACGTACTCATCATTTTATGCATATAATAATTACAATCAAATATGCGCGTGTGTGGTGTGTGTAGGGTCACCAGTAATTTCTCTATCATCACCCAATCATCCCATCTAGCCCATCCTCTCTGATGATTCTCTCCCTTGTCAGGCTCTAAAAATAGGATCTATCTTGCATCCAACTCACAATAAGTATGTACTTAGTTTGAGTCATCATATATATCATCCAATGATGCAAAACTAACAAATATACATCTTCAATATACAAAATAGTAAAATACAACTATCACATCATATATACTAATCAACAATATCACTGTCCCATTATAGTATATGTTTAAAAAGCTCATAACAAAGCAATTATAATTAGATAATAATCATACTAATCCATGTATTTGAAGGTTATAAATGATATGATGAAATTGGGATGTGACACCCAAGCTTTCATCTGATGAGATGTTTGATTTAGGTTTTAAACATATATACTAAACACTTTTGATAAAAGAGGCACTATAATTTAGATTTGCATCTAGATTTATGGGTTGTTTATTCATCATGTTACTTCTGATTTGGGGATACATTTTAACTTAGAAGATATAATTTTGAGTTCACAAAATTTTAGTGCTACTAATTGTGAACAATAAATCCAAGAGGGAAGATTATTATTATGTTAGTAAGATAAAATAAAATCTAAATAAACACACTAAACACTAACACCTCTAGACTAAACACTAAGAGATCATACATAATAATCATGCATATGAAACACAACTAAAACATAAAATAAAACCTTCTTCTACCTTATTTGGAGCTCTAAATGGCTTGCTTAGCTTGTGCATCAATAAATATTCATCAATAAAGCTTTGTTGGATTCACTTTTCTTTAGCATTTTGGTTTGACTGCTTGTCTCATGAATTTGACATGGTAACATTATATGCAAGGCTTCTTTGCATTTATTTGTGCATTATACCGTTACCCCATGATAGCTTAAACAACAATGGGTTATGGCCTTGTATGTATAGCCTTAAGAATTAATTCTCAGCCAAGGAGAGTTAAGGTTGAGTTGAGACTAACTCCGATTGAGTTAAAATTTATCATGTAATTATGATTTTTAGTTACTAGTCATAGTTCTTAAATTAGATATTTTAAGATATTTTGACATCTCTTAAAAGTAATAATGAAAGGCTTGATATTTTATTTTTTTGGAATTTCTATTTTTAGATATTCATTAATTACAAATGGATAATTCAATTAAGTATTTAATCTTGTTTAATTAATTAATTTTAATTAGCCTTTTTTCTCTTTTAAGATTTGATTAAGTGCCCCACTCAATGGGTCCATAGGCCAAATTGACATTTGTTATGTCGCAAGGTGATTAGGGGTGAATCCATGAGAGGTTATTATTACATATGGGCTAGTACCCTAAATAGAGATACCTCGACATGATTATGAGCTTTGATGAATGATGCATGGTCAAATTTGAGATGTTTAATGATTCCTAGACTTAATTTGTAATGGTTGATAGGAATCAATCTGAAGTCTGATTGGAAGCCAGTTGTGGCCTGATTTAAGTGTCTATAGTTTTCCCCTATTTGGAAAAATGTTTCAAGATATAGGCATTATAATGTATTATCAAAGAATGAAAAAGGTTGTTAAGAAATGAAGAAGGTAATAATTAAATAAGAAGCTCTAAACAATGTTTGGGAAGCCTATAATGATTCCCCCTTGAGGGAGTGGCTGACACAGACAAGTGATGGACAATCCCTCAAAAAGAAGCCAAAAAAAAATGAAATTAACCCATGGATGAGATTAATTTAATCAAGATAGTGTTTGCATGCATTGATTTAAAAAGTATTGATTTACCCAAAGGCAACTATCATTAGTGACATAGGCATGTGCCCCAGTAGGATGGATGAGTCAAAATAATGATTTACCCATAGGTGGTTATAATCATTAAAATAACCTAGATTGAATAATGATTTTTGGTTGTGTCCAAGTAGGGCAGATTGACAAACATAACTCAAGGATATAACTTGTCATATGGAGTAAAGATGAATGGGAATGAATGTAGATGTGATGGTCTAATGACTAAAGAAACCACAAACAACTAAGCACACGAAGATGTACAAAGTCATGAAAGAGATGATTAGAAGAATAAAGGTGGATGAGATAACTTGAGATACATCTTGTATTTAAGCATTGCCTATATAGTCTAAATATACCTCAAACTAATGTAGTTCATTGAAAAGTAGGAGAAAATAGAATGAGGAATAGAAGAATTAGAATAAGAATTGAACAATATGAGTGGTGTGATTATACTTGCCAATGATAAGATGCTCATCTTTATTAAATTTGATATAATTAGAATGTTCAATAGGTTGGTTTGATCAAGGAGGGTGGGAGGATTTACCAAGGTAAACCATGAGAAGTTTCTATGATACCATTGCTTGTAAGATTTCTTAGGCTAATTTTTGTTGTAGCACATGATAGAGGTATCATGATATAAAACACCATGATAAACTAGCCATAATATGCATAAGGACTAACTCTCGATCCAATAAATAATTGAAAATAATGCACTAATGATAAAAACCATGATGACAATGTTGACGTATGAATATGGATAGACTCAAGAATAATGTGTAAGGAATCACCCAATAAACACATTGTTAGAGGTACAAGATGACTAAGAGGGGGGGGGGTGAATTAGTCAACCAATCTTTCTTTTTTTGATCACTTATCATTCATTCATTGGCATTCATGAATCAACACAACAAACATATGCAACTAGATTACCATCAAAGCAAGGATACCACATACAAAGCATGAATAAGATAAGCTCATCATTACACATATAATGTGGGAAACCCTCATGGGGAATGAAACCCACTCTCAAGCTTGAAAACACATATATTACTTGTCTTATGAGGTATTGTAAACATGAGACTTTAGTGAAACACTCATTCAACAAGAAGCACCTATCCCTAGGATGATCAAGTCCTTGTGACTGGGATTTAGTGAAACACTTGCTTCACAAGGAGCACCTACCTCTAGGATAGTCAAGTCCTTCTAACCTAGATTTAGTGAAACACTTGCTTCACAAGGATCATTTTTCCCTAAGATGGTCAAGTCCTTTTGAATTAGATGTTGAGCACCCTCCCAACACTTATGATATAAACATCTCTTGAACACTAATTTTTTGCCAATTTGATGGAGATACAATGTATATCAATTCCCTTCACTTATTCACACAACCACAAACATCCAAAAACACCTTTTAGATCACTATACACTTCTCAAAAATAACTCTATCACAACCTAAACAATATAAATAAATGGTCATACACATAGTGCACACTCTAATCTACCTCTCAAATCAACTACCAAGATTATATAGACATCATCTATCCTTCACTCACACTCAAGGCATCCAAAATATCTTTTTGGATCACTCTAGACCTATTCACTCATCCTTAATCTTCAAACCTAAAAGAGCACTATTTATAACATCAGATATATGACCTATAGGTCATACACACAATCATCAACCTGCTTTTCTCTATAACCCATCCACTGGGCACACTCCCTTTCTTCTATCCTTCACTCCACAACACTCGCACATGCCTCTCTTTCACAAGTATTCAAACCTATAAGATCACTATTTATGACATCAAAATATGACCTGTAGGTTATACACATAATCATCAACCTACTTTATTCTTCAATCCACCCACTAGGCACCCTTACTCTCCTTTGCCTCTCAACTCTATACTCTTCCTCCACTTACAACCCCTTCTCCTAAGTCTAAAAATCATCACCTTTGATTTCACCTTTTATAGAGACTTCATGATTATTATCTTTTAGGTTGGTCATAATACTTGCCTTAACCTTAAGACATCTTACATATCTCAATACCATTCCCATAGGTCGGCCATAACATCCATGGGTCATAATTAAGTAGCTATGCCTTTTAATTAGGCCTTATTAGCCCTTATAGGTCTTATGGTGACCCATCCATCTTTTTGACACTTATTTGAGCAAATTAAGAATAAAATAACACTTTCAGATACATAGACCCATGCCACATAACCTATAGGTCCTCCTTAAGTAATAACATCCATCACAACACCCTTATGCTATGACACTATTAGCCCAAACATAATTCTATACATATGATCACCAAGAATGAACACATAGTCAACTTTTAATCCTTTGATCATACTAAAGATGGATTTGTCAAACCTCCAAAATCCATACAAATCATCCTGAGGGAGTATAAAACACTATCCAATAGCTAAGTCCCCTTGAAACATCCAAATACCATCAGAATAGCTCAAAATATCCTTCTTAAGTCACTTACAGAACATGGTCAAACACACAGTCAATTTTGGAGCTCAATAACTTTGACTGTATAAACATTCAAACCTTGTAACTAGATTCACTAGATTTGCCTTGAAGTCCTCTATAACTTTTCTTGAATTTGTCCTAGATCAAAAGTTATGGCTCAAACACTATAGATTGGTTTTTCCCTTTGCTAAATTCAAATGTCAATAATGATTATTAAACATCAAAACACTTTGTCAACATCTCATGCCCTCTCATAGCTTGAACATATATATATCATTGATCTCCCTCAAAAGGAGCTTGGTATTTACCTTTAATTATTATTAAACATCGAGCACTTTTCATCATCTTACTACTTCCTAACAATTTGGAACAAATGCACTCCATAAATCTCTTCAGATTAGCCAAGTCTTTATCTTGAAATTCTCACTATTAGATCTTGATCAAAACTATCATAATTATGACACTTGACACCCTCTCATGCCTTCTAAACACTTATTAATTAGTCTATGCACTTGTGCCACTTGGCATTCCTATATGCTTTGTTGACTCTTTGACTTATCCCACACTATTTATCTTCATAAGTATGAATCACCGCTCACTATTGATTTTCTATCAGATTAGCACAATTGTGACACTTATTACCAACACGTGCAACCTTTGACATGTTGAATTCATACACACCACTGATCTTAATATGTATGATTAACTCACCATTGGATCTTCTAGACTAATGACGTCAGACTTCAACATGATTAAACTTGATGGTCTTTATCCTATCACAATCTGCTAGAGTAACTTTGAAGCTTTATAACCTTAGCTATAAATCACTTCAAGACTCTAAATTTTTAGGGTATCTTCTTGGCACTATATACAACATCTCCATGTAAACCTTTGACCATTATTTAATTTATTTATACCTAAATTAAATGTACAAAATTATTGGTTCATACATAGCTATATGACGTACAATGATGATCTAGCTTCTCTTAAGCTATAATATGAATGTTCTTCTTTATAAATTCTCAAAAAACAAAATATAGCTTTGCAAAGATATCTATGGATGCCTCACAACCTCGTCTTTGTCCTTACAGACCTACACAAGTGCCATATCTCTCTAAACAATCCATCTTAGCTCATATTCATCTAAATCCTACCTTGTACAACTTCAAGCTCAAACTCATCATCATCATGACATCACCACTTTGTCATTACGTTTGACATAAATGCACACATGACATCAATATTTGACATCAATGACAATACTTGCCAACAATTTCCCCCTTTATTATTGATGAAAACCTCTTATTTTCCTTCTCCCTTTTTTTCATTAATGATAAAGTGGACTAAACAACCACCACACTCCTCTTAACATCATGAATGTATTCGAATAAGCTTATAGGTGCTTAAGATACTTACATACCTCATATGAAACAATTGCTCCCCCTTTTGACATACACCAATTTGAACTTGGGCTTCTTTGATCCTTGGACTTGTTAACCTATAAAACTCATAAGATCCCATTAATTATTCATGAAGATTCAACATATTTTATCAATGACTATAACATCTCAAAAATTCTTCTCCTTACATCATACATGGATCCAAAAGTCACTCAAACTATCTGAGTTAGATCCCCCTAACTCTTTGTATACCACCATGTACTTCTCAACCATGCACCATGATAACACTCTTATTTGATCATGCACTACTATAAATGAGGAATAAACACACATGAACACCAAAAAATAATTGAACTCACCTTGAGAACACTGAGAGGGACTCCCCCCGAGATCTCTGAGCCATTTCACCTCTTGAGCATCTTCAGATCTCCACACACCATGAAGAACCACCACACAAGAGTACTAGCCTTCTCTCTCAAGCCACCTCAAGGACAACCAATATAACTTCATGCCACTGAGCCTAAAATAATCACCTAGGCTCTAAGCTTTCTTGATCCTTGGACCTAATAAACTAAACAAACTAGCTCCCCCTTTGATCATGCAAACTTCTCAAGCCATCTGAGTTAGCTCTCCTAACTCCATGCTCTTCCTTATGCCAACTTGAAATACCCCCTTGATCTTAATAAAAAAATCTCACATAAAATACTTATAAGAACATCTTCATGGCCTTAACAACATGAAAATATCAAACTCAGAACACTATACTGCTTTGGGTCTTCAAATAATACCACTTTGGTTTCATACTCTCACTTGAAAACCACCTCTAAGAGTACTATAAAATATTCAAGCCACATAATTAAACAATAAATATGTTATAAATAAACCATATAACTTAAATTAAAACACTCATACCATGCTCTTTTGGAGAAATTGATCAAAATACACTTTTCTTCATACTAGGCTTGTCTAGACTCCTTATAGCCCTACCTAGAACTTGCAGAGCCCACAAATTTTAGTATGCATACCTTAAACACCTAAAACTTCATATTTGGATCTCTCTCATATTTCCTCTCAAGCACACCAATTTTCATGACATAGATCATTCTCTACAACATACTTGCTTCACAAACCTACTAGCCAATTAGGCCTCCATCTTGACAAAAACTTGAATAATTTTAAAACCAAAAACCTTAAAATCTATATGAATCTTGATTTTAAAACCCATTTTTCCCATAACACCTATTAATAATCCTTATACCTTAACTCATAAGGCAAACCACTTTAATAACATAGCCCAAAACTCTAGAATCTTAAAACAAACAAGGTCAACAAACCTCCTTCTGGTCAACGTCCATCTTTGAAACTTATTTCACACCTAGAGAAAACCATCACATATTTATGGACCAAGATTTTAGCCTCCAAAACTTTGGGAATTTTTACTTACTATACTATGGCTTTGACCTATAACAAGAAAGATAAACCTGGCAACACACAAAAACCTCCAAAAGGCACAAATAAGATCATCAAGACACAAAACCACCTGAAACACATCATAAATAAGTACACAAATTTTTTTGAGTACCAAAATCTTTTTGACATTCCATCAATCTCATTATGCCACCTAGAAACACCCATTCTAACCCTGTAAACACTGTATACACATCAAACACCAAACCAAAATGACAAAATCACCTTATGACATCACTTTGACCTCATCAAAGCAAATATTCCATTTGGACATACCTACTCCAACTAAAAACACCCTTGTAATTCCATATGATTCTTTAAATTGAGAAATGTCTTCATGAAGCACAACAAAGACATTTCTAATTTACAAGGACCTAGAATAGAGGAGCATACCAGTCCTCATCATAGGACTGAAGAACCTTCTTCTTCTTCCTTTTATTGATTGAAATAACTTTCTTTGCATCCATATATTATTTGGCTCCCTTGACAATGCATGATGAAAACAAAAGTTCTTGGCATATCTCTTCAACTGACACCTTCTCCTCTTTGAAAGCAGACAACAAGAACTCTTGACAATCAGGAAACTCCTTCCTACCTAAAAATTATTCATTTACAATAAATAAAACATCAAATTAAGATCCTTATTTTAGATTATCTATAGCCATTAATGGTATAACTAAATTTAATCTTGGATCATCCACCTTCTTGTCCATTTGGACTAATATCAAACTTCCTTGGCAGTCTTAAGAAACCTCAAAAATTGATTCCTTTTCTATAGTATCAAAAGTTTGATCCTTGAACTCAACAAGACTAGCTTTCACTGGATTATGTCTCAAAATCATGTTTTGAATTTTAATATGATTTATAGGAGTCTCTCTCTTCTTTAGACGACTTTAGGGATTATCAAATTTACTAGGACAAAGTCTAGTAGTATGACCTTTCTTATCACAAATGAAACAAATAACATCATTCATACCTTTTGATAGATTTAAACTGTGATCATTTTTTTGCCAAAATCTCCTTATATCATAGCTTCATGAATGCCCATACTTTATTGAATTCCTTGTATAGTCCTTAGCTCTATGACCATACTTATTACATATATAACAATGACCATGAAATAAACTAGCATACCTTGAAGCAGTTGGTTGTCTAACATACCTTCTTGCATTTCTTTCAAAGCCTACATTATTCTTAACTTGCTCAGGCTTTATATGTTCTTTTTTCATCTTGTCCAACTTATCTATGAGTTTTTCATGCTTTACTCTCAAGGAATCAAGATTAATATTTAATTCATAATGCTCACCTTGCTTTGAACTCACCTTGGTATTGGATTCTTCAAACTAAGTCTTGAGATATCTGCACTCTTCTTTCCTTGATTTTAAGCTACCATTTTTAACCTCTAATTGACCTCTGATATCTTTTATGACTTCCTTATCCTCCTTATCTTCTTTAACCATGTCATCCTTAAATCTACATGTTTTATCTTGAAGAGACTTGATCAGCTCTTGATACTTCTTCTCATCTCTCTTGGTCTTGCCTAACAAACTTCCCTCAAGATAACTAACTTGTGCTTCAAGACCTTTGATCACATACCTCATTTTGTGATTCCTTTTTATGAGCTTAGCTCCTAGGTCCACTTTTCCTTCCTCACTATCATAGAACACTTCTTCTCCACTGTCATGGAAAACTTCTTCATCATACATGATGTCCTTTTATTTTGAATAACTTTCCTCTTTTGAACTCAAACTTGCCTTGGCATCTTCTAGTTGAACCTTGAGATCATTGATAACTTTCTCATCCGCTTTAGAATATTTATTCAAAGTACATATCTATTCTTCAAGTGCCTTGATCAAAACCTTCCACTGATGATTCTCTTTCTTCAACTGCTTAGCCATCTTGTGTTATTTAGGATATCCTTTAAGTTGTTAAGCTTCCTCCAAAGGACTAACTTTGATACCAATTATTATAGGTACAAGATGACTAAGAGGGAGGGTGAATCAATCAACCAATATTTCATTTTTTTATCACTTATCATTCATTCATTGGCATTCATGAATCAACACAACAAGCATATACAACTAGATTACCATCAAATCAAGGAGACCACATATAATGCATGAGTAAGAGAACCTCATCATAACACAAAACCTAATGTGGGAAACCCTCATGGGGAATGCAACCCATTCCCAATCCTAAAAACACATGGACTACTTATCTTATAAGGTATTACAAACATTATACTTTATTAGAACATCCATTCTATAAGGAACACCTACCCCTAGGATGGTCAAGTTTAGTTGACCTAGATTTAGTGAAACACCTAATTCACAAGGAGCACCTACCCCTAGGATGGTCAAGTCCTTCTGACCTAGATTTAGTGAAACACCTGATTTATAAGGATCACATGCCCCTAGGATGGTCATGTCATTTTGACCTAAATATTGAGCACCTTCCCAACACCTATGATAAGAACATCTCCTGAACATTGATTGCCTACCAATTTGATGGAGATACAATGTATATCAGCCCCATTCACTTCTTCACATAACCATAAACATATAAAACCACCTTTTAGATCACTCTACACTTATTAGCAAAATTTTTGTCATAACCTCAATAATATGACCAAATGGTCATACACATAGTCCACACTCTGATCTACCTCTCAAATCAACCACCAAGCTTACACATACATCATCTATCCTTCGTTCAAACTCAAGGCATACAAAACATCCTTTTAGATCACTCTAGACCTCTTCACCGATCCAAAATATTTAAACCTATAATAGCATTATTTCTAACATAAAAAATATGACCTATAGGTCATACACACAATCATCAACCTACTCTGCTCTATAACCCATCCACTTGACACACTTTCTTTCTTTTATCCTTGATTCCACAACACTCACTCATGCCTCTCTTTCACAAGTCTTCAAATATGTAAGATTACTATTTACAACATCAAAAATTTGACCTATAGGTCATACACATAGTCATCAACCTACTATGTTCTTCAATCCATCCACTAGGAACCCTTACTCTCCTTTGCCTCTCAACTCTATACTCTTCCTCCACTTAGAGGCCCTTTTCCCAAGTCTAGAAATCATCACCTTTGATTTCACCTTTTATAGAGCCTTCATGATTATTATATTCTATACCAGCCATAATAATTTAATTAACCCTTAAGATATCTTCCATATCTCAATACCATTCTCATAGGTCAACCATAACATCTATGGGTCATAATTAAGCAGCTATGCCTTTTAATTAGGCCTCATTAGCCCTTATAGGTCTCATGGAGACCCATCCATGTATTTGACACTTCTATAAGCAAATTAAAAAAATAAATAAACACTTTAACATACATATACCCATGCCACATAACCTATAGGTCCTCTTTAAGTGATAACATCCATCACAACACCATTCTACTACAACACAATTAGCCCAAACAACATTTTGTACTTACAATCACCAATAATTAACACATAATTAAATTCTAAGCCTTTGATCATACTAAATATGGATTGATAAAACCTCCAAAATACATAAAATTCATCCTCACGGAGTTTAGATCATTAAAATATCCTTCTTGGGTCACTTACAAAACATGGTCAAATACACGGTCAACTTTAGAGACCAATAACTTTAACTATACAAACATTCAAACGTTATAACTATATTTAATGGATGTGACTCAAAGTATTATAAAACTTTGATTTTTTACTTCAGCTTTGAATTCATCCTAGATCAAAATTTATGTCTCAAACATTGTAGACTAGTTTTTCCCTTTGCTAAATTCAATTGCCAATGGTCACTATTAAACATTGAACACTTTGTCAACATATCATACCCTCTCATAGCTTAAATGAATAAAAATAATTGATATTCCTTGAAAATATCTTGGTGTTTAACTTTTTTTATTGTTAAACATCAAGCACTTGTCATCATCTCACTGTTTCCTAACAATTTAGAATAAACATGCTTTGTCAATCTCTTCAAATCAGCCAGGTCTTTATCTTGCAACAATCACCATTAGATCTTGATCATAACTCCCATGATTATGACATTTGACACCCTCAAATTCATTCTAAACACTTTGTATTTAGTCCATGCACTTGTGCTACTTGGTAGTCCCATATGCTTTGTTGACTCTTTGACTTGTCCCGCATCATTGATCTTCATAAGTATGAACCACCGCTCATCATTGATCTTTTATCAGATTAGTGAGCTTATGACACTTGTCACCAGCATGTGAAAACTATGACATGTTGACTTCATATGCACCATTAATCCCAATATGTATGATTAAGTGCTCATCATTGGATCTTTTAGACCAATGATCTTAGACTTCAATGTGATTAAACTTAACAGTCTCTAGCCCATCATATTCTGCTAGAACAACTTTCAAGCTTTATAACTTGAGATAGAAATCACTTCAAGACTCCAAATTTTTAGGGTAGCTTCTTGGAACTATATAAAACATCTCCATATAAGCCTTTGACCGTTATTAACTTTCTTCACACCTAAATTAAATTCACAAACTTACTAGTTCATACATATCTGCATGATGTGTAGTGATGCTTTGGCTTCTCTTAAGCTAGAATATACATGATCTTATTTTTAAATGCTCACAAGACAAAAAATATCTTTATAAATATATCTATGCATGCCTCACAACCTTTTCTTTGTCCTTAAAGACCTACACAAGTGCCGTATCTCTCCAAGCAATCCATCTTAGCTCATATGCATCTAAATCTTGCCTTACACAACTTCAAGCTCAAACTCATCATCATCATGACATCACCACTTTATCATTACATTTGACATCAATGCACACATGACATCAATATTTGACATCAATTACAACACTTGAAAACACAAATATAGACAGAGTTAAGGCATAATAATGAAAGCTAACAAGCAGGTAAACAAACAAACAAACAACCAAGCAAACTAACACACAAAAATCTTGAAACCAACAGTAAAATAAAACATCTTGTCATCAACCAAGTCAACATCTACATGTGAAGGCTCCATGAAATGATAAATAGGTGGTGCCCCCAAGCAAGGTTTTATACAAAGGGAATGTCACACCCCCAATGGCAGTGGAATGTATTAGAACTAATAATGGATTTACCCCAATAGGGTGGATTGAGAATGAATGACTAGGTTTAAATAGGAAAAATGTTTTTGTATTTTAAGGTTATATATCTCTTTAAGATATGGTAAGTTAATTTTTAAATTTTTAAGATTTTGAAGTGTTCTGAATGTTTTTAGATTTTTAAGGTATCTTAACACATTAGAGACTGATAAGATACCACTAAAAAAATAGTGAGAGTGTTTAGAAAAGGGGGTGATAGGGATGACATCAACGTGAATCGATCATGGGCTATATAGTCCCATCAAGACCTCAAGTTATTATAGTTTTACCTATACAAAAGGTGGTGAGATCTTACTTGGTAATAACAAGTTCATAAACTTAGGCAAATGGTAAAGTAAATTATAATAATCGAGGAAAAGTGACATAATAATACATGGTAGAGGTGTTGTTACTAATTTTCCCATAGGCAGTTATAATTAGGAAACAATGACATAGGTCAGAGATATATATTTCACACAGATAGTTATAATTAGTAACACAAGCTGGAATACTGATTTTCCCAAAGGTGGTTATAATCAGTGATACTAGTCAAGCATAAATGAAATATGTAATCTCCATATCTATTATCATACTAATTTAATATACTACCATTTGAACATGAAATTTTGAAACTATTGAAACTGGATCATAATATTTTTACATAAGGTGTCAAAAAAACCAATGGAACCAATGTCAAAAGGATTAGGTAGGGCATTTGAAAATAAGTTTGGTCAATAGTGATGGTATGGGAGGATGATATGGGGTACAACATAAAGAATATGACAGGAAGGTAATTGGCCATAATGGTAATAGGGTTGCTCCCAAGTGATAAGGTAAGGTAAATGGTAGGGTATGGAATGATGATAAGGCAAATGGGAAAGGAAAGGTAAAATGGTTATAGAGAAGATATGGTTTTATAGTTCTTACTAATGTGGAGATGCACATCCTGATCAACATGTGATACAATAAGAATATGTAAATGTTTAAATTTATAGTCCATACCTCTTTTGAATAGCTACTCTGTCAAGAACCTGATATAAATTTGGACTCCAATAATGTTGTTGTGATCTTCATTGGTCATCGATTCTGTTTCCTTCAAAATTTGGGACAAATGTCTTTCTAACCTCTACAAAGGAAAGTGTTGCCAAGGATGGTAAATATGGATAAATATTAGATGAAAGGTCTGATTTGGAAATGTAAAGGTGGATCATAATGGAATGTATATTGGTTGGGCAATAAATGAAGTGTAGGATTTTTTAGGCACACACAATGTTATTGATTCTAGATTCGACATAATTTTGGTTGTGGCAGGGATGAAGACTTTTGAATATGATCCTAATAAAACCATTAGTTTTTTTTGTTGTTTGGGCATGATAGTAGATACTAGATGATTATGTTGTATATTGGAAGCTATATTGATGTTATCTTTAATAATGTATTCATCAAGCAATGAAAAACTATTGTGTTCAGCTATTGGCACCTCGACGAGGTTTTCAAAAATGAAATTATCTTGATTGTCCCATAACACCTTTAAGAAGGTTTCACTAAGGAACATTGAATTTTGACTTTGATTTTCTTCTAACACCTCAAACAAGGTTTCACTAGCATATGTTGAGTTTGGAATTTGATTGCCCCCCAGTGGTTTCACTATGAGATTGTTCTTCTACATGATTTTAGTCTTGCCCCCCTGATATTCTTCAATTAATATGTCACCATAGATGCAGTTCAATAAAGTATGATTCTTTTGGTCCCAATCAACACTTGTGGGAGGTGAAATGTTAATATAATGGCTATATTGGGTGGTCTTAATGGCATGTGGAATGGTAATAAAATGGAAAAAGGTTGGACAATCCTCGTAGAAGATACTAGGAGAATTTATGTTGATGCTAAAGTAATCATCCATAAAAAATTTAGAAGGATCACAAATGTATTCAAATTAATTTGTGAGTCATATGTAACAAATGTTGTAACAACCACACATATATTTTGATTTGAAGCTGAATCTGACTCAAATGACTCTAAATCTGATGTTGTTACTAAAATTGATTCTAGTTCTAATGCTATATCTAATGTAGATTCAAGAATAGAACCTAATTTTAATGTACATTTTTCATCTAGTGTTGATGATGCTATAATGATGTCTTGTTGAATGTTTGGTATTGTATAGGTAATGACTTATTATAGAAAAGGGCACTCAAGTTTATTTTAGTCATTTCTTGGTTTCTCACAACCAGGTGCAAACATGGAATTTTCCCTCTATGCTCAACATTTTACAGTCACCTACACTGACATTAATTCACATAAGGCACAAGCCTTATATGTTCACCCAAAGCGTAACTAAGAACGAACCAAGGCCTGTGTTGGGCTAGTTATGTCATGGCACAAGACATTAATTATGGGACTTGGTAATTTAAAATAAGGCTTTAAATATATTTATAGGTGCAAGCCTTTCATGGGCTAAACCTAATGGCCTATAGGTGCAAGCCTTTTAGTAGACTAGTTCTAGAGTCGTACGAGTGTAAGCCTTTGTTAAACTAGGCCCAATGTCATATAGGCACTTGAAGGGTCAAAGGGCTACTTCCTTTCAAGTACTCATACTAGGCTCATGCTTCTTGTAAGGGTAGAAAGACTTGGCACATGATCTATATACTTGGTCTATATATAAGTTATGCTAAAATCATCAATAATCGTAGGGACTCCATTAACGATGTAGTCCATAAGCTCATCGATAACATTCTTAACATAAATGTATTATAATTATGTTAGTTTAATCATTATGCATTCAAATATCAATACCAAAGATGGATAAATTAGATATCATATTTATTGAAACCATTCTATGTCATTAATCAAGTCTTATATAAGCAAAGTATATAGTTCATGGCTTTTAGAATAGAGTATGTTTAGCTCAAACTGCCTAATGACCCAGAGGCTCACAGGCAAGCTTGGGTGCTTAAAAATGGAGCCTTAATGGTATCCATGCTATCCCTAAGTATAATGGCTTATATAACAATGCATAGAGATCATCTTCAATCTACCAGAGCTTTACGACACCAATTTTCCATCCCCTACATTGACTGGTTTGAGCTCCTTTTATATCTCTTTAGGAGCATCTCTACCAAGGTGGAGTGTACATGTGAAGTATTGACCTAGAGCCTTTATGATCATTCTCACTAGCTCCATCACCTTTTGAACTTTATTCTACAGTCACCACATATTACCCAATCATCGAAGACGCCCCAAAAATCCTAGAATTAGTTAGCCACCTGCCAACTAGCATAAGGTATGCATTGATCTATCTAACTGGTGCCAAGATGCTAAAATATCACCATTAAGAAAAATAATGCCTCATACTAATGTGGATGTTATGCTAGCATGAATCCTATACTTATTGAAATAAGTAACCCAACATTACCTCATACAAAATTTTTAGTCTATCCTTAGACTAGGTTGTTAAGCTCTTTGGGGCATAGAACTAGGGCGTGATCTCCTTAAGCTCAACACTGAAGTCTTTGAAGGCCTTAATGGCAAGCTTGATTTATTTAATGGTGATATCTATTTTTATGGAGGTAGTACTAAGTGTAAACATGTTGGTCTTTTCCATCTCCTTTTGGAAGGCCTCTACATTTGCCTTAGCCTTTTTCACACTGCCATCTAGGATTTTTCCTTGCTCACAAGCCTTAGTTTGTAGAGCATAGAAGAGTACTTCTAGATTATAATCTTAGTCATTGATTTGGGTGCTTAGTGCATTGATGTTCTTCATGATCTACATTGATTTCATCCTACTCATTGATTACACCTATGCCATTAACTTCTCCTTCTCCTCCTTTGCCTACTTGAGGCATGTGTTTATAACTGACACTTAGTTTGAGAAGCTTAAGAAGATGGCATTAGCTACATATATGCCCTTTTATAGTTTTTAAAAGAGGTATTATACCACTTTGATCTTAGTATCAATCTCCTTCTGTATCACAACATAGGGATCTTCTTCTTCTTCTTACATCAGATCAGGTTTTAACCTTGGGAGCATCTATCCACTAGCACATAAATTTTATCAACCTTAAAGAGGTTTGAAGTTTTTATGCCAACCAGAAAGGATGGTTTAGTTATCTATATGCACTCACACAACTATGATATTTTGAACTTAGTGACCTACGCTTATTCTTGGGCTTCGTTATAGAGTTGCTTGTATTTTTTTGCTTTGCCATAATTGATTATATTCTAGTACATAACCTTGGTGGCCATCTTAATCAATGTATTTATAGATCACACTAGGTTCAGGGCATGAGAGTTTATGAGGAAGGAGTATTTCCCCTCCTTAGGCTCTTCTAGACTTAAAGTAGCTGCTCTAGGTACCTCAAAGTGAGGCTCATCCATATAGTGATCAAACACAAATGTAAGTTATTTGTGCATCCTAGTTGTGGTAACTTGGAGGGCATGGTGTCAAACATGTAAAGGTCTTCATCCTCCCATCCATTCTAGGATTTTTCCCTTATGCTCAGTTCTACATCATCCTTCTTGATGGTGGACATCTCCATTTGTTCTTCCTCTTCACTAGCACCATCATTTTCTTTGGTGCTTTATTTAGAGGGCTCATCTATTTGTTCCTTGGGGGTTTCTTCCTCAGACTTATCCCCCTTGTTCACTACTTCCTCCTAGGGTTTCTTAATGCTCATATCTAGTGTAATCCCCTTGGTTCCATCATTGCCTTATTGTTTTTGGGGTTTTTCTACTATCTTCATTTGTTTATCCAATGTACTAGTAAGGCCTTTTTGTCTTCAGGCAATCCCTCACTACTTAGGCATGCCTCTTGTGTAGCTTCTTCTACCTTCCTAGTGGGGGAGTTGGGCACTTTCTTATCTAATTCAATGACTAGTCCTACGCTTGTAGGAACCTTCTTGGCCTTTTTATCTACCTTGGCATCTTCTTTTTCCTTGGCTAGTTTGCATTTCTCTTCAAGCAGTAATACCTTCTCAATGTCTTGCTCGCTTAGGTCTATTTTCTTCTATACCCTTCTCTTCTCCTCTTCTATTTATGAAGTGGTGTGGAGGGTTCTTCACTAGATGAGGAGATCACTGAATCCTTTGATTATTTAAGCATGGTGATTGTACTATTTTTGAGGGCCTCCTGCACATCCTTGGTGCTGGGCTCCTCTTCTTTTTCTTCCAAGATATATGTCCCTGCGCTTTCTTTTTCTGAATCTTCATCCATTATGGGCATGAGGGTCTCTTATTTCTCTATTTCTATGAAATTTATAGTTAGGAATATAATGGATCCCTTAGACTTCTTATTTTTGTGTTTCTTATTAGAGGAAGCAATCTCTGGCATGAAGATTACATACTTCTTAGGAGCTGGAGGTGTAGTTTGTTTATCAGAGGTAATCTTTGATTTAATACACTTCATGATATCTTCAAATTTATCCCCTTGCTTCTTCTAAAGGGTCTTTTCCTACATCTTTGGTGTTAACTTCCCTTCATCATCGATCAGTAGGGGTGATCATCTTTTTTTTAGGATTGGTGCCCTTCTTAGGTGTCTTCATCTCATAATAGAGGTTGAAGATGTGCCCAATTATTATCTCCCTCTAGAGGGGATGGAGGTCTATTCTATCAGAGTTATCCTCCTCATCCTTTATATCCTTAGTCTTTGGGCACATAAACTAGTGCCTCATCTTATTCCTATCTTGATCCACAATCTTCATCAGGATCTCTAGCTATTATGCATTGGGAATCCTCCTTAACATCACCATGAAATATTTTGTAGAAAATGCATATGGTAGCTTAATCCATCCGAATAGGTTCCAATCTATGAGAACTAGATGTACTACACATAAATGTTGAATTATGGAAAAGGTCACCATTCTTATCATATGTTGGGGGAGCTCTTGAGGGATTCACCATTCAATCTCAAAAGCCCTGATATACTAGTTGCACCACCCTTGCACCCTTGTCTTGTATTTTTACAAAAATCTAGGTGGGAAGGTGAAGTATTGATACTTCATCATAGTGGGGTCCTTATGGGGTGGGAACACCAAAAGGTTATCATCATCTCTACCCAACACACTAATCTCTTCCATCATGATTAATATAATCATGTAACCCCACCCAAAGGTCTCACACACTTTGTGGTAATCCAATGCATTTTTAATAATATCCTCAATAATGATTTGGGAGACGTTGAATTTTACCCCTTGCACCATGTGATGGGAAATGCATAAGTAGGCCTTGCTGATGTCAGACCATCAGTTACCATGGCATAGATTGGAGCTAACTAGGAATGTTGTGGCCTTTATACTAGGGTTCTAGATATCCTTGATAAGGAATGTGAACCCTACCTTGTAGTATTCTAAGAGATTCAAGACCCTCTCAACCTCTAATTCATCCTTGATCATCTAGAAAATGTCTACCCCTATGCCTGGGAGTCCCATGACCCTATTGATGAGGTGCATCAAGATCTTCATGCACCTCCCTACAAAATATAAGTGGTCACTATGGATGTGTGAGAGGAGGAATTATACCAATTCCTCTGGTTTGCCAAAACTTGGTAGCTCATATAATTGGGCCATACCTATTATTGCCAGTTTGATTTGGATAGAGATGTTGAAGAGTGTCATACCCACCCTAGTCTTCTTCCCTATATCAACCATCTAGTCCTGATTGAATTCCTATGTGTTGCTCCCTATATGGTGGTTGTAATCCTTTAATTTGCATATGTGTGTAAAGGATACCCACTTCTCCCCCACTATGACTCTAGGGGAACTGCATCTCTCTATAAACAAACTTTGCACTTTCTTTTGGGTCAATCACTGCTAAGTTCATGCCTTCCACCAGTTGTGCCTTTCATTTTGTGATGGTTGCTTCTTTTACTATTTTCACCTTCTTGAAATCCTTTTGTGCTTATAATAGACATGTACTTAATATTTTATTTCCCATTCTAAACTAGATGCTATTAAAACATGATTGGTTGATCTTTTTGAAGCCTTTAATCTTATTTTGTGCTTCTTCATAGTTATGGGATATATGACTATGTCTTTGGCTCTTGATATTTGTGCACTGTTAATGGTAGCCTCAGTATTTTGTAGAATTTATACTACCCTATTTCTATCTCAATATCTCTCCACTCACATCCTTTCTAATTCAAAGCAAAACACAATCTTTGTCTTAATTCAACCATTCTCACTTGGGGGCTTATGGATGCTCTGGTTCTTAATGTGGTAGCATTTTTCTATTTTGAATGGCTTTGGCTCTTATTCAAATCTATTTTATAGTTCAAATTTGCACAAGGTTTTTAACCTTTCAAAGTTTGTCATTCACCCCTTTATCCCTTAGTATCAACTACCTCATTAATGGTTGGTGATTAATGGCATGGTGGTGTGTAGATTTATAAAAATATGCTAAGCCTACAAAATTCATAAAAATCCACTACCAAATTATCATTTATTATGGATATTTATGCCTCTATTGTACAACATTAATTTTTATTAATGGCTTATTTGGTGAAGTGATAGGTGGTTTAAACAATCACTTCCTATCGACCTTTGGGTGGGTGCCAACTATCTTGATGATTTTTATCTTACACTTTGTTTACCTTGGCACAACCTTCACCCTTATTATGACAATCTAGGCATAATGCTTCGTATGCATGCAATTTAGCCTCCTTGGTCCCATCTCTCCTTTGTGCTATGATTCCTATCAATCATTCCTCTCATTCTAGGTTAATTTCTTTGTGCTTTTATGTCTTGCTTCATCCTTCCCTACCCCATATAAATCCTTGCATTAGTCTTCCAATGCTTCGTTCTCTCTTCTTGATTTCTTGTGCACTAGCATTATCTCTTCTTGATTTCTTATTCACTAGCATTTTGCATGTCTCCCTTTAACATGCACTAAATTTGGTAAACTTTATGTACCCTGGAACTTAGGTGTCTAGCCATAGGCACTTAAAAAACATTTATGCTCGACTCACCCAATTGGATTTATGTGTGTAAGTGATAGAAGAGTTCTCTTATGGTCTTGAAAGTGCCACACTTCTTCTCCTAACACAAATGAAACAAACACAATAAAATATTAGCTTGCACCAAATTTTTTATGGTCAACAAAAAGCAACTAACTTATGATTGGGAAATCTATATTCTGATGGTGCAAGTGCCATCCTATTGACTATAAGGATTCAATTTGTTATCTCTGAAATTCCAATGGAAAATTTCACTCATCAATGTACACAACTTGCATGCACTTATCTCTAATATATTGTGGATGATATAAGGTCCTATCCACCTAACATACAACTTACTTGGGTGCTTGAGATACTTGGAGTCATATAACAAGACTAGTGCACCTTTGGTAAAAACCTTACGCTTGATGTGCTTATCATGCCATAGATTTTGTTGCACCTTTTATATTTGTGGCTCCATCTTGATTGGGTGCATGTTTCATCCAAGCACTCTAAGTCTTCCAGGCATGATCTAAAAGACTCCTGGTCATCCAATTGACTAATATGCAAAATGCACAATGAGAGCACTAGAAATTACATAGGTAACACAACCTCTATGCTAAACACTAGTTGAAATGGTGTAGCCTTGTTTAGGTACTTATACGTAGTGCGATAGGCCCACAATACTATGGATATATGATCATCCCAATCTTAAAAACCAACATTGCATATCTTTATGAGGCACATTCCCAATATCTTATTAAATGCCTCTATAGTGACATTTACTTAAGGATGATAAGGTGTCATCTTATGGTGCACCACCATATATTCAGTCAATAGTATCTGAATAGTTTCATTGATGACATATGTACCATAGTCACTGGCTAAGCTGAGTAGGCACCCATAATGACTGATGATATTCTCATAGATAAAACTTGTTGTGGTGGCAGCTATGTAATCTTTGGTTGATGCTACGTTGACCTACTTAAAGTAATTTGTGGCCACTAGAATGTATCGTGTGCATGTACACCTTTTAGTAAGAGTAATAGGCCCAACAAAGTCAATGACTCATTTTTTAAATGGTGCCTATGCAAGGATAGGGATAAGAGGCATCTCATCTTAGTGGTTTGGTTTACCTATGTGTTGGAAAATGTCACATTATTTGACATAATATTTTGCATCTTTTAATAGAGTTGGCTACCACAAGCCAAACTATAATACCTTGCACATTGTAGCATCTCTAGTGCAATGTCCTTTAGTAATCCCCTTGTACACATCTTATAAGACTAAGTAATTTTATTTCTCTAGGACACATCGATGTAGGACCTCATTAAGACTCAAATTATATAGTTCCCTACCAATGAGTTGAAAAAGGGTGGCATGAACTACGAGCTACTTCTTCTCCTTAGTCATTATAGTCTGGGGCATAGACATGGAGGTAAAAAAATGCAATGATCTCTACCAAGTATTCAGGGATGTGTTGGACCCTATAAAGTTGTACATTAGTCATGTCATTCTTAATAGGTGCTACTGCATCACCATAATTGATGTGAGATATATGGTCTGGGCTTGAGTTTTATTTTCTAGGTTTTTCTATAATGGAGAACTAGAATTCTTGAAACAAAACTATTCATCAACAAATGTGCCTATGGAGAATGACATTATTCACCATGTACTTTAGTGCCTCTTGATTAGTGAAGAATATGAATGGGGTTACCAATAAGTACTACCTAAACTTATCTATGGCATAAACCATGGCAAACACCTCATGCTCAGTTAGTTCTATTCTACCTTGGTTAGTTTTTTACTTGTGAAAGAAATGGGATGGGCCATTTTGCCTTCACTTGGTTGCATCATAATGGTGCCCATCATATTACATATGCATTGACATGAACATGGAAGGGAGTTGTCTAGTCATGAGATTACAATATTGATGTGCTTGTTAGTTTGAGCTTTAGGGTCTCAAATGCATCTTCCTGCACTGTGCCCCAATAGAATGGGCCATCCTTTCACAAGAACTCTCCTAGTAGTGATAAAATTTTGGTATATCTCCTTATTAACATTATATATTACCCATAATGTCTAAGAAATGTGAAAACATATTTTTTCATTGATGGGGTCTAGAGCTGAAGGATGGTGGCAATCTTCACCGAATCAATGAGCAAACAATCCTTGTAGATAATGTGCCTAATCAAAGTGCCAAATATCATTATGAAAACATACTTATTTAGGTTCAAATAAATCTACAACTACCTAAACCTTTCAAACATAAAGTGTAAGTTATCATAGTGATCCTTCACTAATCCATACATAGTCTAGTCATCTAAGTATACTTGGAGGAATTTGTGAATGAATTCCTTGAAAGAGATGATCATCACTTGGGAGAATATGGCTAGTGCATTATTCAATCCAAAGGGTATCATGTTGTATGTGAAATAACCCCATTTTATCACAAAGGTAGTTTTGGGCTTGTCCTCCTCTTTAATCTAGACTTGATGGTATCTTGAGAACCCATTAATAAAAGTGTATATCTCACAACCTACGACATCATCCAAGACTTCATTGATGAATGAAGTTAGAAATGGGTGAGTTATGTAGGCAACATTCAACAATCTATAGTCAACATAAATCTAGATGCCCTCATATTTCTTTAAGTTAATAACCATGGGTCTAACCCATTCAAATTCTTTCATAAGGTAGATGATGCCTGCAACTAGTAAATCATCAATCTCTATTCTGACCTTGGCATGGAGATTTGGGTTCATCTTGTAAGGTCACTTATTGATAGGGGTTATGCCATCGACTATTGATGCTCATATTACCAAGGGATGGGTGTGTGACTTTCATATCTTGGTAATTCCAAGGAAACAAGTCTTAGAATTCTTTCAAGAGATGAATAATATGTGCTAGTTATACATTAGACCAATAGGCACCCATAGTAGCAATTTTTGGTTCCCCTTCTAAGTTGATGTCTACCTTAGTAGTTTTTAGTGGCATGTGGTAGGGCTCATTATTCTCTTGGTACAAATCATTGACCTATCTATTGCTTTCAGTTATTTCTATTTGAAGGTGTGAAGGGTCTTTTTCTTCTAGGGTGATATCTTTATCTTGGTGCACTAACTTTATTTTGCCTATCAGATTCTTCTAGTTATGTGCCTTACATGTTTTATCGTCCTCATCACTAGAGTCACTGTTGAGGGTTTGCTCTTCAATAAAGTTGGGAGTGCCAACTCTTTTTCACCAAACATGTCTATTAGGCACTCTTCCAATGTTGTAGTGTCATCAAACATTAACCTTCAAACTACCTATAGTGGTCCAATCAATTCAAGGCTCTGTAAAGAAAAGGAGAAGGTGTGAAGAAACTACTCCTTAAGTGCATCTCAGTTGGCTATCTCATGGCTCATCTCATTAACAATGTACCATGATCATGACCAAGTTTTTAAGGTCCTATAAAAGACATGTACCCATAGATTCCTTGGGGCATTTTCATCATAAATGGTCCAAGTTTATTCACAAAAGTGCATATGAATTATAGGGTTAGAGTCATGAGAGTAGGTTGAGATATCCAGGTCCTCATTACTCTTCCCAAATATAGTGAAAATGGATGCCTTCACTTCTTGCCAAGTTGTAAAGCTAGGGTTTTTTACTACCCAACAATGGGCAACAATGCTCTTCAATGTATACACTAGAGCACCCATTTTATCCACTTCTTTTAGAATGCATGATTGAAGGTCACAGACATAATATTCCACTAGATTAATCCCTCCATATCTTAGGAGTGCTGTAAGTTTGTCCTTACTAAGGAAAACCACTCTCTTTCCCTTTTTCTTGGAATAAGGGACCCACATTTTAGAAGTGTGATCAATTTGGACCCAACCTATCTTCACTACTTTTGGCACCTTTATACACACCAAGTGATATCTTTAACTAGTGGTCTCATATGCTTCTTCAACCCATCAGTCATAGGAAATATTAGTGGTATCTAAGGCTGATTGCCCATCTTCCCAAGAGAGGACTCCTTGATCACTGGGGTCTAGAGTCTTGACGCCTTGCACCATGATGTTATATATGTGGTTGATCTCATCCTCAATGTCCATGCTCTCAACATAGGGGGTATTTGGTCATTTGAGAGGGGTATAACTACCATATCTTTTCCATTCTTGAAGGTCATTTAGCACCTTTTGAAATGTATATTCACATTATTCACATAACACCATGGCCTTCCTAATTATGTTAAGTAGTTATCCTATTCTGCTAACTTCATCACTTCAAAGTCAACATGGAATTCAATGCCCATGATATTTACAACTATGCTCTTCAGAATTATGATAGTCTATACCTAGGTCTTATTGGCCATGGAGAGTACATGAGGGAAGGCCTCAAAGTTGGCCTACCCATTTTCTCCCAAGCATTCTTAGTCAAAACGTTGACGTTGGTGCCTGTGTCTACTAGGACCCCATAGATAGACCATACATCAATAATAAAATTCACTAGGAGTTCTTGGTCATACTCTTTATTTTATGTATGTCAAAATTCTCATGTCCTTTCCATGCATGGTGCAGTGACCTCAACTTGATTTTTTAACACATACTCCAGGAGCAAGTTTTTCAATATGAGCAACATTTCATTTGTTTGAAAGAGGCATAGGATCTTAGTTAATTCTTATATCTCAACTTCTTAGTTGTAATACTTCTTTTGAGAGGTAGTAACCTATGCTTCTAGGTCTCATGCTAATTGGACCTCCCCTTGTAGGCTTTGGATGACACTCATAGCTTATTACAATACATATTTCTAGTGCACCAAGTTTGGGTACAATGCAACTTTGAGTTTAGGCCATGATATATAGTTAGTGCAACCCTTATCCTCATATTCTAAGCATAACTCAGGTATTGGTGCAATTGGAAGCTAAGTGGTGAATCCACTAGGAGTAATGGCCTATACTTTGACTATCTCTATGCTAGTTGGTTGCACTTTTAGGGTCCATTTATTCATTTTTGGCTTGCACCTAATCATTTCTACAGCCTTGTATGCATTAGGCCTACCTTGGGTAAATTTTTTGTATAAGTTAGGGTATTTTAAAACTTATGGGACCTTTGACAATACCCACACATATGATATGTAGGGCAGCCATGTTGATAATGCTATATTGATACACACTTATAACATGAGCATGGTGGGAAACTTCTACCACCACATCCTCCACCTCACCCTTTGGCACCTCATTGAATTTCAAATCCTACATTCTATTAACCATAGCCTTCATTTCCTTGGTTAGACTACCCTTCGAATACTATAGCGAACTGTCATGTACTTCTTTCCATATTCCCATGCATTTCATTAATCAATGGATGATCAATGGTGGTATGAGTATAGGTATCACATAGCCAATAATAAATGATTATGTTAGCTTGGTTGGGACATTGTAGCAATAGGTAGTTGTCAACATCATGTGCCTCTCAATAGAATTCATAGCTTATGATCAAAGTGCACACATTCCTTCATGGGTAGTTAGTCTAATTATATCCTTCTACTTCATAATCAATGCACTATAATCTACTTTGAGCATCATGCGAAGAACTATCAATTTGGAGTTGGGAAGCCAAAAATACAATCTATTCCTTCATAAATGGGTTGATATTATTATTTGCACTTTTGACTACTTCAGCTTTGTGCATTGCTTCAAGTGCTTCATGAGGCTCTGTAAAAGTCTTCATGGAAAAAACTCTTTAAAATGGCCCCCTAATGAACTATTACACATGCTAAGAAGGGTGAATATCATATGGGAGCTTCAATAAGAGAGTCTTGAACCTCACACCATATAGGTGCACACTTTATGAGATTCCTTGGGTAATCTCTTTTAATGTAATGATGCTCTACTATTCAAACTCCAAAATTTCAAATTCTTTAAGGAATGCCTCCTTTAGGGTATCATAATCAACCATGGCCTAGTTAGGGTCAAATTTCCTATACCAGGTATGGGTAAAATCAAGTAGAGTGGTCTCAAATTGGGTAGCCTTACACTCTGATTGGTTTATGCCCTATGCATGCCACTATAGTTCACACTTTAGCATATGCTCTATGACATTCTCTATGCCATGATATTTTGGAAAGTGTATGGCCATTTCATAGTAGATTTACTGTGGGGTGAAGTTGGGATTTAAGGCTTATATCCCCCTAGTATCTATCTTAGTGGTGGTCCTACAATGCCTCCATCCACTGGGTTAGGCACTAGTTCCATCATTACTACTGGTATATTTGATGTTAAAGGCACTATACCACTTACTTGTGGCACTGAACCACTTCCTATAGATTGTTTCCCACTTTCCATTGCTAACATCGACTGAGCTGGTATGATTGAGTTTAAGTTTTATTATGATGAGATAGCATCCAATGGTTTAGAAGTAGTTATGCCCACCTCCTAGTATGGAATAATCTATTCAATTACAAAGTTGTAATTCAAGTTTGCAAAACTTATAAGATCTATGTTGACAATAGGGTCAATTATTACTTCTATACTTTATTCAAGCAGGGGATCTAGTGCATGGGCATGCATTATAGGTTTACAAGGGGTAGGTGTGTAAAACGTATCTTCAATCACCAAATCCTTTAAGAACCCAATGAATTATACACTTATCAAGTGTTGAGCTCTATCCATAACTTCATTATATCTCTCATTTTCATGCTTTTGTATTTTAAGAGATCCTTTCCCATGTCCTTTCTGCTTGTTACAGGTTCTCTCAAAATTTATAGGTTCCATATCTTCCATCAGTCTATGCCATCTCTTTTTATAAGTCTATCTTCTAAGCTCTCAAGTGTTAATCTACTCATCGCCTTCCATTATGCCTCACCTACACATCCCCTTCTCCCCCTTTGCATTGCTCATATGCAAAATGACTTTAACCTTTCATCCCTAAAGTTTTAAAACCATAATCCACCATTAGATTCTTGAGCTCTGTACTGAATTCCTTCACAAATTTGCCTCAAGGGTTGCATATAAATTAATACTTTGATTTCTTAGGGTATGAGTATGTTAAGATTGTGAACTCAAGTATGTAGCCATTAAACATTCCTTATCACCATTTATCTACTTCACTAGTCCAAGTGGCATCTAGGGTCTCAAGCCTTTCTAGGTGCTCCTTTATCCACTCATAGTGTTGTCCATATATTCTTCTTCTATGGGTTGAATATGTAGCCAACCATTGGTACACATGCTTAGGAAACTCATATAAAAATACCTCATGTAGATCATTATATAGGTTATTTTGAACCTATTTTCTCAACTTCTATCCTTTATAAGTTGGATGATTTAGCATAAATCTATCTTCCACCTATTGTAGCTAGCACTTGGTGTTTTTGATAGAGATTTAGTACATCATTATTTCACGCCATTGAAAAAACAAAATTCAACATGAATCCTAGAAATAAAACCAAAATGTTGTAGAAAAGGGCACTCAAGTTTGTTTTAATCAGTTCTTAATTTCTCACAACCAGGCACAAACATGGGATTTTTCCCTAGTGCTCAACATTTTACACTCAACTACACTGACATCAATTCACATAAGGTACAAGCCTTATGTGGTCACCTGAAGTATAGCTGAGAAGGAATTGAGGCCCACATTAGGCTAGTTATGCTATGGCACAAGACATTAATTATGGGACTTGGTCATTTAAGAGAAGGCTTTAGATATATTTATAGGTGCAAGCCTTTCACAGGCTAAGTCTGATGGCATATAGGTGCAAGCCTTTTAGTAGATTAGTTATAGAGTCATACTGGTGCAAGACTTTTTAAAACTAGGCCCAACATCATATAATCACTTGAAGGGTGAAAGGGATACTTCCTTTCAAGTAATCATATTGGGCTTACACTTCTAGTAAGGGTAGAAACACTTGGCATAGGATATATATACTTTGTCTATATATAAGTTATGCTGATATCCTCAATTATTATAGGGACTCCATTAACAATGGGTTTCATAAGCTCATAGATAATATTCTTAACATAAATGTTTTGGAATTACATCAATTTAATCATTATGCACTCAAATATCAATACTAAAGATGGATAAACTAGATATCATGTTTTCTACAACCATTATTTATCATTAATCAAGTCTCAAATAAGCATAGTATATAGTTCATAGTGTTTATAATAGAGTATGTTTAGCTCAAACTATCTAATGACCAAGAGGTTCATAGGCAATTTTGGGTGCTTACAAATGAAACCTTAACAGTGTCCATGTTATCCCTAAGTCTAATAGCTACCATAATAATACATGGAGATCATCTTTAATCTACCAGAGCTTTGTTGCACTGGTTTTCCATCCCCTATATTGACTAGTTTGAGTTTCTTTTATATTTCTTTAGGAGCATCTCTATCAGGGTAGAGTGTGCATGTGAAGTACCAAGATAGAGTCTTTGTGATCATTCCCACTAGTTCCATCACCTTGTGAACTTCATGTTGTAGTTTTCACATATTGCTTAATTATCGAAGATGCCTTAGAAATCTTGGAATTGGTTAGCCACCTGCCAATTGGTGTAAGGTATGTGATGATCCCTCTAGCTGGTGCCAAGATACCAAAATCTCACCATTGAGAAAAATGATGCCCCACATCAATGTGGATGTTGTGCTGGTTCAAATTTTATACTTACCAAAATAAGTGTCCCAACATATATTTTGATGACATAATGGTTTCTTTAAGAATAGATTCATCTAAGAAGTGTTTAATATAGACTAGCTCATCTAGGTGAAGCCCCTTAAAGAGAGGGAAAAACTCGAGGAGTGACTCCATAGAGACTAGATTGTCAAAGTGAGACTCCTTAGCGAGGGCAAAAAGGTCAATAGAAAACTCCATAGAGATTGGCTTGTCAAAAGGAGGCTATTTAAAAATAAGACAATGGTTAAGATAATGATTTGCCTAAAGGTAGTTATAATAATTAAGAAGTGACTCAACAAAGATTGGCTTATTAGAGTGAGAATTTAGATAATAAGAATATTATAAAAAGGTCATTCATCATAGGTTGACTCATCATAAATAAGAATTTCAACAAAAATATCATGGATTGTTTGGTTCTCTTGGCCTTGGTTTACAAGTATTTATAAAATACCAGTTTTGGACACATCTTGGTCTTTGAATGATTAGATCTATTAGAAAGGTAATGATTTGATCAATTATAGATCAATGATTAACATAGATTTATTAAAGTGGGGGAAGGTTGGAAATGTATGATCAGTAGTTGGGTAATGACCTCTTTGTGAATAAGCTCATCTATGATGGGCTTAATGAAGACTGGTTATCAGTCTAAGATAGTAACTGTGACCCATATAGTGGTAATTATACAACCTTGTTGGGATAACAATCTACCATGATTGGGAGGGCCTAGAATGGTAATGGTAGGGTGTTGTAAAGCTTTGTTACTATCATGTGCCAAAGGATGAGGTCCTGGAATGGTAATGGTAGGGCATTGTGAAGCTTGGTTACTATTAGAAGCCAAAGGACAAGGTCTTGAAATGGTAATGGTATGGTATTATGAAGCTTGGTTTCTATTGTGAGCCAAAGCATGAGGTCCTAAAATGGTAAGGGTAGGGTGTTATGAAGTTTGGTTGTTATCATAAGCTAAAGGATGGGATCCTAAAATGGTAATCTTTGTATGTTGTGAAGCTTGGTTACTCACATAGTCTGAAGGAGGGTCAATGGTATAAGTAGGGGATTGAGTATCATTAGCATTGAAAGGAAAATTTGGTACATTAATCAGCCCAAATAAGGTATCACCAGATATTGTGCTTGAGGATCTTTAGATTTATTCTCCATATTGAGTATTGTAAAGAGGATAAATATCTATCTCACAAACTACATCATCACCATAGGGGTCTTATACAAATTCATCTTGTTTGACCATATTATTATATATTGTATTGTACATGGCTCCACTACGAGTGTAAAGAGACATATGCAAATCAATGATGATCATTTCACAAAAAGGCCTAGAGTTCTAAAAGCTCTAAAAAATAATGTTTGAAGGACAAATGGTCCAAACTTAGTCTAACTTGGTCAAAGGATTAGAGCCGTGACTCCAAAAAGGTCAGTGCTAAAAATTGGTGTAAAATAGTCTAACATCAAATGTCTAAAATAAATGGTCAAGTGGATGAAATAAAATAAAAATGCCAGACTTAGGTATAAAGTGTTTCTGTGAACCAAATTTAGGACTCAAAAAAATATTATCAAAATGATAATGCTAACCCAAAATTAATGACACCAATAGAAATGGATAGAAAAGGTAAATAAGAATGATTAAATCAATCTTACCATTATTTTACCTTCTCATAGCTCCATTTCAAGACTTGAAATTCTAATGCTTGAGCTAGTAGACTTGAGATGTTGGATTGCTTGTGATAGCTTGATAATGGCTTCTTTGAGCCAAGATGGATATAGATTTTTCTTGGATTAGCTTGATGAGTGAGCTAATGTCTTATGCACTTGATCATTGACTTATTCATTAGCTTGAGCAAGGAGGAGTGTCTTAGTTTTATAGGTTAAGGAAGGAAGATCTTATGATCCAAATTTGAATTTAGGCCATTAAGATCTAGGGCAGAAGATTTTCCATGGAATTTTTAATTCCATGAAATCCTCTAGAATAGAGAATTTTAGAGGAAAAGGGATAAAATGGAGAGATTTATAGAATTCTCCAATTCTAGAAATCTCTTTTTAGGGTTTTAGGGGTTTAAGAGAGGCTAGCATAGGGCGGTGGGTGGGTAGTTGGGATTTTATTGAATTTTAAATTGGCTAGTGGGATTAAGGAGTAGGCTAGTAGTTAATAGGTTTTGTTAGGGTTTTAATGATGGGATTAATTGGTTTTTAGGCTAGGATAAAGGTTACATGGGATATTGGTACGGGTATGGGATTTAGGCCAAGGGGTTATTGTGACTAGGAAATAGGCAATTTTTATGCTAAATTAGTAGGAATTAATATAATTAGTGGGTAATTAGTATGATTAGTGGGGTGAGCACATTTTATTGCATACATTTTTACCCTCTTTGAAACGGTGTTGTGAGCAATAAAAACAATGGTCTTTCAAAGAAAAAACTATAATATGGATGATTGATGGTTGATAAGTAGGATGCAAGATGCTGATGTGATGCCCCCTCAAAGAAGCACGCAGGGAGACACTGACCCAAATGGTGAATTGATTAAAACATCCTAGGGTGGGAAATGGATAAAGCTAATGGAGGATAGGATATTAGTTAGTGGAACACAAGGATGCCCCAGTCGAGATAAGTGGCTCAAATGATAAGTCTAGACAATAGAAATTTTATCTAGAAAGTGATTTGGTGATGAAAAGGTGACTTGATAAAAATTTGAGTGATTGATGGATCCGGTAGCAAGGACACATGCTCTAAAAGGCTCAAAAGGATATGATAATGATAAGGAGCCACTTATAATAGAATCTGGGATTTAAATAATTTTTTGTATTTTTTTACTTTTTTATGATAAAAATCCATGTTAGGGATAGTGATAATGGATAATGATTTATGGAATGTAGATAGGGATGTGTTCAGAGTTTCAAAAGGGACCTAGGTCGGTATGCTTAGTTATTGTGAAAAAATGAAAGTTTTAATAGGGGTAGGTAAGTCATGCTTTTGAGATGTTACTAAGGGTGATAATAGATAGTGGAAGGGATTTAATTAGTTTTAGGGAGAAAATGGTATGGGGGGAGGGGGTTGATATAGGCCAGGGGGATATGGGGGAGCTCATTTACACATGTCATTTTTAAAGATTTAGAGCTCAAATGAATGATGGACCGCATTCCTCGAGCTTCCCACCATGGAGAACGCATTCATGTACACCAAAGGGAGCCAGAGGTGGGACCATTAGTAAGTAAAATATGATAAATTTTGTTTTTATACAATTTTTAGATGTTTTAAATGATTTGTAGGGTAGTTATATGCTAAAAAAATAAAAGGGCACTGTGGGTTTGCAATTATATGACTATAGATTTTTCCCTTGATCATGGGATTGTAGAGAAGAGTGGTGTGAATGTTGAGATAAGTGGTAGGATTACAATCCTGCTAGGGGGTAGTCATGGGATTGCAATCCTGCTAATGGTTAGATGTGAAATTACAATCTCACAACTAAGAAATTGTAAGATCGTAATCCTATGGGAATAGGTGATGAGGTTGCAACCCCACTAATACCAATGGCAAGATTACAATCCTACCAATAGGAAATAGTAGTATTGGAATATTGCTAATAAGATAGTGGTAGGATTGTAAAAAGAGTAGTGGGATTGGGAGAGGGGATTAGTCAGCTAAGTCTAATTTTGGGAAAGGAAAATTGGTTGGGGGAGGCTAAGGGTGGTGCTTAGTGGGATCATGGTTGTGAGGGTAGTTAGTGTAGGATGAGTTAGATAAGAAGATAGGTGAGGGAACTTGTTAGGGTATGTACAGGTGATGGTGATGATGAAAGGTTGTGTTTATTTGTGGTATAGGAGCATTTAGGGATTTTGGCATCATGATCTCAACATCTTGAGATCCTTCATGAGATGTGACATGTGCTGCCAGAGGAGTACAAAGTGTTAGAGCTGGTGGGGTTACATGACATGGTAATGATGCTACCTATCAGGATTGACCATGCATTGATTATAACATTGGTGGAGAGGTGGCACTCTGAGACCAACACATTTCATTTCATGATTGGTGAGATGATCATCAATTTGGAGGATGTTTAGAGGATTTTCCACCTACTGATGAGGGGTGTGAGGATCTATTGGAGATCCCAAAAGTTGATGAGGACATTGCAATGGTTGGGTGATAGCCTATAGATCAGTGTGCATGATAGATCGATTGACTTGGATAGGTGTTAATAGGAGGGAACACTGGACCGACTAACTTTGGTGGGGATGGCCCTTATGTCTGACATCTTATTTCTAGACAAGATTAGGTGATGGTTTCATCTAAGCCTAGGAGATGTGGTTATGGATATGATCTATGATCACCAGGTATTTTCATGGGGCCTGATAGTGTTAGCCCATTTGTATAAGGAGCTATATTTGGGGGCTTATAAGGGAACATGGAGATTTGGTCCTTCATTACTACTATAGATCTAGATTTAGGAGTAGATCACTATCTAGTATCCATTGGGTACATTAATTGGGTTAGAGCTAGGATAACCCATGGTAATTAGATGGTGAGTGATAGTGGGAGTGTCTTTGGGCCATGTAAGCGATATGATTTTTTATAGGAAGGCCTTTGATACCTTATGACCAGATCATATCACATGGATGTCATATAGGGGAATCAATTTTAGATAGGGAGATGAGGCATGCACTCAGTTTATGCTGACCCCATGTTACATTATTGACAAGTGGGACTACATCATTAAGAGATATAGGGTTGATCGTGTTCAGTGATAGTTTGGTTTTGTTTGGGATGTGCCTCCACTTGAGCACATTTTTTCATAGAGTGAGTGAGAGAGGCCTTATTGAGGGAGACTGATGGAGAGGCTAGATGCTGTATTTTTTTATGATTGGGTAGCACCATAACAATGGGATATTGTGATAGTGATACTAGAGTTAGGGGTGACTATGACATATTTGGCTTAGTGGTAGACTTGAGTGCTTAGATGGTTAACCTAACCATGAGGGGTAGTGAGCAGGGTAATGCATTGAGTGTTAGTAATGTAGTCTCAGATTCAGGAGTGATCTCACTAGCAAAGATAGGTGAGGGATTAAGAGGTAGTGGATGGAGGGGATAGGGGTGATAGGTAGGGAGTAGATCCAAGGTAGGTAGGTGTATAGGTAGGTGTGTAGGTACATATTCCATAGGCACATATTTATATTTAAGTTATAGTATAACCTATGGTACCAATGGCTCTAAAGATTCCTTATAGTTAGCCATTAGGGGGAGCGGGACCTTTTCATCCACCTAGATTAGTGGAGGATGAGGCATTAGTAGTGAGCATATAGGAAAAAACCTAGGCATGTGTTTTGGAGATTAGGGGGAGTAGTTGGGAGATGGATCAACTACATGCACGTCTGCAAGTGGTACAAGGTCAAGAGGATGGGCGGTTGACCCAGGCATGGGGTAAGATTGCAGTGTTGCAAGCTTACATTATTCAGAAGGATGGTGAGTTGGCTCAGTTATAGGGATAGGTGGGATCCCTTCAAGGATAGGTGGTGGCTTTGAAGGTCTAGATTAGTCAAAGGGATACCCAAATTGAGCAAGCATAGTCATAGATTTTCACTTTACAAAGCCAGGTGGATAGGATCCCAAGGTAGATGGTGCAGTTATAGGTCCATATCCAGGGACTTAAGGGTAAGCTAGCCATAGTAAAGAGATTTTGAGACATGATAGATGAGGGTTTGTAGGGACATGAGATGATGGGAATGATGAGTTAGATCATGTTTTTGACTCGAGAGGCTTAATATCATAGGACCCTATATGAGAGTGCCATTCCTGCTGAGAGGTGAGCATGATATTTTTGGGCTAGCCAGTCTTTTATGAGGTAGTGATCAAGGAGTAGAGGATCTTGACCATCACCCTTGCCACAACCATGACCCATTTTTGGATTTAAATGTATAGGGGATTATTTTGTATAGTTCATGTTTTATTTATGGGTTTGATGTAAACTATATATGTTTTTTTACATTGATCCCATGTGGGCCTATGTATTATATGTATTTGAGGGGATATATATATGATGAGGATTCATGATTTTAGATTTTGATGATCATGTGTTATGATGCTTATGTACATTTATATGATGATGTATGGATACATATTATGGTCTTCATGATTCATGTGATGGCTTTTATGATGATGATTATGATTTATGGGCAGCCTTGTGATTATGCTTATGGATATATTTTATGGTTTCTAATGCTTTATTTGATGACATTTGTGATTTATGGTGATTTGAGATGGTTTATGTAATGATTTATAGATATAGATGATGATGATTTATGCACATGTGTTATGATTATTTTATGTTTTGTGATTATTTATGGATATGGTGATGTTGTTATGAGTGATGACTATGTGTTATGGCATTACAATATATGTGATGCATTTTTATGATGATATTCATGGATGGATATTATGATTATGATGATGATATTTTTTAATGAATTATTATTTATGGTGATTATGATTGGGATTTATGTGATGATGTATAAACATGATTTATAGTGAGTATGATTTATGTTGTATGGTCATGAGTTATAATGATGATGTATCTAAATGGATTTATGATTTATGGGTTTGTGTTATGAAGCTTGTGATGTATGTGACTGATTTTATTAGGATTCATGGATATGTTTTAGTATCATGGTTTTATCATGATTTATGGATCTTATTTATATGCCATTGGTGTTATGATTTTTCTATAGTGATATAGATTTATGTAGATGTTGAATGTGATGGTTAGGTGGTTAATTGAGATGTATCATATATCTTATGATGGATGATGTATTGATTATGGATGATTTATATTGAGAGTTGTGTGTGAGATATATCAATCCCCTACTTAGTTCAGTGATTATCCCTTCATAGGAATGATCCTGCATCATGGAGATATAGGACAGGTAGGTTTGGGTAGATACTTGAGGTGATGGGTAAGTAGGGTGATTGGCATAGGGAATGGGTAAGGTTTGATTTGGGGATGGTACTTGTCCTTTTAGGAAGTTTTATCAATATTAGGATGTTGCATCTTCATGAGATATGCTAATGGATATGAAGGGACCATGGCATCATATCAAAGATTTGTGAGGGGAACTTTTTTTAAAAGGGATAATTCATTAAAAGATGATTCTTCAATGATCATCCAAGACATCCTCATTCCATAATAAAAATTTACACTCACATATATACAAAATTAGCTAAAGAAACACTTCATTTTATACACACACATACGACATTCACACATATGCAAACATTTGTGTTTTATATAAAGTTATTATGAAGATGATGATGAGGCACAAAGAGTTTTAAGATAGGATAGAGAAAGATGGGGATGATGAAGAGAGGGTGATGGGAGTGGCTGAGCTATCCTTGGACATGAGAAAGTGACCAAGTATTGCCTACATAATCTGAAGAGACCTCAGGCCAATGTAGTTTTGGTTAAGAGATGGAATATGATGATGATGAAGGGTGACAATGATAAGTTATAATGATGTAGTGAAAGTGAGGTGAGGTTGATATAAGAGTTATGTATAGGCTATGCATGGTTACCAAGAATTTAAGTTCATGATAAGGCTCAAATCATAGGTTAAAAAATAAGAGGTCATGTCCATCCCTCTAGGAATTAAAATCATAGTGACCCCATTGATTTAGGATAACCCCTAATAATGATAGTGGGAGATGATGGATGGAATTTCAAGCATGAGGGATAAAGGTTTATTATGACATAGCTGAGGCTAAGAGAAGACATGTTTGTTATATGGATTTTGGCAAAGGGAGTAGATAGAGACTATGAGGGATGATAGGGCATGGGGATATGGATAGTATCTCCAAGGATAGACAAATGACTTAAGAAGATCCATCTAACAAATGGTCCATGGGTAGCCCTTACTATATTTATTGTTTAGATGCCACTTTTTTGATTAAAATTCCCACTGATTTGAGACAAGGGCTAGGTTATCCTTACCATGGCACTGGGAACCGATTTTCACCATGATACTTACCCAAGGTGCTAGAAAGCTAGTTTTCACTATTGGATGGGTTTTTTTAATATTGATTGGGGATGATTAGATAAGAATATGGATGGGTAGTCCTATAGATGGAGGATGCCAAGACTAGGCATAAAACCACTTTAGGTACATGATGTTCATGGGGTCATCTAATTATTTTCACCTTAAAGCATGGCCAATTTGTATGCTCTAGAGCCAAATTTAGCAATAATAATATAGGGGCCTGGCTCAATTTGCTTTAAACTTCCCCTTCTTGTCTCTTTTTGCATTAGTATTTTTTTATTTTCCTTGAGAACTAGGTCACCCACTTCAAATTCTTAGGCTTGAATTTTCTTATGATACTGATTTTTAAGCTTATTTTGATATGCTTGAAGGTGATTCAAGGCCCTTTTCCACTTTTCATCTAGGAGTTCCAACTCTTGTAGGCACTCTTGTTGGTAGTTAAGATCAGTGATTATGCCCCGTAATGAGAGACAAAGAGAAGGGAGTTATACTTCCACAGGTAGTATAACTTTAGCTCCATATACCAAGGCATAGGGGGTGGCTCCTGTAGGTGTGTAGAAATTAGTGTGATAAGACCATAATGTTGGATATAACTGAGTATGCCAATTGCATCCTACTTGATTGATAGTTTTCTTCAGGATCTTGATTAAAGTCTCATTTTTCGCTTCTTATTGTCCATTGCCTTGGGGGTAGTAGGGGGAAGAGAAATGCTGTGTGATGTGATACTTTTGACATAATGCCTCCACATCTTGATTCTTGAAATAATTTTCTATTATCTGAGATTATATTGGTAGAGATGCCAAATTAGCAAATGATTTGATTAAAGATGAATTTTGATATCTGGAGGCTAGTTGTGTAAGTTAGCAACATTGCCTCTACTCATTTAGTAAAATATTCTATAGATGTTATAATAAACTTATGTCCATATAAATAAATAGTATTGATTTTTCCAATTAGATTAAGACCCCATATAGAAAAAGGCCATGGACTCATGATGGGATGCATCTCTTGCGCTAGTGCATGAATAAGATTCCTATGATTTTGATAAGCCACACACTTTTACACATACTTACAAGCATCTTAT
The DNA here is from genome assembly GCA_037957365.1 of Torreya grandis. Classification (NCBI taxonomy): domain Eukaryota; kingdom Viridiplantae; phylum Streptophyta; class Pinopsida; order Cupressales; family Taxaceae; genus Torreya; species Torreya grandis. The sequence goes on along the minus strand of JARHVA010005379.1, from coordinate 804,269 downwards.
TCCATGATTGGCCAATAGTACCTTATGTGGAGGATATTTTTGGCTAGATCAATTCCCTTGATATGCCCATCATAGATACCATCATGGACCTCCTTGATAGCTTGAGCACCCTCATCTGACATGAGACATCATAACAAGGTTCCATCATAACCTCTTCGATAGAGTGTGCTGCCTAAAATGGTGTAATGAGTGGTTCGATGTATGAAGGCTTTACATTAATGGTGATTAAGGTTAGGGGAAAGGATATTTTCATGAAGGTACTGGTAGATATCATGGTACTAGGGAAGATTAGGATTATATATAGTGCAAATTTAGAGAGGAGCCAGTGACTAATAGATGAGGGTAATCAATTATTTAATTAAAAAAAAACCTTCTAAGACATCTTCAAGAAGGTCAATGAGAGAGCCAAGGGTGGCCATAGAGTTAGCTACCTTATTGTTTGCTCGTGGTACTTGATCAAATATGATGGATTGAAAATTGGGTTTTAACTAATCCACCAATTGTTTATATGGGATCAACTTCTCATCTTTTGTTTGGAATTCTTCGGTCACCTATTTGATAATTAGTTAAGAGTCCCTAAATACCTATAAATGTTGGATGTTTCATTGGATAACAAGATAGAGTCTTGCTATGAAGGATTCATATTCTGAAATATTATTTGTATAGGGGAAAGCAAGATGAAATGCCTTAGGAATAAGATCACCTTGAGGGGTGTCTAGAAGGATCCTTGCTCCTTGCCCCTGACTCGTGAGTAGTAAACAAGCCATCAAAATATAACTTCTAGCTTTTTGTTTGTGAAGTGTTCATGATGGACTCATCTAAGAAAGGAGTAATGATAGGCTAGTCAATTCTAATAGAGCTTCTACTAGTAGATTAATGATGACCTATCCTTTTATATCTTTTTAATGGATGTATTCAATATCAAACTCACTAAGTAGCATGATCCATTTTGCTACTTGACCTGTTAATACTAATTTGGATAGGAGATATTTTAAGGGATCTATTTTGGCAATTAATTGTATAATGTCAGAGTTTTTATGGTGTAAAGACCATAGCTAAACATGCCTACTCAACTAGTGTATAATATAGATCATATGATATTATTATGTGACTGAGACAATAAATAGCTTGTTCTTTTCCTTGATCATTATGCTGTGCAAGAAAAGCACCAATGGCATATGGTGTAGTAGATATATATAGGAGCAATGGTTTACTTGGAACAGGTGGAGACAAAATAGGTGGATTTTCTAAATACTATTTAAGACTTTTTAAAGCCTTTTGGCATTCTTCATTTGAATGAAAAAATATCCCTTTCTTGAGTAGGTGCGTAAAAGGATGACATTTATCAACAAGTTGTGAAATAAAGTGCCTAATATTTTGAATCTTCCCTTGAAGACTATGAAGTTTCTTAAGCATTCAGGGAGGTGACATTTCAGTTATGGCTTAGACCTTTGCTAGATCTACCTCAATACCTCTTCTTTATATAATGAACCCTAGAAACTTGCCTGATGTTATGCCAAGGAGACACTTTTTAGGGTTCAAGTGTACCTTATATTCTCATAGTATTTCAAAAAAATTGTGGAGGACTTTAGGATGCTTAGATCATAAGTGAGACTTCCCTAAGATATCATCAACATAATCTTCCACTATATCATGCATCATGTCATGGAAGATGATAATCATTGCACATTGATAGGTTACCCCTACATTTTTGAGGCCAAAAGGCATGATTTGATAGTAGAATGTGCCCCATGGGGTGATGATTTTTTTTTGTGTGTTGGTCCTCAAGGGCAATTTTAATTTGATTGTATCCTGAGAAACCATCCATGAGAGACAACATCTCATACCTGACTAGAGAATATATAATCATATCAATATTTAGAAGTGGGAAATAATATTTAGGGCATGCTTTATTGATGTCTTGAAAGTTAGTACATATCCAAATTCTACCTTGAAGTTTTGAGATAAGGACAATATTGGATATCCAATTAGAGTAGTAAATGGGGTGAATAAATCCTATATCCAATTTTTTTAATAATTCTTCTTTGACCAACAATGATACCTTTGGATGAATCTTGCATAATTTTTGTTTGATGGTTTTCACATTGGGGTGGACATTAAGGTGGTGGACCATTAATGAAGGATCTAGTCCTAACGTATATTCATAGCTCAATGCAAAAACATCAATAAATTCTCTGAGCAATACAATAAGAATTTTGCACTCCAAGTGAGTGAGAGATGCCCCCAATCTCATGATCTTGGGTTTTTATTTAGTCCCAATGTTTATTTCTATGAATTCATCAATGAGTGAGGGAGATTGATCTTGTAGATAAGGGGGTACTTGATTTTTGGCATGTCAAAGGTGATAATTCTAGGCAACTCAGTATCAATGTCTAAATAATCTTCTGATTGAGTGGGGTTGAATGAGATTTCATCTGGCTCTATTGAGAATTCTTGTTCTTCTTCTAACCTTTCATCATCATCTTGAATGTTCAATGATTTTTGTTCTCTGAAGTATGCTGATTCACACAAATTAATAGAAAATCCTTTCTTTTGATCTCTAGATGGCATAAAATTTCTAGCCCTAATATATTTAAGAATGGCCTCATCATTCTAAAACATGTCAAAGGTAGGATTCTATTTGGTATCCCAATCTATGAGGGAAGGATAATGAAGGGAGATGATGATGGTGGAGATGGAGGTGTCAGAAAAAAGGTTAGTGGTAGCCAACTCTTCAAATTAGCTATAAATAGAACCTATTTTGATATCCTCATCATGGAGAGTTTGCTCATTAGTCAGGATAGAATTCACAATGATATTGAAGGGGTCATCATCATATGGCTTGTACCCTAGACCATAGTAGGATGAATTATCTTGGACACTGATGGGCTCTATTCGAACCCTTTCCTGCCTTCCTAGTCCCTTTCCTTTATAATTTATGTTCTCCATCATGCGGTGGACGTTGGGATAATTTTGCTTGGGTGAAATGAAGATGTCATCATTGGGTAAGAGCCAATAATCATCTCCATATTAAATATGTTCATTAGAGAGGAACCTTGCACTTTCAAAATTTATAGGCCCAAATTTATATTTGATGGGCTTGACATCCTTCATCTCAAGGGACCCATGACTTTGGGGAGACATCGAGAGATGGCCAATGCAAAGGGTCTTATACTCATACTCACCACAACTAGTGTATGTGATTTTTAATTTAGTAAGATCTAGTGTTGGGGTAAATGTGGATGCTAGTTTATTAGGATAAATATATTTTGTAGCCATAGGACTAAGGATGGTGTTTTCAATGTCTCGAGATAATGATTAAGGATTAGATTGGTCCATTTGACAATTATGATGGTAAATGATTCCAAGAATGGTGACTTCCATTCTTAAATGAGGGAATTTGAGACATTGATGAAGGGTAGATGGGATGGTTTGAATTTCATGGATCCAAGGTCTCCCAATAAAAATATTATATGGTAGGTCCATGTTAACCACATATACCAAGGTTTGGTGAACTACGGATCCCACATTGATAGGAATATAAATAGACCCAACGGATGGTTTCTCATTGTCATCATATGCCTTTATCATGATAAAAGTAGGCCCAAGTGATGATTCAAAGTATCCAAATTTTTTCAAGAAGTCCACATGACATAGGTTGAGTGCCATTATTCCATCTATAAGGACACGAGAGACATGGTGATGGGAAATGAAAACTTCAATGTGTTGTTCCCAAAATGAGCTTTGCTCATTTTGCAAATGACCCCCTACGAAACTTGTCAGTTTCGTCTTGCCTTATCTTTTTCTGCAAGGGCGGCGAAAATCGCCGCCCCTGCACTTTTTCTGCAAGGGCGGCAAAAATCGCCGCCCCTGCACTCTTTCTGCAAGGGCGGCGAAAATCGCCGCCCCTGCACTTTTTCTGCAAGGGCGGCGAAAATCGCCGCCCCTACACTTCATCATTTTTCACGCAGGGCATTAATGGCCCTGCGCGCCGGGTGGTTGGGGTTGGTTTTTCAACCTTTATAAACCGTTTTGGGCCTCATTTCTTCTCACTACCTCCTCCTCTCACCATACCTCTTGCACCTGAGCGCTCCAAGTGACTTTGCGACGTGCCAACTCGCGGATCCGACTTCGTGGCACGCGCGTCTTCCAGGTAGGGTTTGTTTTTAAGTTTCATTTTTATTTTTCGTTTGTTTTTGCTTTTTCTTCCCCGCGGCCTCGAAATGGCGGCATTTCCTTGCCGCCGTTCCACCCCTATTTTCCTCAAGCAAGGACGTCATTTCTTTGCCGCTGTTCTCTCTTCTTGCAAGGGCGGCGATTTTCGCCGCCCCTGCTCTCTTTTTGCAAGGGCGGCAATTTTCGCCGCCCCTTCTCTCTTCTTGCAAGGGCGGCGATTTTCGCCGCCCCTGCTCTTTTTTGCAAGGGCGGCAATTTTTGCCGCCCCTGCTCTTTTTCTTCCTTTTTTTTTAACTCCTGGATTTTTTTTGGGGTTGTCCTTTTCGAGCTTTTTCTTCCTCGTTTTCCATCTCTTAGCCCATCCTGACTTATTTAAGTGACCTCCTATAGCCTTTGTCACTTAAATTGCTCTCCCCGTCTCTCACTCTCCTTTCGACTATGGCTGCAGCTCCTTCAGCAAGCTCCTGCACGCCTGCCCCTGTTCAAACGAGATCGTCCCCCATGACGGAAGCATCTCCTTCAAAGGCCAAGAAGATGAAATACAGATACCAGGGCATCTTCTCGCTCACAGCGATTACCTCGAATGTCGATGACATTCGAGACACTGAGATCGGTCACCTAGATATGGCCGAATTCCTGGTATGAACCAAAGCGACCAATCCCAGCACTGGGATAATGAGGATTATCGAGAGTAACATCCACCTGGTGGCCGCCTTCCCAGTAGCAGCTCATCATGTGAAATTCATCCTTCAATGTGCGCACTTCTATGACAAAGAGACCAGGTCAGTCTCAGACGCCAGTGGCAGCATGATCATTCGGTTGGACCCCGAATTTATCGACAAAGTCTTTTTGTGTCTGCCAGCCACCGAAGTGACCCAGATCGACTTTGAGAATGCGCAGAGGGAATATGACAAAGACCCCGAGAGGGCAAAGAGGGTCATAAACCATAAGTGGTTAAAAACCCCAAGGACCGGCCTATCCAGATGGCCAAAAAGCTTCCCCAAAAGCGACTTCATTGAGGAGGTTGGTGACTTAATCACCCTTCTCAGCAGAGTACGGGGCCTCCCGTCTTCTTCGCAATTCCATGAATGGATGTATCCGTTCATAAAGATCATTCTGCAAGGCAAACAGGTCATCTTCTGGGGAGAACAGATCAGCAACGCTATTCATGAGCAGCTGACTAAGGTACAAACCTCCTTCAAATTCTACATGACCTCGTACCTGGTCTACATAGCTGCTGCCATGCGATCTTTCCCGGGCCTAACCACAGAGGGGGATAGGAAGACCACCCCGGTCTATTCATACTATCCACAGCTGACACTTCAAGGCTCGACACGTCATTTCAGGTGAGTGAATGATGCATTCTTTGCCATATTTCTATGTCTCTTCGATCCTCAACTGGAGCAGAAGAGGATGTCAGACGAGGCTTGGACTATAGTGAACAGTTTTGGCTGCATGTTCCTCCAGTTCCCTACATTTTCTTATCTACGAGTGGGTTTCTTCCAAGGATACCCTTATATGCTCCCCAGATTCCCTTCAGACAGGTTGGTTCTAATGGAGCTTTGCCGACAACTGGCCGTCGTACACTCAAAACAGATGGAGCTTAAGAGACCTGGTTTCAAGTTTCCTATCCAGATTGGCAGATTTTCCATTACTACATCAACTAAAGCCAAGGTTATGGAAACAGAGATGCAGATGGTTACCATCAAACCGTTCAAAAGATGGGAAAAATTTGATTACAGAGGAGTTAGGGAGACGATTCGAAGGAAGACTCAGTTTCACGAGCCTATGATTGAGGACATCTGGGTAGATATAAGGACAGCCAAAGAGATAAGAAAGATGGACTATTGCCGCCTCACGCTAGATCAAATAGAGTACCTCGGGCTTGCAGAGATCCCTTCAGGATTGATTGACGATGGAAATATAGTGAACATCAAATATCTGACAGAGGTCGCTGGTTCTCCTCTTCCTCCGATCAATTGGTCTCAAAAAGAGCTGACTTCTCTAAGAAAGAGATTCGAACCAGTATTGGCTAACACCAATAGTTGGTTGGCAGCAAATGGAATCACCCTTAAAGAATTCATTACAGGGTCGGAGGCCGAATATCAAGCAGAGATGAAGAGAAAGGCAGAAAGTCGAACCAAGAACAAAGACGACGTCCCTTCATCTTCTAGACCTCACAAGCCTAGGATCGTCTTTGTATCCAAGAAACCTAGGTCAGAACAAAAACCTGAAGCAACAGTCGAAGGAACCACAGAACGAAGTCCCGGGATACAGGCAGCTCAACCGATAGGGTCGACAGAACAACTTTCAGAACGACCAGGTGTTGGGTCTCCAACCTCAATGGAGCATGTACGGCTGATCCAGGGTTCCTCTCCTCCTCATCAATCTCCTTCGGTGCCCACTTCCCCTATCTCTCCCATTAGCGTTCCATCTTCCGGTGCTGCTTCTCCTTCCAAGGTGGATTTTGGTGATCCACAAGATCCTTTAGCAGGTTCCCCTCGCTCTTCTGCATCCATTACAAGTTTATCATCTCCATCTTTCAACCTGCCATCAAGCCCGATGCCTAATCCTGAATCAATAGTTGACAAAGTCTCACCGGTCACTCCAACTACCACTACTGTCACCACTAGTAGCGTGGAGGCCGCTACCGTGACACCAACAGAAGCAACTATTGTTACAACAGGAACTTCTCTCCCGCCGTGGATGTCTGCTTTCACACCAAAGAGAAAGAAAAGGGCCATCTCCCCAGAAGAATTCGATTTTGGCAAGATTTTGCCGGCCAGAGCAAAGGCTCCCAAGAAACCAAAGATCCTTTCCAATTTGGTCGAGGAAAAGGGGCATAAATTTCTAGAAATTGCCAAACCCCCACAGGACGCAACCCTTGAAGGTTTTGAAATGAGCAGTTATTCCTTTTCTCGTGTTGAACTAGGCAAGGTTACACACGAAGGTGCGAAGAGTGACCTTCAGTCAGCAATGGACATTATGGTCCAAAAATTTGACAAAGAAAAAGAGATGAAAGATTTTTATAAAGCCAAGGTTGAGCAGTTAACGACAGTAATCAGGAGATTCACCATCCCACCTGAGTCAGCAACTCCAGAGGCCTTTTCAGTGGATGATTCAGTTATTCAGAAAGCTGAAAAGACTTATTTAAGGGGAAAAGTAATGGAGGAATATATTGACCGGATACACAATCAAGGAATCTCTCTGCTGTCTGAGGTTGCAGAAAGAACAGGGAAAATGAAGAGATTGAAGGCTCAAGTAGACAGTTTTGTTTCTCTCACCTCTCAAGAGATTAATGGCTTGGAGAAAGATCTCGGGAGATGGAAGGAAATGGAAGGTCTAAAAAAGAGTACCCTGATATCTATCGGAGTTATCCCCAACAAGGATTCATATGTTGAGGTCAAAGAGACGATGATTTTTAGGATCCAGGTACTCAAAGATCTAATTGATGATCTCAAAGCTTTTAAAGAAGCTAGTGATAAAAGTGACCTGAGCTTGTTGAATAAATTAGAAGAGCTACCCTGCGACTTGACCTCTAAGGATCATCAGTTCCTTCCAGTAGATGAAATGATTCAGAATTTTGAAGGGATGATCCATAAGGATTTCAAAGGAGCGTCTTTTTCAATAACTTCGGTTGATAGCATTCTGGATGCTCAGTTGACTCTGGAAAATTTAAGATCCAGGTTAACTGGCCACTATAAAGCCATCACAGCATTAAAAGACGCATTGATCAGAGCAAGGGTCGTCTCCAACCACGCAGTTGCACCGGATAGCATCGGGATCCAGGCATCAATCACCATGTACGATGCTCATCTGAAGAAGTCTAGTGGCAAGAACTGACACTTTCTCTCTTTCTTCTTCTATCCTTATGCATTTCTGTTTTCTACAGAATGCATGCAATTTTGTAAAATGTAATTACGAATAAAATATTTTGGAAAATATCTAAAAGTCAAAGATGAGTCATATTTGACCAAGATATTTTATATTTTATTATTTTTCTGTTTTTGAGGATTTTCTCCCTATATATAGTGGAGACCTCATTTGTAAATGATCTTGGAAAAAATAGAGAGCAAACACTCTGCTAAAATTGAAGCAACTTTTGAGACTTTGTGCTCAGATTTGTAAATCAGATTTTGTCAAATGAATGAGAAGCAAGTGATTTCAGACTTTGTGTTGAAGTTATTTGTGTCATCTAGGAAATAGTTTCTTATGTACTCTTTCCTGATAACCTCTTATTTATCTGACTTAATAAGCAAAGTGAATGTGTTGATATTATCTAAGGGCACTTTTTGAGGGTAGAAGATAGACTTTGTGCTACTTTTACTTTTGAGATTCTTTTATCTTTTGTAGTTTTAGGTGAAGACTTTGTGCTTCACTTCATTCTACGGTTATACTTGTTTCGAATCTGTGGAGAAGCTACGGAAGACTTTGCGCTTGCGTGAGCGTTCTTGTGACTTTGTTACTTCAGGTAATCTCTTGCTCTTCGTTTGATACCATTCCTGAAAGAAGAGGAGTGTTGTTAGCTTTAGACCAGGGATTTTCCTCTTTCGTCCTACATACATTACTTCTGAAAGAAGAGAAGTAGATGCTGTTTTACCACCCCCATGTGTTATTTTCTGCTTAATTATATACATACTTATAGCACGTAAATATTGATAGGGAACCTCCCCTTGATGAGAAGAGAGATTTACCTCGTCCTGATCTGGTAAAGCCACACTCCTCGTGGTGTAAATCTCCCTTATGCTGTGGCTGATATCCCCATTTTACCATCAGTTAGTTGATGACAAAATATTCACCCAACAGTTTTTTGGCGACTCCGCTGGGGACTCAGATGTGCAGTCTGAAACCTCAAGTTTTAGATTGAAGCAGTCCTTACCCTTCTCCATTACGTAATCTGGCGACTCCATTTCATGTCTTACCCATTATCATTTTAGCTTTACCAGTTGCCTTCATTATATTATCTGGTTTGCAAAACCAGAGCTGCTGGGAAGAACGCACATCTTGGAGCCTCAAGCTTCAACTTGAAGTAGTTTCGGTCCCGTTTTTGTTTTAAAAATCTGGCAACCCCACGCTATACCAGAAGTCAGAGATCTAAGGGTGTGGTTGACCCTGTATTTGAATTAGCGCAACAAAGTAATTTTGATCTATTTCCTCCACCTGCTTCTCTTCGACGGTCTAAGAGCTTTCCTCCTAGCGTTGTCAAGTCACCAACACAAGGTAGAACCCTTTTTCTAGCTGTCAATCGCCGCCTACCTATAAACACTCCACCAAGGCTCGTTATCCCACCTTTTCACCCTCTTATCACTATGGCTCAAGGCCCGTGGGGTAATTCCTTCGGCCCTCTTAATTTAACCCCACCTCTGCATGAACTACCTCGTAGCTCTAGAAAAAATTTTCCTAAGTTCTTTGGAGATGGAAAGGTTCATCCCGACGAGCATATCGCTGCTTTCTCCATAGCATGTGGCGTAATTGGTGTCGATTTTGAAGATGTAGCGGTGAGACTTTTTGTAGAGACTTTGCAAGGTGCGGCTGCGGATTGGTTCTATCACTTGCAGGTTGGGTCAGTGACTGACTGGAATACACTAAAGTCTATATTTGAAGCTCGATTTAAGCCCGCTGAAGATGCACATGCTTTGTTAGCTCAGCTAACACAGATGAAAAAAAAAATCCCAGGAACCCATGAGGGATTTCATAGCCAAATTCAACAAGTTGAGGAACCGGATTCCGACTGTGGCTCAGCCCACGCTGGAAAATCTCAAGTGTTTTTTTATCAACTCGTAGCTTCCTGAAGTAAGCTTTCTGTTAAGGTGAGCTGGCCCTATGGACCTAGCATTGACTCAAAATTTGGCTACTGAGATTGAGGATGATCTTATCCTAGCAGGCAAAATCAGGAAAGACTCTGGTAAAAACAAATGCCCCTCACCTACTGAAAGTTCCTCCACAGGCACTACTGATCCTATGGTGCAAAAGTTAACAAATGAACTGATTACTTTAAAGAGACAAACCGCTCAAGGCCCGTCTACCCCTACCTATCGAGATGCACCCAGGAGGACATTTCAGAATCAGCCATATCAAAATAATATTACCCAAACCCAAGGACAATCGAATCGCCTACCTCCCCCTTCAGGGAGATTAGCCATTGAAGCAGCACCTACAAATTCAGCGGTTGGATACTTAGAAACTAAGCACGACCTTTCCTTTCAGCCGCAGCTGGATCAGTCAGGAAGTGCTAACCTCTTTGATGAACAGGATGAGGAATTAGCTGGTGACTCCAGTATCGGTTTCCTAGATTACCAAGATGAAACCGGACAACAAGAGGAAGATTCAAAGGAAGCTTATGCCATCTTTACTAGGTCTCAAAATCAATCGGCTTCACGCACTGACAAAGGGAAAGCAGTTGATGAGCTCCGGCCAGCAATTTCCATTGCCCAACGTGGGACTCCATTACCTCCGCAATCAAAAGATCAGGTGACTCATAAAAAGGTAACTGCTCCCGGCCACTTAATATCTTCCCCTCCTACTACTCAGGCCGGTGAAGAACCTGTCAAGGTCCTTAATGAGGGGATTGCTCCTTTTTCTATTGCAACCACCCTTCAATCATTTGATATTATTGATCATGCTAAAAAAACTAAAATTCAAATGACGGAGATTGAGTATTTGAGAGCTAACCCAGAACAGCTTGATAGGTTAGCAGAATATGTTAAAAATAAAGCTGTCCTCATAGGACAAAATCCTTCAAAGGTTGTTCCAGATCTCCCCAAAGACAAACCAGCCCAAAATAATCTGGTTGTGACACCCCCAGTCGCTCCCGGAAAAATAGAACCTTTTTATGTCTCTCTGCTTATAAATGGTTTCAAACTGAGTAACTGTATTATAGACTCTGGGGCTTCAGATAACGTCATGCCTGCAAAAGTGGCGGATTCCCTCGGCCTGACTTTAACCAAAACTTTTGGGAGGTGTTTTTCCATGGAAAACAAGCAGGTTCCCCTCCTTGGCCAAATAAAAGATGCTCAATACGCTTTTGCAGCTTTTCCCGAAAAGCGAATCAAAATGACAGTTCTAGTGGCCGATGTCCCAGCATCTTACGACATCTTGCTTGGACGGAATTTTTGTAAGGATGTTGGAGGTGAATTGAGCATGGACCTATCAGAGGCTAGGATTCCAGTTCAGGGTGTTATGAAGAAGTTGCTTCCTGAAAAAGAAGCCAGGTACGTAGTTACCCATTCCACAGCACCCGAAGTGCAAATTTTATTCGAGTCATCAGGTATGGGCACTTATTTCTTATCCACCGATGAAATCCACGGCGCCCCGGAGGAAACTCCTATGGATAATGATTTAGGTTCGGTTTCGCCTAGCGCTAGAGGTGGAATGTCAAAACCAAATGAACACACAAATCAACCCTTTCCCCAGAATGGGGAAGTCTGTGGAGAAAAAACCATGTCTGATGAGTTATGGACCTTAGAGTTTGATGGCAGTTGCTCTTCTACTGGATCAGGAGCCGGAGTTGTGTTGGTATCCCCTCAGGGAGAGGTTATCCCTTTTGCTTATAAATTACAATTCAACAATACCAACAACACAGCTGAGTACGAATCCCTTTTGCTTGGACTACAGGCTGCCAAAGACAAAGGCATAAAGAAAATCCATGCCAAAGGGGACGCTGAGTTGATAGTGTATCAGATAAGGAACCTCTATCAGACCAAAAATGAGAGGTTGCACCATTATCGCAATCAAGTATGGGATCAGATTGAGTATTTCGACGCCTTCAATATCTCTGCCGTTTCGAGGGAATTCAATGATCGAGTAGACGCATTGGCTGTCTCTGCAACTCTCCTGATTCCCCATCCTGATTTCAAAGGAGATAAGTATACTATTGAGTTGGTTTTCCGACCAAGTGTACCAGACAATGTTGACCACTGGCAAATATTTAATGACGATGATCAAATCATCGCTTTCTTGGAGTAAAAAGACGCTTTCAAACAATTGTGTTTTGAAGGCTGCGAACCTCGGGAGTATGGACCAACCCCTGAAACTCAGACCCATACAGGTGAAGATTTGCTGCAGCTGAAGGGAAATAAAATTCCCAAAGGTTTAGTTTCCCTAGAGAAGCTGTTTGATGACCATGACCGGTTTGTCAAAAAACAACAAACGAATTCAAGTTCTTCTTCAGATTTTGATCAAATCAACTTGGGGACCAAGTATGACCCTAAGATGGTAAACATTGGGAAATGCTGCACTTCCAAGGAAAGATCTGAGCTTGCTAGTTTACTCTGTCAATATAGGGATGTGTTGGCCTATTCTTATGACGACCTGAAATCTCTCAGGCCACATGATGTCCGTCATGATATCCCCCTGAAAGCCAATTCTGTGCCTTATAAACAGAAATCCAGGCAATATAATCCAAAAATCTCAGATACTATTTTAGCTGAGATACAAAAGATGCTGGATGCTCGGATAATTTTTCCAATCCATCACTCAACATGGGTCGCTAACATAGTACCCGTCAGAAAGAAAAATGGTGAGATCCGAATCTGTGTGGATTTCAGAAATTTGAATCAGCTGTCCTTAAAAGATAACTACCCCCTTCCCATTATGGATCAAGTCCTACAGATGGTAACAGGTTCGGAAATGTTATCAATGCTTGACGGTTTTTTAGGTTATAATCAAGTGGAGGTCGGAAAAGCAGATCAACATAAGACAACATTCACCACACCCTGGGGTACTTTCGCTTATCGCAGGATGCCTTTCGGTCTGATAAATGCAGGGGCTACTTTTCAAAGAGCTATGGATCTCGCTTTCAAAGACATAATGGGAAAATTCATTGTAGTATACTTAGATGATCTGACGGTATTTTCAAAACAGCGTTCTGAGCATGTTCACCATTTACAAAGAGTACTAGAGCGCTGCCGTCAAAATGGCATCTCATTAAACCCAAAGAAATCCGTTTTTGGAGTAACTGAAGGGAAGCTTCTCAGACACGTAGTGTCCCGAGAAGGTATTAGAATTGATTCAAAAAGAGTTAGATCCATTCAGGAACTGACTCTACCTACCAGCAAGACTGCAGTTCATTCTTTCTTTGGAAAGGTCAATTTCCTTAGGAGATTTGTTCCTGAATTCGCCGAGAAAACCCGTCACATTGTCAACATGATGAAGAGCAATGCCACATTTAGATGGACCGTCGAAGGCAAAGCAGCGTTCAAAGAAATTAAAGAAGCAATTGCAGGGGCACCAATCTTGGTCTGTCCAGACTATACCAAAGGTTTCAAAATATATAGTTATGCCTCCGAGCATACACTATCAGCTATTTTGGTTCAGCCCAATTCAGAAAATGCAGAATCTCCTATTTCGTTCATGAGCTGCCCACTCAAAAATCACGAGTTGAAATATTCCCTTATGGAGAAACACGCATACGCCGTGGTCAAGGCTATCAAGCATTTCAGGTTTTATATCCTGAATTCTCACACTGAGGTCCTCGTACCAGATACAACAATAAAATCTATTTTGACTCAGCAGGAGTTCGGCACAAAGAGGGGTAACTGGATTGCCAAAATTCAGGAATTTGATCTGGACATCAAACCAACCAAGCTCATACGGGGATGGGGCCTTTGCCAATTAATCGCCAACAACACTCCAGCGGAATTAGGAAATGAAGAGCAAGATATTGAAAATGTGCCCACAGTTCTCTTTGTCGCTACTACTGATGAGTGGTTTTCTGACATTACTTATTTCCTAACATATGGTGAATGCCCTCCACATCTTTCTTTTAAAGAAAAGCGAAATATTAAATTAAAAGCAGTTGGTTATGTTCTATGGGACCATGGTCTTTACAAAAGAAACCTGGATGGGGCATTTCTTCGTTGTGTCGATAAAGCTCAACAAGAAAGACTTTTAAAATCTTTCCACAATTTGGCCTGTGGAGGACATTTCTCTGCACCGGTGACGGCACACAAGATTCTACGAGCAAGGTACTTTTGGCCTACGCTTTTTCAGGATGCCTATAAATGGGTACGAAAGTGTGAGTCGTGTCAGCAATTTATCGGAAAACCCAAGCTACCTGCTTTTCCCCTCAGGCCGGTTGTGATCGATGAACCGTTCCAGCAGTGGGGTATTGATTTCATCGGTGCAATTAACCCATCTTCAAGCGCCGGACATGATTATGTCCTCACCGTGACAGATTATTTTACTAAGTGGGTGGAGGCCAAACCAACTAAACATGCTACATCTGAAGTAGTATGCACCTTCCTCAAAGAAAATATCATCACTAGGTTTGGAGTTCCACTAAAGATTGTGACGGATAATGTGGCCTGCTTTTCGTCACATGAAATCACTCAATTTTGTTTCCATTATGGGATTACTTTGTCTCACACTTCAGACTATTTTCCCCAGGGGAATGGACAAGCGGAATCAAGTAACAAGAACCTGGTCACCATCATCAGAAAGTTGGTGGACGACAATCAGAGAACATGGCACAAAGCTTTGTATGATGCTTTATGGGCCGACAGGATAACGCCTAAAAGAGCTATAGGTATGTCGCCTTTCTAACTCTTATATGGACGAAATGCTGAAATCCCCATCACCCTTGAACTACCAGCACTCAGGTTAACCAGAGCAATCAAAGATTTGACCTTTGAAGGCTCAGTGGACAAGCGTATCATGTATCTGATGGAGCTGAATGAACAACGAGTTACGGTGGCAGATGGTTGAAAAGCTTCCCCAGAAGCGACTTCATTGAGGAGGTTGGTGACTTAATCACCCTTCTCAGCAGAGTACGGGGCCTCCCGTCTTCTTCGCAATTCCATGAATGGATGTATCCGTTCATAAAGATCATTCTGCAAGGCAAACATGTCATCTTCTGGGGAGAACAGATCAGCAACGCTATTCACGAGCAGCTGACTAAGGTACAAACCTCCTTCAAATTCTACATGACCTCGTACCTGGTCTACATAGCTGCTGCCATGTGATCTTTTCCGGGCCTAACCACAGAGGGGGATAGGAAGACCACCCCGGTCTATTCATACTATCCGCAGCTGACACTTCAAGGCTTGACACGTCATTTTAGGCGAGTGAATGACGCATTCTTTGCCGTATTTCTATGTCTCTTCGATCCTCAACTGGAGCAGAAGAGGATGTCAGACGAGGTTTGGACTATAGTGAACAGTTTTGGCTGCATGTTCCTCCAGTTCCCTACATTTTCTTATCTACGGGTGGGTTTCTTCCAAGGATACCCTTATATGCTCCCTAGATTCCCTTCAGACAGGTTGGTTCTAATGGAGCTTTGCCGACAACTGGCCGTCGTACACTCAAAATAGATGGAGCTTAAGAGACCTGGTTTCAAGTTTCCTATCCAGATTGGCAGATTTTCCATTACTACATCAACTAAAGCCAAGGTTATGGAAACAGAGATGCAGATGGTTACCATCAAACCATTCAAAAGATGGGAAAAATTTGATTACAGAGGAGTTAGGGAGACGATTCGAAGGAAGACTCAGTTTCACGAGCCTATGATTGAGGACATCTGGGTAGATATAAGGACAGCCAAAGAGATAAGAAAGATGGACTATTGCCGCCTCACGCTAGATCAAATAGAGTACCTCGGGCTTGCAGAGATCCCTTCAGGATTGATTGACGATGGAAATATAGTGAACAGCAGATATCTGACAGAGGTCGCTGGTTCTCCTCTTCCTCTGATCAACTGGTCTCAAAAAGAGCTGACTTCTCTAAGAAAGAGATTCGAACCAGTATTGGCTAACACCAATAGTTGGTTGGCAGCAAATAGAATCACCCTTAAAGAATTCATTACAGGGTCGGAGGCCGAATATCAAGCAGAGATGAAGAGAAAGGCAGAAAGCCGAACCAAGAACAAAGACGACGTCCCTTCATCTTCTAGACCTCACAAGCCTAGGATCGTCTTTGTATCCAAGAAACCTAGGTCAGAACAAAAACCTGAAGCAACAGTCGAAGGAACCACAGAACGAAGTCTCGGGATACAGGCAGCTCAACCGATAGGGTCGACAGAACAACTTTCAGAATGACCAGGTGTTGGGTCTCCAACCTCAACGGAGCATGTACGGCCGATCCAGGGTTCCTCTCCTCCTCATCAATCTCCTTCGGTACCCACTTCCCCTATCTCTCCCATTAGCGTTCCATCTTCCGGTGCTGCTTCTCCTTCCAAGGTGGTTTTTGGTGATCCACAAGATCCTTTAGCAGGTTCCCCTCGCTCTTCTGCATCCATTCCAAGTTTATCATCTCCATCTTTCAACCTGCCATCAAGCCCAGTGCCTAATCCTGAATCAACAGTTGACACAGTCTCACCGGTCACTCCAACTACCACTACTGTCACCACTAGTAGCGTGGAGGCCGCTACTGTGACACCAGCAGAAGCAACTATTGTTACAACAGGAACTTCTCTCCCGCCGTGGATGTCTGCTTTCACACCAAAGAGAAAGAAAAGGGCCATCTCCCCAGAAGAATTCGATTTCGGCAAGATTTTGCCGGCCAGAGCAAAGGCTCCCAAGAAACCAAAGATCCTTTCCAAGTTGGTCGAGGAAAAGGGGCAGAAATTTCTGGAAATTGCCAAACCCCCACAGGACGCAACCCTTGAAGGTTTTGAAATGAGCAGTGATTCCTTTTCTCGTGTTGAACTAGGCAAGGTTACACACGAAGGTGCGAAGAGTGACCTTCAGTCAGCAATGGACATTATGGTCCAAAAATTTGACAAAGAAAAAGAGATGAAAGATTTTTATAAAGCCAAGGCTGAGCAGTTAACGGCAGTAATCAGGAGATTCACCATCCCACCTGAGTCAGCAACTCCAGAGGCCTTTTCAGTGGATGATTCAGTTATTCAGAAAGCTGAAAAGACTTATTTAAGGGGAAAAGTAATGGAGGAATATATTGACCGGATACACAATCAAGGAATCTCTCTTCTGTCTGAGGTTGCAGAAAGAACAGGGAAAATGAAGAGATTGAAGGCTCAAGTAGACAGTTTTGTTTCTCTCACCTCTCAAGAGATTAATGGCTTGGAGAAAGATCTCGGGAGATGGAAGGAAATGGAAGGTCTAAAAAAGAGTACCCTGATATCTATCGGAGTTATCCCCAACAAGGATTCATATGTTGAGGTCAAAGAGATGATGATTTTTAGGATCCAGGTACTCAAAGATCTAATTGATGATCTCAAAGCTTTTAAAGAAGCTAGTGATAAAAGTGACCTGAGCTTATTGAACAAATTAGAAGAGCTACCCTGCGACTTGACCTCTAAGGATCATCAATTCCTTCCAGCAGACGAAATGATTCAGAATTTTGAAGGGATGATCCATAAGGATTTCAAAGGAGCATCTTTTTCAATAACTTCGGTTGATAGCATTCTGGATGCTCAGTTGACTCTGGAAAATTTAAGATCCAGGTTAACTGGCCACTATAAAGCCATCACAGCATTAAAAGACGCATTGATCAGAGCAAGGGTCGTCTCCAACCACACAGTTGCACCGGATAGCATCGGGATCCAGGCATCAATCACCATGTACGATGCTCATCTGAAGAAGTCTAGTGGCAAGAACTAACACTTTCTCTCTTTCTTCTTCTATCCTTATGCATTTCTATTTTCTACAGAATGCATGCAATTTTGTAAAATGTAATTACGAATAAAATATTTTGGAAAATATCTAAAAGTCAAAGATGAGTCATCTTTGACCAAGATATTTTATATTTTATTATTTTTCTGTTTTTGAGGATTTTCTCCCTATATATAGTGGAGACCTCATTTGTAAATGATCTTGGAAAAAATAGAGAGCAAACACTCTGCTAAAATTGAAGCAACTTTTGAGACTTTGTGCTCAGATTTGTAAATCAAATTTTGTCAAATGAATGAGAAGCAAGTGATTTCAGACTTTGTGTTGAAGTTATCTGTGTCATCTAGGAAATAGTTTCTTATGTACTCTTTCCTGATAACCTCTTATTTATCTGACTTAATAAGCAAAGTGAATGTGTTGATATTATCTAAGGGCACTTTTTGAGGGTAGAAGATATACTTTGTGCTACTTTTACTTTTGAGATTCTTTTATCTTTTGTAGTTTCAGGTGAAGACTTTGTGCTTCACTTCATTCTACGGTTATACTTGTTCCGAATCTGTGGAGAAGCTACGAAAGACTTTGCGCTTGCGTGAGCGTTCTTGTGACTTTGTTACTTCAGGTAATCTCTTGCTCTTCGTTTGATACCATTCCTGAAAGAAGAGGAGTGTTGTTAGCTTTAGACCAGGGATTTTCCTCTTTCATCCTACATACATTACTTCTGAAAGAAGAGAAGTAGATGCTGTTTTACCACCCCCATGTGTTATTTTCTGCTTAATTATATACATACTTATAGCACGTAAATATTGATAGGGAACCTCCCCTTGATGAGAGGAGAGATTTACCTCGTCTTGATCTGGTAAAGCCACACTCCTCGTGGTGTAAATCTCCCTTATGCTGTGGCTGATATCCCCATTTTACCATCAGTTAGTTGATGACAAAATATTCACCCAACACAATGTACGTGGATAATTATGGTGTGGGCCAATCGGTGGTAAATCTTGAGCACTAAAAAGTGAGTTGTTGGGAGGGGGATAGATGAGATACTAATGCCTAAAAATGGCTTGTGTCTAGGTTACTAGGCACCTTTAGATCATCAAGCACTTGATTTAATATTTCCCTATGTAAAGTAGATGTTTTAAGGAGCTCCATAAGGGAAATTTGGGTGGGGGTATTCTCTAGTTGTTGAATAACATCATAAGACTTAATTGACACATTTGTAGCTTTCTTATAGGTGTTCCTCCTTGGTACAATGAAAGAAGTGGATGGTTGTTGGGATGATGCTACCAGAATGACTATTTTGTTACATCGGGTGGTGATAGTACAATTGGTTGTGGCCAAGTTAATATTTAAATTATGAAATGAAGAGCTATTAGATGTAGGGATCTTACGAAGTTTGATGGTATTACTGTAATGATATGGTACACTATGGTAGTTTGTGAAATTGGAAGAGGATGCCTGACCCTAGTCTCACTGTGGTCTTTGATTCTTTTACTCATGTTTGGGAAGAGGATCTTTATAGATACCTAGTTGTCCATTTCTTGATTCACTGGGGGTAAACTCTCCTTCCAATTCAATATCACCTCCTTTAATCAAATATTGTACATAGTGCATTAGTTGCATATAATTCTCAATATCATGTCCTTTCACCCTATGGAATTTTTAATATTCATCATCATGATACCAATCTAGCTTGGGTTGATGATTATCCATGGGTTGGATTTCTAGCAAAGTAATCATGTTGGCCACAACTAGCTCTTCTAACATAGTCACCAATGGGATCCTCAAACTTGTAAGAGGCCACTTACCTGTATGAGGTCTTGGCTTGCCCCAAAGAACTTTGATGGAAGAACCACATGGTTTTGGTGGGGGCCCTTTCCTTTATATGTTTTGGACATGATGTACTTGTTGTTTAGAGTCAACTACCCCATCTCTGACAACATTCTAATTTTTATGGAAGACCTTGGGTTTGTTTGAAAAGGATTTTTCTATATTTGAGGTGTGCTCATTATGAGAAAATAGCTTAATGGTTCCTTTTTCTATGAGGGCCTTTGAAATTTGCATGCCCTTTTCTATAATCTCATCAAAAGTTTTTGCACACTATAATTTTAGCTAATATTTTAATTCTGCATTCAAGTTGTCTACAAATATTTTGGCCAACTCTTTTTTGGGTAAAATACATCTCAATCTAATTGTTAATGCTTGCCATCAGTGCAAGAAATAGACAAGGCTTTCCCAGTTTCTTTGCTTTGTGTTGTAGAGGTCAATAATGGATATATCATGCTCAATGTTAAAAGATAAATGTCTAACAAATTGTTTTTTAATTCTCCAAAGCTTGATATTGACCCCTTAGGAAGGTGCATGAACCATTCTAGTGCTGGTTCTGTTAGACTTTTAGGGAAGAGCCTTAATAGATAAACATCTTAATAGGCTACTTCATGACAAGTGACATAAAATTCTTGTACATGATCCCTTAGATCTCCTTTTCCCCTATATTTCTCAAATTTTATAACCTCAAAATGTGAGGGGAATGAGATTTGTAGAATGTTGATATCCAAGGGCGATGAGCAAAAACCCTCATATTTGTATTTAAGGGATTGGGACCTAAGTTCCACTTGTTGAAGGGTTTTCTTCATCATCTTCCACTATTGGGGGAAGGCAGGATCCCTAAGAGGATTGATGGTTTGGTTATGGCATCCTTGCGGAGTATGGGTATGATGGTCATTATTGGTGGTATGATTAGAATGGCTATTTTTGTTGACATTGTTAGGATTTTGGGCATCATGGGAGGTGTTGGTATTATTAAATTGTCAGGATAGTGGGTGTTGATTTTGAAGGAGGAGGTTGATTTGTTATGTAAGCTAATATAAATGATCCTTAATGGTATCCTATCTTATGTTAGCCTTAACACAGTGATTAACAAGCACTGTTTGTTGGTCTCTTTCATCCAAAAACCCATGGTCCACTTCTTGATGAATATTTTGTTGTGGGGATTCAGATGGGCAGATGATATTATTTAGGTAGGTGTGGTCATAATTAGGGGGTAAGGTGCCCTAGATTTTTATACTTCGAGCCAACACTTCATCATGGTTTCATATAGGTATTGGTCGATGAGATGACAGACATCATAATTATTGAGGAGGTTATTTCTCTCATTGTTTGGTTGAGGTTTTGGGATGTCACTATGAAAGTCCTCATATTCCTTATTTGGGTCAATGATTTTCCCCTTAGTATTGTCATCTTGATTTGAGCCTTGTCCTAGGTAGAATCGAGCTTGGGTTTGGATAACCATGGTGATAGAGGATGAAATGTGATGAGGTGTGATTAAGGGTATTTTAAATATAAGCCTTGGTTTAAAATATTAGACTACTAATGGTCAAATGGAGAATATTGATTGATAAGGTAACTAGAAATTATCAAGAAATAAAGATCTTTCAAGAGATCAATCTAGAAAAAGATAAAAGAGGATGGTGGGATCACATATCTTTGTCAACTATCAAGTGGACAAATTGATGTGTGCTAGGGTAAAAAGACACTAGATAGGGATACAGGATAGTGATGGGTGCTAGATTGATACCTTATAAGGGTATGTTCAATAATAATTTCAAGTTGTGATAGGATGATTAATGATATGTGGGAAGTAAGTGACCACCAATAGTTTAATCCTTTGTCCTTAACTAATATGTAAAAGGGTGATGGGAGAAGTGAATGGTGATATATGAGATGTGATGGAAGAATGTAGGGACAAGGGCTACTATTTCAAGATAATTGAATGAAGTGATAAAGTGATGGCTACACACAATGAGGGATTGGTAAGAACAATATGGAGATATATATGGGTATGGATGAACAATCTAAGGAGGATGGGATAAGATGGAAGAGATAGATATGATATATAGACAAATGGGTGTGGATTTATTAAAAGGATAGATAATTGGATATAACTCAAGGATGAAAAATAAAAAGAGGATGGTACTAAATGGATGACAAATGTAAAAGGTGTGATTATGATATGTGGGATATGGAAGTGTGATGATATGAGAATATAAAAATGAGGCTAGGATATATGATGTGACAAAAGTATGGTGATAATGAGATGGATGAGGTGAGGACCCAGTTAAAAGGGGGATATTTATATTGATACAATGAATATGCAAGTAAAATGATAATGGGATAAGAATGAGTAGCTTAGGTGAAATGGGATACTATGATGGAAATAGATAAAGTGAAAGATGGATCACCAAATGGGAGGTGGATATGGTGTGGAGGATATGAGGATGTATTATATATTAAGGGTACTAATATGGGGTAAATACGATATGATACAAAAAGGTAGGTGGTTTTGGTACAGGTGTGATGGGATAGAGTAGATAGAATATGGTTGTTGTAAAAATGGATAAGATAAGGACAAGGTAAGATGGGTTATATGATTATTATGGATATATAATGGGGGTGTATGGATGGCTATGAGAGGATATAATGCTAGGAATAAGTGTGGATAATGTGTGGGAATGACTAAGAAGTGTATATGAATGTACGTGGGAAAGTGTAAGGTGATATTCAAAGAGAATATGGATAGAAGAAAGATAGATGTGGAGGGTGGACCAAATATATGTAATGAGTTGTGTGGTGGTGAGATGATATAAGGGTAATATAGATGGGAGGATGACCAATAGATGGACTATATGGATAAATAAAATATGATGACTTATGAAGGAAGGGGGTGGGATGATATAAACACAAGATGGGTGATAGAACATAATAACTATATGAGGCTATGGATGATGGATATAGAGGAAATAAAAGAGAATGGATCACTATATGGGGGATTTTAATGAGATATATAGATGAGATGGTCAATACAAGAAAAAATGGGGAAAGAATGTGTTATGGAGGTGAATAAATATACAAGGATGTGAAAAAATTATTAAATATGATGGGACAAATATAGATGAGAAAAGGATGGATTAAATTATGATAAAGAAATATGTAAGAAGATGATTGGTGCTAAGTGAGATGGATCTTATAAGGTGTGGATAGGATAAGGAATTGAAGATGGTATGGATAGAAGGATATGGGGAATGTGATAGTCAAAAGGGACATGATAAAAGGGGTAGTGGATGCTAAGTGATATGGGATGTGTGTAGACTCAAAAGGGGGACTACGTGTGGGATGATGAAATGATATAGTGTGATGATGAGTATGGGTATATGGTGGTCAAAATATTGGTCAAAATATAGGAAGAAGGATGATCATTAGAACAAGTGTGGGAAATGATATGTGGACTAAGATAAATGTGATGGAATGGAAAAAAGAGATGATGTAATATAGATATTCAAGACAGGATGATGATGGAATGAAGGAATGAGATGAAGAGATAGTGATGGGAAAATGGAAGTGATCCTATAGGTTTCTAAGGTGTGCACACAAAAAGTATGGGTGTGGCTGACTCAGCTATCAAACAAAATAGGTCTCATCACAACACACAAACAATCATGTACCCTAATTATTAAATTTCATGAGAGTATAACACAATGTCCACACCATATAATGGATACACAAGTGAGGTGGTAGGCTGGTGACCCATTACAGAATCGACCAAACCCTCTTAACCTTGCTTGCACTTGATGGTAATTTGAGCGTTGTTCTTGACGTTGGCAGTGGAACACTTGTTACATCTGTAGTCCCCTATTCTGAGGTTTACACAAGGCTCTATCGGATTCCCTTATATACACAATGTTACATTGGGGCCCAAGTCTATGTAGGAGGATTTTTGTTTGCCTTAGGTATATGGACTTAATTGTTCCTCACTCTATGGAACCCTTTATGGGGAATTTTGTTTAGGCCATAATGACAAGCTCTCTTGATTATTATACTCTACCAACACATGGAGTGTGATTAGCATGAGGTGGTGAAATCTATGACACTAATCCCCAAAGACTAAGTCATGTGCATGGTGATGAAATCCACGTCATGTGCTATCCTAAGGGAGGGATTAAAAAAACAAGCAAGCTCATGATACAATTAATTAACTGATTCTAATTACCTATGTGAGCTTCACATGATATGATAAATTATGTACAAGTGATAGACACTCACACAATAGTCAAGCAAGAAGACAATGATTTATTCAAATCTCAATGTAACAACTATGATAAATATTAAACAAGTTAATCAAAATATCACCCCTCCTTACAAACACGAAAGTTAGAAATCAATAGGGGTGCCTTAGAAAGTTCTCCAAGGCCTACAAAAAATATTAGTTATCTAAATTCTACAATCCCACAAGTACACAGGGAAATATCACAACCAAAATAATCAATACCACTACTAGGATGCAATACCGTTAATAACTAATGGCAACATTATCTGTAATATCATTAATAGAATCAATAAAACCATAACTTATCACTAGATTTAAATAGTGATATTATGTCTTAAATTAATTTCACCTATCTATCCTAATAAGTCTAAAACAAGCCTATAGATTATAAAACAATTACAAGGCCTTGTTTTTAATATAATTAATGATGATTAAAGGAATATAAAAAAGCCTAAACTAATCCTAAATATGTTATCCTACAATATCACTACTCTGAGTGGCAATCTCGTTATTTCTAGGTCAATACCACGATTATGGAAGTAGCAGTATTGCTAGTGTTAACCAAATCAGTAATAATGAGATGTCAGTAGCTTATTTCAATCTTGATAGACCCTAAAAAATATAATTTTCCTTTGTAAGACAATACTTAGACACCCAAATGATAGCAAGTAAAACACAATGAAGGATTTTTGCTAAGGTTAATTATGGACAAAAAGATGATTATTTGACAAAAGGTGATACTTCAAAACTTATAGCCTCCTATATCCTAATTTTTTTACAAAACAAAGGCTAGGTGCAATACTAATAGAGAATCAAAGGTTGGTAGGGGAAGAACTTTACTAGTTTTTGATGATCAAACAATACCACTACTAGGAACAATAATACTGCTACTTATAGGGCAATACTGCTATTCCAAAAGTCATAGGATTGTCGAGGTTAAATAAAAGCTTCTTATTTATTCTAAGGTGATGTTCTTAGCTTCTTTCCTACACACAGTTTGAACAACAGAGGGAAAACAACCTATAGAAACATATAATGATAAAAAACAACAAATAATATTATTCCCACAACTATTTATTGCAATATTGCTACTAGAATCTATGTTACTGCTATTATCAAGGTGATATTATGACTTTTAGAGTGGAGAGATTGTTGGATATAGGTGAATAGCTTTGTTTTATTCTTTAGAGGTTACGTCTTACCCTGCACAACACAAACAACACACCTACATAAATATTTCACAGTTAGTTTAATAGATGCCAAAATGTAAGATTCTTAGCAGAGACCACATTACCTCCACTAGAATCGATGATACCGATACTAGCATGGTAATACCATGACTAGACAAATATCAGAATTGTTCAAACCTAAAAACCTACTTAAACCCCTAATTGCTAATGGCTAAGCTACAATACTACGATTAGTAATGATGATATTATTATTGCAATACCATGATTTACAAGGCAATATCACTATTTCTTGAATCACATGGAAAAACCAAAATTCGTGCTTGTTTTCACTTCTAGTTGGCCCTGCAATCACTTAAAATGCTTCCAAAAAGATTGTTAACCTAAATAAGGGAGGCTTGTCCCACTGTGGTTACCAAAATATACACCAAATTTGAGATTTAAGAAAATATTATCAAAATTATAATGCAAACCCAAAATTAATGACATCAATAAAAATAGATAGAAAAGGTAAATTAGAATGATTAAAACACTTTTAACATCATTTTTACCTTCTCATAGCTCCATTTCAAGACTTGAGATTCCAATGCTTGAGCTAGTAGACTTGAGATGTTGGATTGCTTGTGATAGCTTGATAATGGCTTCCTTGAGGCAAGATGGATATGAATTTTGCTTAGATTTGCTTGATGAGTGAGTTAATGGCTTATGCACTTGATCATTGACTTCTTCATTAACTTGAGCAAGGAGGAGTGTCTTAGTTTTATAGGTTAATGGAGGAAGATCTTATGGTCTGAATTTGAATTTGGGCCATTAAGATCTAGGGTGGAAGATTTTCCATGGAATCCTCTAGAATAGAGAATTCTAGAGGAGAAAGGCTAAAATGGAGATATTTATAGAATTCTCCAATACTAGAAATCTCTTCCTAGGGTTTTAGGGGTTTAGGAGAGGCTAGCATAGGGTGGTGGAGGGTAGTTGGTATTTTCTTAAATTTTAAATTTGCTAGTGGAATTAGGGAGTAGGCTAGTAGTTAAAAGGTTTTGTTAGGCATTTAATGATGGGATTAATTGATTTTTAGGATAGGATAAAGGTTACATGGGATATTGGTATGGGTATGGGATTTAGGCCAAGGGGTTATTGTGACTAGGAAATAGGCAATTTTTATGCTAAATTAATGGGAATTAGTATGATTAGTAGGGTGAACACATTTTAGTGCATATAGTTTCAAACAAGTCTAAACTAGGTCTAAAGAAATAAAAGTTGCTAGGTCTTTTGGAAAATAAGGCACAAAAGCTAGGCTCAAAACATGTGTTACAAGGTCTTTTATAAAAGGCACAAAAGCTGGGATTTAAACAAAATAAGGTCTAAAAGATATTTAATCTTGTTAGGGGTGGTGGGAATCCAAGAACAAACACACCTGTTCTAATTCCACCTGTTAGGATCTTGCTCCTCAGAAAGAGCACAATATGATTACCAAATATAAGCAATTGAATATGCGAAAATAACCAGAAACACAAGTAACTAGAATTCACCAATAGCACAGAATATGAGAGACAATACACTATCTTGTATTAACACTTTACAGAAAAGAATACAACAAAGAGCCGCCACACTCTTCTACCTTACAGAGGTTTCCCATGCCTCAAGTGTATAGTAATTCTTCTCACACACACTCTCCTACACAAAAAATGGTCCCAACAACCAACTCACACACAGAATTGGTGTTCACCTCACCAACCAGTCAGTAATAACCCTGCCGGTACACCAAGCACTCTATAGCACTTCAAGCTGATCTCTCATGAACATGCAACTTGCAGTTCAAAGACCAAACTCACATGTAGATCCCCTATGAGCTTGCAACAACCTGCAACTCAATGATCTTACAACCAGAAGGAACTCTTCCTTTCTATCACATACATAAACAATACATGCCAATGGGTCTATAAATAGATCCCTAACTTAAACAATAACTCAGACTCTTAATTTAGACAATTATCCTCACAGCCCAAGACTCTGGCTGGTCTTAACATGCAAACTCTTCGTTCACTTAACTAACTGTCTGTGAAACGAGCAGTTCTGGAACACACAGGCGACCGACGTCGGTCCCTGCTTGTCTGGTTCTGTCGACGTCGACCGACTCCCTGCCATCACCGGTGGCCTTCTACACTGGTCTCGATCGACGTCGGTCCTGCTGCCGACGCTGGTGCTCCTGGATCTCAGCAACCTTCTGTTCCTCAGTTTGCAAAGGGTTGAAGCTTTTAGCTCCACAAGCTAACAATCTCCCACTTGGAGATACACAACTGCAACCTATACCTGTACCTGTACTCTATCTAGTTTGTTCCCTTGGCTTTGTATCCCTCCTTAAGATCACTCTTGAAGACCAACCACCACAAGTCCTGTAGTGCAAAACCTATCATCCAAATTACCTGCCACATCCACATCTACAACCATGTAGAAAAAGAACTTGACCCTGCATAGCATGTGCACCTACTGCTGGTCCAACTGAACTGCCCTTCAGCATTACTTCCCCGGATTGACTCCAAACTTGTGACAACTCCCACTGCTTGGGAAAACTCAAGTTTAGTACATACCATGCACTCAACCTCATTATGTGAATCAAGACACCTGTTCTATGAACTGTCTAACCATCGACGTGCTAACCGGTCTCACACAATCATCCTAAAACAAAGTCAACAAGACCTCCATGTCTCTAGAACACACTCATGCCAAAGAATCTTGCTGCTCCCAGATTCTCCATGACACACCCCTGAACTAGCTTTACCTTTAGTTCAGCAATACCTGTATATGTAACCCTGCAACAAGCATATCATATAGAAATAAAATTATGTAGCTAATATTATCCAACCTGGTAAAGAGAAACACAATGATCAAACCTCCATTGCCCTGCAGCTAATACAAGATCATATACCCTGATCTTCCATCTCACGTATCCATTTCCGCTCTTCTTCATCCTAAACATCCATTCATCTCTCAATGCTTACTTCCAGCTGGCAACTCTACCCAAAACACCTGTTTGGTTCTCCTCCAAGGAATCACATCCTAATCCATGCCAAGCTCCCACTATTTCTTGGATCTACCTATTCTGCTTCTTTAACAACTTCCTGGTCCTATGCCATAAGTGAGAAACAAGTAGTGTAAAGAAGGGAAATGACGAATTTAAGAACTTACTTACACCTTCAGTCCTCCATATGGGCGCTTGAGACTCCATGACAACTCGCTGTCCACCCAAAATTTGTCTCAGTGACCGATGCCGGTCACATCTCAGTCTACAGCCAACCGATGTCGATTCCCTGTGACTGCCACCTTACCGACGTCGGTTTCCCCTGGCTGACGCCGGTCTCTGTCTACCCCGAGTCACCGACGTCAGGCTGCACATAGCCGACGTCGGTCCTTGTCTGGACACCGACGCCAGTTTTCTTGTCGACGTCGGTCTCTGTGTTTTTCTAGTGAGACCCGACTTTTTCTCGTGAGCTCCTTTTGGATCAAACCCTTGTCCAAATCACCCTTGATCTGCTCAGAATTCCTCTGCACCTTGTGCTGAACTCTGTTCGTCACTTTCTCCTTGAAAACCAAGGCTTTCCTGTTCTTGTCACTAACATCAGATTCCTCAAGAAACGTCACTTTCTTCTTCTGCATACAGAAACCACGATCCATGCCTTCCAATTCTGAAAGCATACTCTTTGACTCAAGAACAAGCATCTCCTTCTTATCTATGTGACCAAGCCTATTAAGCCACATCTCTGAATCTACAGCTGAAGTAGATAACCCAGAAAGAGAATCAGTAATACAAGTAGATAGATAAAGCGTACCTACTTTCTTACCTCTAGCTACAACAAGTGTACCCTTGGTAACCTTCCAAGAGTCTGCTGTGAGAGTTACTGTGTAACCCTCATCACCCAAACTTCTAAAAGAAATCAAATTCCGCTTCAAAACTGGGACATGCATGACCTCCTTTAACACCCATGTGTCACTTGTCTGCAATTTCAGCTTCACTTTGCCTTTGCCAACAATCTGACAAGGCTTACCATCCCTTACACAAATTTCTCCAAAGTCTCCCCGGACATACTCATGAAAAAATTCCCTATGTGGGGATGCATGAAAAGAGGCACCAGAATCTAAAACCCAAGATTCTACTTTATCCAAAGAACATACCAGAGCATCCTGTGTAACGTAATCCGCAACATCTGCTTCTTCTCCATGTCCTTCATGCTGATCTTCACCCGATCTACAATCTCTCTTTAAGTGCCCTTGCTTTCCACATTTCCAGCAGGTTATTCTGC
Organism: Torreya grandis; assembly: GCA_037957365.1. Taxonomy (NCBI): domain Eukaryota; kingdom Viridiplantae; phylum Streptophyta; class Pinopsida; order Cupressales; family Taxaceae; genus Torreya; species Torreya grandis. The sequence continues at coordinate 774,943 of JARHVA010005379.1, read as the reverse complement.
CATACCTGGACTTGGATCTTCTGCCTATCTTTGACCTTGATCTCCCACGCTCTATCTTCTCTCTTGGCCTTCCTCTTCCTTCAACACTCAAATCATCTCCAGATGATTCACCTATGCTTTTCCTGCGTATCTCTTCATTCAAGATCACACTCACAACATCATCCACTTTTAAGACTTTTGAAGGAGACACAGTATTAGAAACTGCCATTACCAAACCTTCCCAACTTTTAGGTAATGAACACAAGATTAAGAGAGCTCTAATTTCATCATCAAATACAATATTGACTGAACTTAACTGGTTTACCAAACCATGGAAATCACTAAGATGGCTATGAACAGATCCACCTTCCAACATTTGCAAATTAAATAAATGCTTCATAAGAAATACCTTATTAGAAGCTGAGGGTTTTTCATACAAATTTGCCAAAGATTTCATCAACTCCATTGTTGTCTTACACTATGATAAGTTGGAAATCACAGATGATTCAAGACTCAATCTAATAGATCCCAGAGCCTTCCGATCAAGAACCTCCCATTCTTCATCCTTCATATCCAAGGGTTTGCTAGCAACCCCACCCAACGATAAGTACAAATCTTTCTAATACAGATAGTCCTCAATCTGCATCCTCCATAATTGGTAGTTCTTGCCATTAAACTTTTCCATTCGTAGCTGACTATTTTCTGCCATTGCTCAACTCCCACTCAAACAGAAACCCTGTGAGTAACCTGTAATCAAAACACACTACCCAGATCTAAACCAATCTGTTAGTATCCCAACCTGGCTCTGATACCACTTGTTAGGGGTGGTGGGAATCCAAGAACAAACACACCTGTTCTAATTCCACCTGTTAGGATCTTGCTCCTTAGAAAGAGCACAGTATGATTACCAAATATAAGCAATTGAATATGCGGAAATAACCAGAAACACAAGTAACTAGAATTCACCAATAGCACAGAATATGAGAGACAATACACTATCTTGTATTAACACTTTACAGAAAAGAATACAACAAAGAGCCGCCACACTCTTCCACATCACAAGATATCAAAAAGGCATAATAAAGATCCAAAACACATGTTATGATAGCAGAATCGCATGAGGCATGTTAAATAAAACAATTTGTAAGAGTCTAAATCTCACACTTAGCAAATACATAATTAGATCAACATGAGAATCAACCATTTCAAATACATCAACCATGATCATAATTGAAATAAATTACAAGATATCTAAATCAAATAGTTATCAAAATCATATTATACTATTGTAGTGTGTACATGGTTCATAGTATTCGTTCTATCATCCCCCAACACCTCCATCTACTCCACCCTCTATGACGATGTTCTCCCTCCATCATAGTCTGAAGGATAGATCTATCTTGTATCCACCTCTAAATAGTAAAGGTAATTATATTGAATCAATATAAAATCCATAATATATTGTTGTATTAAACTAAATAAACATGATCATCATGTACATAACATACAAGTACATCTAACTCAATTAGTTAATGATCATACATATAAGCTCATATAACTGTCCATATATCAGTATATAAAATCTAACTTAACCAAAAAAGTAATTATACAACTAATAACCATAAAATCTACTAATCAGCATGTTATCAAGCCTAGAGAGGAATCAGGATGTGACATCTTCCCCCTTAAATCTGGTCATCATCTCAATGACACTTATTCCAACATAAGTTCTAAAAGTAAACATTATTTAGTAGAAAATTAAATAATATCCAATAACATATTAAGTAAAAAAATATGGAAATATCCTATAAATCTCATCATAATCCTCCCAAGTGGCACTATCTTCATAATATTGGTCCCATTAGACCTTACACTATGACACTTCTCTATTACACAAATTGAGTTTGCAAGTGTCAATTATTCTTATTGGTTCTACTGTAACCACCCTAGGATCTAGAACCTATAAATCATTCTAATCCAATACATGAGAAGGATTAGAAACATACTTTTTGATATAAGACACATGGAAAACATTATGTAAACTATCTAGAGCTAGTGGCAAAGCAAACCTATATGCTATAGGTTTGATCACTTCTAGAACTTTGAAGGGTCCCACATATCTTTATGAAAGCTTCATTTATTTACCAAACTTAATCATTTTTTTATGAGGCTTAACCTAAAAAGATACTTTATCACCAATAGAAAACTGTCTTATTGTTCTTTTTGGATTAGCATAACTTTTGTCTATCATTGGCCTCAACCAATCTTTGCTTGATTATCCTAACTTGGTATTCCATCTCCACAAGAATTTTAGGTCCAAAGACTACTACATCTTCTAAACTTTCCTAAATTATTGGTATGATTTATTTTAAGTGAACTCAACCAATTTAAATTACTCCTCCAACTTTTATTATTGATCCATGCAATACATTCAAAGGGGATCTTCTAAAACATAGTTAACCCTCTATGTTTGTCTATCCATTTATGGGTGATATACAGTACCAAAATTCAATTATGTGCCCAAAGCTCAATTTAATTCAATAAAATTCTATAAGTCATCTCATATCTTGATCAAAAATTATCTTTTATAGAAATCCATGAAATTGGTACACCTCTTTCATGAATCTCTTCGCAAGCATAGGTGCATCATTAATCCAATTACCTGGTATGAAGTGAGGTACCTTAATTAGTTTATCCAAAAATATCATATCATGTTGGTTACATTATAATGGAAAACCTTAAACAAAGTCCATGTTAATTACCTTCCACTTCCATTCTAGTATATCATGATGATATAACAATCTTGATGGATGTACATGCTCAGTTTTCACATGTTGACATTCTAAAAAATGAGATACAAAATTTGATACATATTTTTTAATCCCTTTCTAAAAATAGAGAGGTCTTATATCAGCCATGAGATTAGTTACTCCAAGATGTCCTAATTATAGGGCATTGTTTAATTCCTTTAGCATTATTCTCCTCAAATTCTCTCTATTAGGTACATACATCTTACTGATGTATCTCAAAATACCATCACTCTCGAACTTGAATCCTTTAAACTTGGGATTTTGAGTATCTTCTAGTAATTATTTCTTAACCTACTCATAGAATTCATCTCTAGGGGAGAATTTAATTACCTGATCATAGAAAGTACTATTGATAGTAGCCAAGGTTGTTATGTACCTTTTATGACTTAGGGCATCTACAACTCTATTTTCCTTTCCCTTGATATAGTTAATATCAAAATCATAATTAGATAAGAATTATAACCAATGTCTTTGACATACATTCAAGTTTGGTTGGGTAAAGAAATACTTGAGTCCTAATTTATCAGTCTTGAGCTCAAATGGTTTCTCTAATATATAATGCCTCCAAACTTGCAAGGCATGCACTATTACAGTAAGTTTTATATCATGAGGGGCATAACTCACCTCATAAGGATTAATTTTATGGACTCATATTATACAACTAAACCATATTGCATAATAAATCCTCCAAGTCCATCCCCATATGCATTTATGATTACTGAGAATTGACCATTAGGATCAAGAACTCTTAGCATAGGTGCTAAAGTAAGCCTCATTTTTAGCTCCTAAAAGGCTTTTTTGCACTTGTCAAACCAAACAAAACTTTGATTCTTATACTAAAGAGAGGTAATTGGGTTATCTATTTGTGATAAATTTGAAATAAATTTCCTATAATAACCTACTAATCCCATAAAAATCTTCACCTCATACACATTTTTAGGCATTGGTCAATCCATTATGGTTCTTATCTTTGTTGGATCAACTAAAATTTTATCTACAAAGATAATGTGTCTAAAATATTATAATTTCCTTTATAAAAATGTACTTTTGGATAACTTACCATAAAGTTTGTGCTTCCACAACCATTTCAAAACCAATTATATATGTTGAAGATGTTCTTCCTCATTCTTAGAATATATGAAGATATCATCTAGGAAAATTAACACAAAGTGGTCCAGATAATCCTTGAACACACTATTCATGAGATTCATAAATGTTTCCAAAGCATTTTTTAACCCAAAAGGTAACACTATGAATTCTTAGTGCCCATACCAAGTTTTGAATGTCATTTTAGGAATATCATCATCTTGGAATCTTAGCTGATGATACCTTATTTGAAGATCAATCTTGGAAAAAATTGTTGCCCCTCGTATCTGATCAAAGAGATCATCAATGCAAGGTAATGGATACCTATTCTTTATTATCACCTTTTTTAACCTCTTATAATCAATACACAAGTGAATATTACCATCCTTCTTCTTAATGAACACCATTGGTACACCTCATGATGACACACTTAGTCAGATCAACTCCTTTAATAATAAATCCTAAAGTTCAGATTTTAACTCAACCAATTTTTTAGTTGTCATCATCTATGGTGCCTTATATTATAGTTCAGATCTAGATATTATATCAATCAAGAAATCAAACTCATGTTTGGGTGGTAATCCCAGTAATTCTTCTAGAAACACATCTTGAAAGTTCCTAAGAAAAAGATAATCCAAAATGGTTGGTTCCTTGTATCCTTCCATCTCATTTATTTTTATAATAAATACCTGAAATCCTTTCCTTTGAGCCTTCTTAAGTTGAATTATATAAACTTGCATAATCTTTAACTCTCTTTTCTCACCTTGAAGCTATGTCTGATTTCCAAAATCATCTTGACACTTTACCTTTTTGAGATAGAAATCAACCTTAGATTTATGCTTCTCAAGCCAATTTACTCTTAGGATCACATCATATGACCCTAATGGTGTAACATACAAATTTACTATTATAGTGAATTCAAGTAACCAAATCCTAGCTTCTACTAGACAATTATTAACCTTAACCTTAGATTTAATTCCATATTGTGTTGACCATGCATTTGCCATAATTCTAGTTTTTATATATAACTTATTAAGAATTATATGAGTAATAAAACATTTAGTAGCCTCAGTGTCAATCAAAATTAAACTTTGATGATCAAAAAAATACCTATCGGTTCAATAAGAGAAGTTTGGAACACAGCTTGATGATTGTTAATAACTACATGAATCCTCTATTAAAAAGTTCTATGTTGTGAAGCAGAACCTTTTTTCTTTCCATCTGATTTAGCTTGAGTACACTCTCTAGCATACTTATCACCTCTACAAATGAAGAATCTACCAAGTGGTCCTCCCCTATATGACTATCAGTTCCCTTTGAAATGTCCCTTGAAACCATTTCTAGATTTCTTGCTTCTTGAGTTATTACTGAACTTAGCATTTTGGTTCTTAAAATAATTCTTAGAGTCTCCACTCATCTTCCAATTCTTCTTTTTGAAAGTTTTTTTAGGAGCTCCAAAATTTTTATTGAATTTATCTCTAACCTAAGCAATATATTTTAGTTTATGCTCCTTCTTAACTACCTTCTCAAAGACATGATCCATGGTAGATGGCCCATGCACGTCCATGTCACAACCAATTTGGGGTTTTAATTATATTATGATCTTCCTAATTTGAAACCTCTCATATATATGATATTAAGGTATATACTTTAGAATCTTAGTGAATTACTCCCAGTATTCATTCATAAAAAGATCTCCTTACTTAAGATTCTAAAAATCCATTAGTTTTTTTATCAAAATATAGTTGAGAAAGCCATTGTGACTTGAACAATGACACAAATTGCTCCCAAGTGGTGGTGGTGGTAGAGTTGAGGTTCATCTCAAACTTTTTGTTTGTATACCATGTTGTTGATTCTTCATCAAGTTGATATGCTCTCCAAACTACTTTAGTAACTTTAGAGTAATTTTGAATCTCAGAATACTTTTTCATATTTGTTATCCATGCTTTAGCTCCATCTCCTAAAATATTTCCATTGAATTTGGGTGGAATCACCTTAATCATATCTTATTTCAACTCTACAGCTACTTTAGCTCTCACATCTTATGTCACTTCCTCATACCTCTACTATTGAGTATTTTCCTGCTCAGTAAGATACTCTTCAGGTTCTTTAATGGGGGCCATCAATCCCCTTAATTTAATAATGTCAATTTAGGGTTGATGTTTGAAGGCAATATATAATAGGAGAAAGATATATCTATAAAATAGTACCTTATACCAAAATATACAATTGCACAATTGAAAAACACTCTTGCATAAATTAAATCACACATGCATGAAATTAAATCACATTTGTAAGAAAGTAAATTATTGAATTGAAAAGAAATGATAAATAAATAAGACACCTATAGGTTCACAACAAAGTGTTAAAATGAATAATTATAGACACAAAGAAATAAAATAAAAATTTACAATAAAATGATAATTACATAACACAGTTATAAACAAAAATACATTGATCCATCTTCCTTAGAATGAGTGGCAAGATCATTTCTTGGAATAAGATTTATTTAGAACACAAGATTTAGAATAGATTACTCAAAATGATGGAGAGAAAATTATATTGATTGATTACATTTAGATGTGGAAGGTTAAATTTATAATATCATGCTTCTAACCAACAACTATTTTAGGATTAACAACATAGATATTCTAACATATCTCAATCTCCATAAAATATGAAAAGATATATTTATTATAAGAATACAACATAATCTCATTCTCTAAAAAATATAGATAGAGTTATTTATTAGAATAAAAGTATACAAATCTATATTTAGATACAATCTATGAATGGAAAGTCCATATATAAAAATCTATTATAGAAAGATTAGAAATAGAAATAATTCTTATGATAGCTAGAAATGATATTGGCCATCTTAGAATGGATAAAGTAATCATTAAAATGCCTTGAAATGCTTTCTAAATGAGTTTGTGGTGGCTTTATTATTGTCTAAATCAATTCTATCAAAGTTTATATAAAGTTTATGAAATTCTATAGCTCACCTATGTAATTCCATAGCTCGCCTATAGAATTCCATAACTCATCTATAGGAATTTGTAGCTCACTTGTGACTCACCTGTAAAAGTCGATAACTTGTCTATATAAGTATGCAGCTCACCTATGGAAGTTTGTATCTCACATGTGGAAGTATATATATTACCTCTGGAAGTCTATAGCTATAGATTAGGTGAGTTCATATCGACTAAGTGAGTCCATAGATATAGACTGGGTGAGTTTATAGCTACTAAGTGAGTTCATAGATGTAGATTAGGTGAATTTGTAGCTACTGGGAGAGTCCATATTTGTAAATTGGGTGAGTCTATAGCTACTGGTCAAGTTAGTAGTTTGACCAAAATACTATATATTATTTAGGATCTACTATAAAAGACACTAAAACTACTCCAATATTATTCTTGAAATGGTTGCTCTTCATACTCCATCTTTTCTAACTTAGTATGGACTACATATGCACATATTGACATATTTTTCTTGATAATCATTAGAAATAGATAAAAAATAGATAATAATGAATTCTAAATAAATAACCATGATATATACTTTCTATTTTATTATGAATAAATTATAAGTTCAAAAAATACATTTAGATCCACTTCTTATGCAAGAAAAGGATGCTATTTTAAGGATATAATGAGCCATTTTTAGTGTTCATTATCTAATGTAGGGGCATCTTCAAAAAGCCTCCATTTTAAGTTTTTATAGTAAGTAGGAGTCTTATAGAATATTTTTGTCTTATTTAATATTCTTATAAGTTTTCAAATTTTGAATTATGGCTTGAAATGAATTTTCCCACCATTTTAAAAATTTCAATTTTGGAACTCTTTTGTATGGTTTTGGTCATGATGAAGGGATTCCCATGTTTCAGTCCTTTATGAGGGTGATCAAAAGAGGTAAATATCACCATGGTACATGTTAAGTACTTAATAAGTCATTTTGATATATATATTAGTGGTTTAGTTTGTTAAGACTCTCCTTAATGTACTTGAGGGAGTTGCAAGTTAGTTAAGGTAGTTATAAGTTTCAAATGTTTGTAAATATATATATTATTTTATGTGAAGAGTTAGGGAGAGATTTTATGGGGTTGGATTCAAATATTATCATTTTGTGTAACCCTAATAAAATGAATAAAGAAATTTTTTTCTTGGAAAACCAAATTACAAACCCTATTTCATTATTATCTTGTGTTCTTAGAAACTGAATGACTTTGTGGATTGAAAGCCTGCATATGAGATAGTTTCATAAAGGTATCTAGTGGAAAATTGTTTGATAATGATATTATATTGAAGTGTAAATGTAATTTATTATTTAAAGAGTGGTCAGACAGGTTTTTGGTAGGTAGAAAACTAGCATACCCTTTTCTATAATTCTATGTTAAAATGGATTAAGAAAATGTCATGTATGAGAGCAAGAATCTAATGGGAGATTGTTTGGGATGAAATAATGATAGGTAAATAATTTTATTTAAGTTATATCAATTTATTTATCTACCATGAAGTTACTCTCAAATGTGTGCATGAGAAACTCAGACTTGTAGTTGTTATAACCCTCACATAGTCAACTATGAATAAAGAAGATTGGTAGAACATAGTTGTCATAGAGGTTTAAAACCATTAGAGGGGGATATATTATTTTTATAGTGTGTTTTAAACCTTTATAGGATTTTTAAACCCTTCAAGAAGTTTATAAACATCATTTTATTCCTTTTGTAGAGTCTACAAACATGTTGTATCCTACAGTCAAACAAAATCATGTAACAAACATTACTTAGAAGTAAAGAAAAGGAAATCTATTACTTGGAAAGGGTGTATAATGGTAATATGGTCATTCACAAAGCTTCAAAAATGTTTGAAACCCTTGGTGGTACATTAAATCTCAAAAATGGTGTTCTCATGTCACTCAAACTATAGGAAACCCTATTCTAGGGTTTTGAAAAGAAAATGCTTGTATAATGTGATTCCACCAATAAAATTTGCTAAAAAATGGTGAAAATCTTGAATATAATTAGATGGATCAAAAGGGATTTTTATGTTAATTATTTCATAGATGGGGGAAGGATTAGATGAAATGATTGGATCTATGGGTGGTAAAGAAGATGCAAGAATTTTTGGAGGTTTAGAAGGTATAATTTTCTCTACCACCCAAGTAGTATCATGAAGTGTATAATTAGTAGGAAGTACAAAACCTTTAAGATTGAATTAACTATCTATAAAAATGGTATGAACATCCTAATTAAAATCATGAATTTGAGCTAAGGTTTTCTGATAATGTTGAACTTCCAAGTCTTGAGATTGAGCTTGGGCCATAATATAATTATCATCATATGTTGGAGAAATTGTACATGTTTGAGATTCAGGGGGAGTTTCAGAAGGTGAAATCCCAATATTACTAAATTTACATAGAGACATGATGAGATGATCTTGAAATAATTAGGCCACTCCAAATTCATTTCAAGTGAATGCATCTTCTAGTAAAGAAGGCTCCTAAGCATTACATGGAGGGGGAAAACTAGTGATCTCATCAATAAGAGGAATAGTACAATCTTGAGGTAATAAAGAAGTAAGAAGCCACTCCAAAATGTATGGAGCTAGCTTAGTAATATTTAAATTATGTTATAAATCATTAGGTTCATCATCATCTGAATCAGTAAGAGTGGCTTATAAATTAGGATTGATGTTGATAAACTTAGATAAAGGAACAATATTGATCTTAGGAATGGTAGGAATATGATACTAAGATTTGGGATTAGGAAGTTGAATATTCTAAGGGTTGGGATCAGCTTCATGCTTATATCATTTTCCATTATGTAATAATTTAATACATTAGTTACTAGAAGAAGCAATGGCCCTCATTCTATGAATTTAAGGGTGACCAAGGAGTATATTATAAGATAAGGGTAAATCAAGGATCTTAAGCTTAGTATGAATGGTCTTATGTCCAATTGTTAGGGGAAGCTAAATAAAACCAAGTTGATTTTGATTAGTCTTATCAAAACCATGATAGGTAAGATGGGTTTGCTTAAGATGATCCTTGTTATAACCAAGTTATTAGAGAAGCCATAAGGATATCACATTAATACCAGAGCCTTTATCAACTAGAAATTTATGGATAAGGATGGTATTAATAGCTATTTTAATGAAAATTAGTAGATCATTAGCATGAAAAATAATTTCATCATTGATCATGTCCTATTCAATAAATTCAATACAAGGCTTGGAGGAAGGACAGATAGTTTTAATAGTATGTATGTTGGTAGGTTGAGATTCAATAGAAGGTAGTTCTTCATCTATATAGGATATATCTTCAATTTCTTTTAATTTCTACATAATGAACTTGTAATGATAGGGGGAAGTAAGAACCACTCCATAAGTGGAATTGTACAAGGCATAGAGTTAAGTTCTTCAATAAAGTTCCAATGAGATTTAGAATAAAAACTAGCATGATGTTTAGGAGGTAAGGTAGATTTTGAAGGAACAAAAGTGATCAGGTGTTTGTAAGGAGGAAATTGTTCCTTAGGAGCTTTTGAAGTGATATTAGTGGTTATAGTATCTTTAAGAAGTTGTTATTTTTAAGAAGGCTTCTTAGGTTGGGTAACAAGATCTTTGTGGGCTAGTTTACGATGATAATTAACCTTAGCAATGTTAACATATTCAAAATTAGTATAATATTGGTCATAATCAGCATCAATGGCACAAACATCCTTGGTATTTTATTGATTATTATTTATGGATAAATATTTTTGGTTATTTGAGGTAGGAGCTTTGGAAACTTGTCATTTTTGAGAAGCAATAGTGTACTCTTGATGACAAAGGTGGATCATGGCTTCAAGATTATATGAATCACCAAGCATATAGGAGATAGAAAATTTAGTGAGCCCTCTACAAGATTTATGGGAGTGACCAATGTCGGCATATAACCAATAAAATTTATTAGGGTCATACCACTTAGGAGGATTGTTAGGATAGGTGAAAGGTTTAAAGGGTGGTAAAATTTGTTTCATTTACTACACCAAGAGTGGTGTGTGAGAAAATTAAGGAATGACAACTTTGGTAACTCCTAGTTTGGTTTGTGGAGTATTAATAGTGATATCATTAGTAGATGTTTGAAAATATCCTTTAAGAAGTTTAAGATTAGGTTCAAATTTCTTCATGAGAAAGTATTGGCATTTACCTTGGTTAATAGATTCATTGAGTGTTTGGGGAGAAAAAGTTTGAACCTTGTATTGAAGAGAATAAGTCAAAGTAGTTATAAAGAGTTTTAACAAGTTATCATTAGTCATGTTATGCTCAACTTTATGGGCCAATGATTTCCATCTTTTGATAAATTTATGAGCAGATTCAGTGGAAGATTGCTTATAATTGATGAAGTGGCTAAGACAATTTTCAAGAAGATCATTGTGTTGAAACTCTTTAACTAAAGGATTAAACAAATATTCTAGTTACCAAAGGGAATGTGGTGGAATTTGGCTATACCATTCTAATACATCACCAGTAAAGTTTTTGACTAAGATTTTAGTTATGGTAAAGGTATTAGTTTGGATCCACTCTTTGTAAGGTTGACAAAGGCTTTGAGAAATTAGGCAAGATATTTAGTCCCATCATACTTGATAGTTGGAGATATGTTACCAATATCTATGGATATAATGAAGCAAGATAAAGGCTCATTTTTAATATTTTGAAGCATCTTTTTATTCGTTATGGATTGAGGAATAACATTTCCTGAGGAATCTCTAAGAGGTGGAGAAATGTAATTGGGATTGGCTTGAGGATGGATAGTTAGAGGTTGATTAGACATATTAATCAAATGATATTAGAGTTGCATCATTTGAGAGGTGTTATAAGTTTGAATTATGTTCATTTATTGTATGACTTGTGTAATAATTTGAGTTATATCAATAGGATGGTTGGTATTGGTAGGAGTATTCCCAAAATTGGTATTAGGGGGAAGGTTATTCGAAGATGTATTATTAGTGGTATTATTGATTAAACTTGTGGTAACTACTCCCACATTAGTTTTAAGTTTTTCAATATGAGAAGTGTCTTGATAAGTATAAAAAGGGTCAGACCCACCAACTTCATCTTGAGGTGTGATTTACACCATGTAACAAGTCACAGAAGAAGGAGGGGAAGAGGTGCCCCAAGAGTGATGGTGCTCTTGGGAAGAAAAGAGAGGGAGAAATGAATATCCCATATAATATCTAAATGGTTTTAGGTTGTCCAAGAAGATTTTGATAAGGGAATTCATGATTATTTGATAAAAATGAACAAAATTCTAAGGAAGAAGAATATATAACTAAGTCAAATAAATAGGGAAAGTAGGAAGAGTACAGAATCAATTGGGTCAACCTAATATAGAAAATAGGGTCTAAAATCTAAGAAAATAGGGATACAAGGTCGATTGGGTCAACCTAGTTCTATAACTTGGTAAATAAATATGCAAAAAAAGATATAGAGTTAATAGGTTTGACCTAGTTCTATATCCTAGGAAGTAAAAAAGAGTATTGTGTCGACAGGGTCATCCTAGTATTACAGGCAGGGAAAATAGATAGTCTATAAGAGATTGTGTTGATCAAAATGACTGTGCACTAAAACAAGAAAACTTTTGAAAATATTTTTGAAAGGAAACACATGATCAATTATATCAATGAGGTTGATCCAATTGAGACACATAGCACAAAACCTTTCACCAACACTGGCTAATATATTTTTTTATAATATAACATACAATTGAGAAAAGAGAAAGTAGTTAACTTGGAAATTAAATGCTAAGTGGTCATATTGAATGTTGTTAGATTTTTAGAGTATGATTTTAGATGTGATAGGAGGTTAGATGTAAGAAAATAACTAGAAAGCAATCTATGGATGGTTTCAGGATGATTAGGCTGAAAGGGATCAATGTTGGCAATGGTATTAACTTGGTATTTGTACCTACCCCCTCACTTCACACACCATAGTGATAATGTTATTGAGTGCTTAACCAATATATACCAATAACCACATGTTTATACTTGGCCAAAAAAACAAGCTGGCTTCCCCCTTGGTGGTGAAATCCAAGTAGGTATTCCTTGGGTAGAAAATTGTTAAAATACATTTTAAGATTATGTGATTTGGTATTTTGTGCATAAACAATAAAAATAGTGCAACTAAATGGTATATTGAAAAAACACCTAATTAGACTATGTGATATATTCTAAGCATGCAAGTAACTGAAAATGAAAGTATGAGTTAATTACTAGCATATAAGTGTTAATTCTAACCTTGAAACATAGTATAATGTCAACTTAGATGATAGTGTATTTAGATATTATAGAATAGAGTTGATAGTGTCGTTATTGTACTACTAAAGTGAGTGTTTAAAAAATAACTACATCAATAATATTGACCTAGTTTTCCAGATAGAATACAAAACTACATCAATAGGGTCACCCTAGTTTGTTGTATGGGGGTAATTTTTAAAACTGTAAAGTATGAAAAATAGAACTTTAATGAAATAAAAAAAATGGTAGAGAAGGAGAGAAAGGAACCTTTGTGGGTTGGAAGATGCTTAAAATTTGCAAAATTTCTATTTAAGATGCTTGAAGTTCTTCCAACTAAGTCAATTAGGTCAACTTAGTTCTATAAAACTCTATTATTAAAGCCTATAAAGTATACTATGTTGATAGGGTTGACTTGGTATGTTTTTCAAAAGTCCAAAAAGTTTACTTTGTCAATAGGGTCAACCTAGTAGTCTATTTGGAAGTCTGGAAATGTATTGTGTCGATAGAGTTGACCTAGTAGCCTGTACTTGATGAAAACCTACACAAACAAAATAGAGTCATATTGATGTGATTGTGTGTCAAATATACATATAAAAGATAGAGTTATACCAACACTGTCAACCTAGTATCATAAATATAGAGGAACAAAATGATAAAATAATGAAAAATGTGAGATAAAACCTTAAATGGTTAGATTTAGATCAAGTTCACTAGAATGTATGAAATCATAAATGTGTCATGTCTATAAATCAATCCTAACTCGAAGAAGATAGATCATACCATACACTTATGATTGGGGATACATTAGATAATCAAGAACATGACCAATATGGGGATCCACTAGACCTAATTAGGGGATCTCTTATCACAATACATAATGCTAAGGAGGGTTCTAAAGCCTCCAGTCAAGCACAATCATGCAATAACCCTAGCTAGGTCCTATTTTTTCATATTTCACTAAACTAATAAGTAAAGTAAATAAATCTAATCTAGTGCTCACCAAAGCTTGTGGCACAGTATGGGGATTAATAAACAAACAAACATACATAGGAGAATCTCAATTAAGCTATATATAAGTAAGACCCTAATACATAGAAAGAGAAGAGTAATATTATTTAAAGCCAATACTTATGTTACTTCTATCTACTAAAGAGAAGAGCAAAATTAGATAATACTTACCTAAAAGATGAACCCACCAAGACTCAATCTCTCCCTTGGCCAAAGGGGCTTCATAATAGGTTGTTGTGGATCACTAAGAAAGGCCAAAGCATCCAAGACTTTTCCACAAGACTAGATTCTCAAAGTATAAACTTATTAGAAACATAATTTTCACCCTTGGAGAGGGTTTTTTAGGGTCTCTCCAACAAATCTATAATATTGAGACAACCCCAGGCTATGGGTAACCTATGTTGGGGTTGAACCTCCAAAAAAGGTCAACTTCCTCTTGATGCTCACCTAAACTAAAACTAAAATTAATGCTTCATAGGGAAAATGGGTATAAATATGGTTAAGGGCTCCTAAGAAAACTAAAAGGGTGATACACCAAAGTTGAATGGACACTCACATACAATTGAACACTCACTAGATCATCAAAAGACAAATATGGATTACTAAATCTCATAATCTCACTAGTTGCATAAATATTTCATAGAAGAGGTTCCAAAGGGAACATTAGTCTATACTTATAAGTTAGTTTTAAAACTCCTTCAAAGAGGCAAGTAGAGGGACAATAAATTAGGAATAATCTCCTTCACAAATTTACCCTGCATAAGTATACTAAGCACTAATTAAAGGCAAAAGATAGGTAAAGAATTGATCTTATCATTTCAAAAGGTCATTCTTACAATATTTTGATATGGTTTAATCATATCAAATGACCACACTCTTGAAAGAGTCTCAATTAGTATCCTTATCCCAAAAAATAAAATGCTAAATTCTAAAATTTGAGAACCCATTCAATGGGAATGAGACCAAGATATATAAGAGAAGAGGGAGAGAGATAAAGGATGCAAGAACATGCCCCCTAAAAGAAAACTTTGTCCTAGGTTATTAGTTTAACCTAAGCCACCACCTTGGTATCTTATCCAATGAAAACCTTGCCATATTTTTAATCAATCAAAACATTGTCTATGGCTTATTGAGTGAGAATATCTCCAAAGGTTTCAAGGATGCATTGAATGCTCATATCTGTAGTTCTTAATACTAGACCTTTTATTTGATCCTTCATGCCATCTCTCACTTGAGGTAGAAACCTAATGATCATGGATCTAACTAAATCATGGATTCATGATTTTTAGGTGACTTTTTGTTAAAACTATGGCCATGCTAAAGGATGAAAACCCTTTGCATTATTCACCTATCTAATCCACTTTCATAATTGGATTATGCATCCCACATATAGATGGAAAAAAAATACAACTACATTAGTTTTCCTATACTTTTCTATATTAAAATAGACGTATATACCATATATCACCTTCTAGACCCCACTTTATTTTTGTAGGAGGTAGAAATCCATTATACATAGATCCTTCTTTAACTCGATGAACCAGTCTCAAGAATAAACCTTATAAGCTCTGACTTATAGAACAAGAGATCAATCTTAGCTCCAATGGTGGTCCCTTTATATCCTTTATATCCTACTCATTAGTTAGACCACTATATGGAATTTGAACCAGCTCTAATAGCAAATGGAAGACCCTTTAAAACCTTATGTTCATAGTCAAAAATAGCTTCCTAACCTTTATCAAGAATCATGGGCTCATCTTTAATCTGATTAACTTATAATTTGAAGATCAAAAGTCATGAAAACCTCAAAACTTTTAGGAGATACTCTTAAGTTCAAAAAGGACAAATCCATCTGATCCACTAGTCCTAAGGGCTTTCAAAATGAAGATATTTAATAATCAAGATGACTATTCCATATCTGATTCATTGCAACATCTTGGTGACTGTCGAGCTTATTTGGTTAAGTATAGGAAACTTAGGGAAAACCAACTAAAAATCTAACTTTTCACATGCATAAATCCATTTGCACTTTGGTGGAGGACTTGGGACTTATCACATAGCAACTAGGGACCAAGATGAACAAACCCATGTGACCATTCTCCCTTGCAACTATCGTATGTGTGAGATATAGCTTTCTAAAAATGCTCACTCAGATCTACTAGAAATTCCTTAAAATGGCTATGGTAAAACATGTAGAATTTGGTTAAGAGGCTAACTTTGGACCTTCATATCTTTGGATGTGCTTGGGTGGAGGACCTAATATATATCACATATGATTTTGGCATAAAAGTGAACAAACCCATATGACCAATTCTTCTTGACTCATCTACACGTGTAGTATATAGCCTCAACAAACTACCTAATTGTTATTTTTGCCACTAAACTCAAAGTGCCTAGATGAACACAATGAAGGACCAGATGGATCCCTTACATTTCCATATATTTTCCAAGTACTTTTGACATGAAATAAGGTCTCTGTAATACTTTAGACATGTCCCATATAAATTGGCAAGATACACCTTTAAGCAAGCTCAAACTATTTTCAAAAGCTTTGAACTATGTAAGATCCCTTTGGTTTGTTAATTCATCCAAAAATATTGTCCAAGCCTTGCTCCATGATCCTCAGGAAACTAAACTACATTTAGGTAAGTTTAGTATGTGGGCCAAAAATGGACATCTTTGGTGACTCATAGTGAAGCATTCCTATTATGCTTTGAGAACCTAGACCATTTATCTTATCCAATCCATTGGTCATGGATTCATTATATTTTTCAACTAATTTAAACCTCTCTTTAAGAAAAAAGTATCAAAAGAAACAAAACACAACAAAATTCCCTAGACAATTTGGAAAAGGAAAAAATAGAATAGAAAATAAAAGTGCACAAGGCACTTAGAGGAAATAAGAAAACTATTATACTATGTATAATATGTTATAATGGATGCAATGCAATTCAATAACAAGGATTTAAATGAATTCCATTGACTAGGATGGGTAATACCTTTCCCTCTAGTTGGGTAAGCTGGAAAGCATTATGTTCCTTGCATCAATAGATCAAATAAGGACCACTCCACAAGTTGTTAAACTCGGTATGGTTACCTGGTTTGGCCTTATTTGAGTCCCATTTAAGGACCAATTCCCCTTCCTTGAAACTCCTTATTATATATATTTTTTCAAAGGCCCTTTTGACCTAAGCTTGATGTGATTCCAAAGTTTTCAGAGCAAGGTACCTAGTCTCTTCTAGCTCCATGAGTCATACCATCCTCACATTTATGGGTTCATCCTCCATCAACTCAATATGATGGGATAATTCCAATGTAGGTGGATTAAAGTAGATAGGAAATTTTGATTCTATTTCATACATAAGAAAATATGGAGAATTACCAATGGCAGTTTTAGGAGTCACCCTATCAGCGCACAAGGATATCTTTATCTTGGTGTGCCATGCTTTTTATTCTCTTCCATAGTCCTTCTAATGATTCTCAGTAAAATCTTGTTTGTGGGCCCTACATGTCTATTTTATTGAGGATATTAGTTGGAAAAGGTGATAAGTTAGATGCCCAATTTAGGATCCCACTCACTTGCCTTCATACCAAGGAATGTCAATCCATTATCAAAAATCATAGTAGCTGGGATACTAAACCTAGCAACAAGGTTATCATATAAATCTAATACTGCACCTTCACCTTCACTAACCTCCTTCACATCAATGGCTTCCACCCACCTGGTGAAATATTCAATTGTAGTGAGAACTAATTTATGCCCTACACTTGATGGTGGATTGATCATCTCTATGAAGTCTAACCCACATTGCATGAAGGCTTGCTCCACCTGAATAGGATTGAGTGGAAGGGTTGCTAGTTTTTTATTTCCTACAAAGAGGGTACACTTATGGAATTTTATAATACATGTATGATCATCCTTGAAAATATTGGGATAGTAATAACCAATACTCATTGCCTTTGTTATAGTGATTTTAGGTGCAAAATGACCTCCTACAGGTCCATCATGGAATTGCTCCAAGAGTTTGGTCACCTAGTCATCATCTATGCTTCTAAGGAGTACCCCATTGAGGTCCTTTCTAAAAATAACACCATAAAATAATTCATAAGGTATATATTAAAGCCTTAAATACCTTATTATGGCTTTGTCCAAACTTTAGGGGCATTCTCTTATTGCCAAGAAGTGAGCCATATCTTGGAACTGGCTCTTTTAAAGTGGAAGTGCACCTACTCATGAATTGTCTTGGGTCACCCAAATAGCTTCATTGTCTTCTTGGAGGTCATTCACCATGTGTTCATGTAGTCCCTTTCCCTGACTAGCTTGGTGACCTTGATCTCTATGTCATGTTCCATGACCTTTATGATCTAGCTTTCTCTCTTCTCATTCAAATCTTTGTTAAGGAGGAAATCCCTAACTCCAAGATGAGACACCATAAGATGGATATTGTTGTTAGAGAGCATGGGCCTGAACCTATTAAGGTTTTTCAAGGTTTTAATAACTTTATTCTCAATGAAAGTGTACCTCATATCATATCCTTCCATCCCTTGACTAAAGAAGACAATTGGGTTTTCCATTGCTTCACCATTCTTTTCTATCAATATAGTTGATATGTTGTCAGTGTTGGAAAAGGTGTAGAAGATAAAGTCCTTTGAGAAATTAAGATTCAAGAGTGAGAGTGCTTGGGTAATGGCCTAATTGATTGCTTCAAAATTTGTCTTGCCTTCATCCAACCAAGCAAACACTTGGCTCTTCTTCAACATGGCGGTGATAGGCTTGACCAAGTTTACAAAACCAGATATGAACCTCCTCACAAAGTTGATCTTCCCAAGGAATATTTGGATCCCATTTTTATGTATTGGCAATCATAAGACTAAGATATCACTTACTCTATCAGGGTCAATGGATAATCCTTATTTTGAAACAATATGATCCAATAGTTTGCCTTCATACACAAAATCACATTTTTTGGAATTTAAATATATCCCATACTCTTTGCATTTTTGGAGTATCAACTTCAAATGATCCATGGTATCTCTAGCATTCTTAGAGAAGACTATAATGTCATCTAAGTAGACCAACACCATTTTATTTATTAGTCCTTACAAGGCCATGTCAATTTCCATTTGAAAGGTTACCCTAGCATTGGACAATCCAAAAGGCATCTTCTGATAAGAAAAATTCCCCCTATTAGTGGTGAAGGTAGTCTTGTACTAGTCCTCTTCTATCACTAGCACCTAGCTATAACTTGAATATCCATACAAGAGAGAGAAGCATTCTAAACTAGCAACTACTTATAGGAGTTACTCCATGGATGGTAGATGGTAATGGTCCTTCAAAGAGACCCTATTAAGATCCATAAAGTTCACACATAGTTTGATCTCCCCACTCTTCTTTATGATCGGTCCTGGATTAGCTACCCATGAAGAGTGCTTGACTGGGAAGATGATCCTAGATACAACAATCTTGGTCAATTATTTTCTCATGAGCTCCTCAATCTTGGGATTTATGGGCCTCTATTTCTACCTGACAGGCTTGGCATTAGCCTCTAACTCGATTGTGTGTTGAGCCAAATTAGGATCAGAGACCTTTAGGTCACTCTAATACCAAGAAAATATTTTTGTATATTCTTTATAGATATATATGATAGCATGCCTTTTATCTTTAGTTCTTACCTTTCCAAGCTTGAGGAGCTTGCCTTCAAAGATAAGAACCCTTTCATAGTTCTCTTTATTGGTTGACATCATTGCTTTATCCTTCCTTGTAGGGTCCCCTTCATGAAAGAGGCATTATAGGGTGAATATCCATTTAGGAAGCTTATTGGACCTTAATTAAACAATTTTATCCCCATACTAATGCTATATTTTTTCTTGGTTGAGGAGAACTCTCATTGTAAAAAACATGCAATCTATTTGTCATTTTCAAAGACCTGCTAGTGAGCTTCATTATCTAGCACTGATGGTCTTATTACCACTTTGACATGTGGTTAAAACTTGGTCCTTTTCAATTTATTGTGGATGTCAAAATGAGCCCCCACAACTGGTAGCCTATCAGCATGTTGATTTTGGCCTCTTGGTACTGATTGGATGTTCAAAGCCTCAAAGTCCTCAATGAGGTCCCACACTCTATGCTTTTAGGACTTCATTAAATGGTTCTTAGTTTCATTATGACCCCTAACTTGTTACACAACCAATTCTCTATCCCCATATACTTTCAAATGTTTTATCTTTCTCTTATTGGCCCATTAAATTCCATGGATGAGACCCTCATATTCTATTACATTACAAGAGTAGTTAAATTAGAACCTTTATGAAGAGAATTAATATCATTTAAATTGGATATCATCATGACACCTACACCCACACCATTCTTGCTCTTTGAGACATCAAAGAACAACTTCCATAGACTACTAGGATCTTCTTTAGGCCTCAAGACGGATGGCATAGGCTAGTTTTCTTTATGCAAATAGAAGACACCCAAGTCTCTTTCTTCAACACCTTTTAAGGGGTCCACCAACTAGTTGTCATTCCATAGCTCATTTAGGAACATGTCTGTTACTTCTTCTAGATGATTCTTTATCTCTTGCCCCATTACAAATTTGTCCTCATCAATGATGGTGTAATTGATGTTGACATTATCTAGTCCATAGGGCTCTATATGGAATTGTGCAATGGGATCAGCTTTGATTGACACCTTGGTTCCATACCTTGTCTTGAATGCCATATAGGACAATTTTGCTACAAGATAGCATCCTATCTTTGTTTTGAACTCTCTAGACAAGCATAGTGTAAAGAGAGGAGACACATCCAAGATCAATACATTTTGGGCCACTGAGACACTAAGATAATATTATAGGGTCATATTGAGGTCCATAATTATGATAAATGGCTTAGGAGAATAACCATAAAGTTTAAGCACTCTTTTGGACTATGGATCATATTTCAAACCAAGATTCTTAGCTATGGACTTTGGCATCACTAAGGTACTAGCCCCACTATCCACTAAACAATTGTGCATTAGAGAGTTACCAATGATTACTTAAACATAGAAGGGAAGAAGCTTGACTACTTTACCTGATTTTCCTTCTTTTAACCCTTTGGCTATATTGGTGAGAACTTCATTCACCTTGCTTGGTGGCTTGTCTACAACATTGATCTTTGACATTCCTTCTTGAAAGATGTCTACATGACCAGACATGGAGAGCATGTCCCATATGGGCACACTCACATTTGAATTTTTCCTTTGTTTAACAATGTTGATGGTGAAACACCAACCTTTGCTTGTGCTTTGGGAGCTTCCACTATTTTTTTTTGAACTTGTGAGCCTTGGGGCATAGAAATATTCCTTTATCTATGATTTTTTGGAGGTACTAGAACCTTTGGAGTGACAGTAGGTTCACTCAGCTTTGTCAATAAAGGAGTAATGGTGGGAAACTCTTTGACTATTTTTTTATTACCATCCATGTTCCTTTTTTTAAATATTATGATTTCCACCATTGGAATATAGGCTTAGACAAAACTAGCTTATTCATTGGATGTGTAGCACTCTTCTTGTTCAAAGTCCATGATTGTAGCATCTAACTGATTTGGTTTTTGATTAGACCCTTGACCTTATGGAGGATCCTTTAGCTTGGTCATCATAGGTACCTTTGTATTTTGAGCTATGAGAGCTTGGTTGTATCTAAAATTATCATCTTGCTACCATTGATCATTGAAGGATTGGTTAAGATCAATATTTGGGACAATATGTTGACCAAAGGACTAGTTCCAAGGCATGGTACCCTCTATTTCTTGAGCCACATTATTTTGAATTGGGACCAAGGAGTTGTAAGTATTAAAAACATTAGGATTATAGTTATTCTACCTATTGTAGCCATACTATCCTTATCCTTTGTTTTTACCTTGATAGTTACCCTTATATGGAGGCTTATTTTCTTGAAAGGCTTGTTGTTGAGGCTGATATGAACTCTGATAAGGCCTATTGAAAGCATATTACCTTTTGACATTTACTAGCTCATTCCCTAAGGACTAAAACATGATTTTGAGCTCTTGAAAGTTCTTTTACTCTAGTGAATCACTAAATCCACTAGTAGAAGCTTTCTTTTTCTTTGGTGTATGGAGAATGACATCTAATGGAGGAATAACAATAGGAGGTGGTCTGATTTTAGGAAATAAGGACATTGGTGATCTAGGTGTAAGTTTTCCAGCTTAAACCAGACAATATTTTACCTTAATATCCACCTCATATGCATTTGGAATTATATTTACTTCCATAGATTGGACCACCACCACTATGTCACTATTTAAAGCCTTTAAATAATATAGGAATGCAAAGTTAGGGGTTGGTCTAACTGTGATTTGGATCCTGTCCCAAGTTTTTTGGAACCTTGTGTTGAAGTCTTGCATGACTTTCTGAGGAGATCTCCTAATGTTAGTTTCTCTACAAGTGATAAATGGTCACTATTATCATCAAATATTTTACACAAGGCTTCCCTTAATTTGTCCCATATTTGCATAGAGTTAGCAACAAGGCCTCTATACCAATTTAAGGCCTTTCCTTTGAAAGAAGTAGATAACAACCTAATAGTTATATTCTTTTTAGTGACATTATGGATATTTCAAAAGTTGGCTATGTCTATGAGGTGCTTAGAGGGTGTTATATTTTGTTCTCTAGTGTAATAGGAAACACTTTTAAAGGCTACAACTGGGATAGGCTCATAGTGAGCAAAGGCTAGAGGACTTTGGCCATTAAAAGATGCAAAACCTCTAGGGGTTTCCATGAATATGTAAGTGGTTAATAAAGGGATTATTTTAGGAGTAGACTGTGGAAATGACATAGGATCAAAAGTTCCCTGATATGGATGAGTATTTACAAACCTTAATATTTTTGTTGAATTTAAAGGTAGTTCAACAAAATCAAAAGAAATACCTCTTGAATCTGACCTTGTTATCACCTTTGGCATGAGATGAAGCTATTTATCTACACTAGAGTGTTGATACTTATTTTTAGAGTCACCATATGTTGTTGTTTAAGAGCTCAACTACTATAAATTTGATCAAACTAGCATCAACTTTGATCAGTCTTCCTTTTAAAAGAAGTGGGTCCCACTAGGCATGCCAAAAACTATTATAGACTTAATTTGAACCCTTAGAGAGAGTTATTTAGGATCTCTATAACTAATCTATAATATTGAGACAACCCCAAGATGTGGGTAACCTATGTTGGGGTTGAACCTCCAGAGAATACCAGATTCTTCTTGATGTTCACCTAAACTAATGTTAAACTAATGCTTCATATGAAAAAGGGGTATAAAGACGGTTAAGTGCTCCTTATAAAATTAAAAGGGTGATACACCAAAGTTTAATGGACACTCACATAAACTTGAACACTCATTGGATTAGCAAAACATAATTATGGCTTACTCAAACTCATAATCTCATTAGTTGCATAAATATTTCATAGAAGAGGTTCATAATAGAACACTAGTCTAGACCTACAAGTTAGTTTGAAAACTCGTTTAAAGAGGCAAGCAGAGGGATAGAAAACTAGGAAGAATATCCTACACAAATTTACCATGCATAAGCATATTAACCACTGATTAAAGACAAGAGATAGGCAAAGATTTGATCTTATTACTTCAAAATACCATTCCTACAATATTTTGATAGGTTTTAACCATATCAAATGAGCACACTCTTGCAAGAGTCTCAATGAGTATCCTTGTCTCAAAAAATAAAATGCTAAATTCTAAATGTTGAGAACCCCTTCAATGGGAATGAGACTAGGATATATAGAAAAAGAGGGAGAGAGAAAGAAAGGATATAAGAGCATGCCCCCTAAAAGAACAATTTATCCTGGGTTATTAATTAAACTTGAGCTACCACTTTTGTATCTTATATAATGAAAAAATTCCACGTTTTTAATTAATTAGAACACTACCTCTGGTTTATTGAGTGGGAAGGTCCCTAAAGG
Organism: Torreya grandis; assembly: GCA_037957365.1. Lineage (NCBI taxonomy): Eukaryota > Viridiplantae > Streptophyta > Pinopsida > Cupressales > Taxaceae > Torreya > Torreya grandis. Next base: position 750,816 of record JARHVA010005379.1, on the reverse strand, counting down.
CTTCAAGGATGTATTAAATGATCCTAGTTATAGTTCCTAATACTAGACCTTTTCTTTGATCCTTCATGCCATCTCTCACTTGAGGTTGAAACCTCATGATGATAGATCTAATTGAATCATGGACTTGTGCTTTTGAGGTGGTTGTTTTTCAAAACTATGGCCATGATAAAGGATGAAAACCCTTTGCATTATTCACCTATCTGCTCCACTTTTGTAACTAGATCAGAGGCCCCACCTATAGATGGAAAATTAATTTAAGGACATTGGTTTTCCTATAGTTTTCTATGTTAAAATAGACTTATATACCATATATCACCTTTTGGACCCCAGTTTATTTCTATAGGATCCAAGAATTCATTATACATGGATCCTTCTTTAACTTGGCATACCAATCTCAAGATTGAACCTTGTAAGCTTTGACTTATCAAACCAGAGATCAATCTTAGCTCCAATAGTAGTCCCTTTGTATCCTTTATATCCTACCACATTAGTTAGACCACTTTAATGCATTTTAACTAGCTCTAATAGCATTAGGAAGACCCTAAAAAACCCTATGTTCATGGTCATAAATAACTTCCCAACCTCTGTTAAGTATCCTAAGCTCATCTTTAATCTGATTAGTTGTCAAAATATAACTTGACTCATTGACATGTTGACTCAACTCACTCTATTTATTTCAATCTATATGAAGGCCCATGGATCATTGATCTTCTTCCCATTAAACATGTCCTTAACACTTTTCATGCACACATTTTCACTTGAGATTCACCAACCCTTTAACCTCCACTCACTGTTAGATCTGGATGCTTGATCAAACACCAACTATTGATCTATTGGTACCCATTATTTGAAATTAAATAACTAGTTCATGACCTTAAAATTGACATCCTCACTCCCATCAAAAAATTATTACGTGACCCTCATTGGTATTCATATAACTATCAAATTTAAGCTCAATTACATTTGTCTTGTTTTGTTTTTAAATTTGATGTCTTGATGATCATCATTTATTATCCCATCAAATGAGAATGATGTCCCATGGACTATCAAATTTAAGCATAGATTGATTTTTTCCCAAGCTTTAATTTGAGGTTAGCATGAACATCTTAAGTTGCAGGTCCATTTTGATCAACTTATAACTTAAAGAGAAAAAGTCATGGAGGCCTTAAAACTTTAGGAGATGATCTTAAGGTCAAAAAGAACAAACCCATCTAATCCATTGGCCCCAAGAGATTATAAAGTGAATATATTTAATACTCAATATAGATGGTCCATATCTACTCCATTGCAACATCCTAGTGATGGTAGAGATTATTTGGCTAAGGATAGGAAACTTGCTTATTTGGCTAAGGATAGTAAACTTAGTGAAAACTGACTAAGAATCCAACTTTTCATGTGCATAACTCCATTTTCAATTTATAAAGGGACCTAGGACTTGACATGTAGCAACTAAGGACCAAGATGAATAAACCCATGTGACCACTTTTTTTTAAGACTACTACATGTGCAAGATATGGATTTGTGAAAATGCTCACTTGGCTTTGCTGGAACTTCCTAACAATGGATAAGTATGGGAAAACATGCAAAATTTGGTTGAAAGGCTAACTTTGGAATTTTATATCTTAGGATATGCTTGGGTGAAGGACCTAATAGTTGGCACATATAATCTTGGCATAAAATTGAATAAACCCATATACCAATTCCTCTTGACTCTTCTACACATGTGAGATATAGCATTAGCAAACTACCTACCTGGTATTTCTACCACTAAACTCAAAGTGCCTAGATGAACACAATGAAGGACTAGATGGATCCCTTATATTTCCAAATCTATTCCAAACACTTTTTGACATGACATAGGGTCTTTGTAACACTTTAGACCTGTCCCAAAGAAATTGGCAAGATACACCTTTAAGCAAGCTCAAAGTGTTTCCAAAATATTTGAACTCTATAAGATCCCTTTGGTCCATTAATTCATTTAGCAATCCTTTCCAAGCCTTGCTCCATAATTGATCCTTAGGAAACTACACTACATTCAGGCAAGTTTGGTATATGGGCCAAAAATGGCCAATAAAACCCTAAGCTAAGACTCCTCAAGTATAATGGTGGAATATTAGATTGTAAAGAAGTTCAATCTAATAATAACTATTGTTCATTATGTAAATAATGATGAAATGATCTTGTATATATATGCAGATTTGACCCTTCCAAAAGTTTTAGCTAACAAGGTTGACCTAGTACATTTATGGACAAAAAATCATTAGGTCACAAGCTAGGTCATCCAAGAGTTGACCTAAACCCTAAATGAATTTTACCCAAAATTGTATAGGGTCAACCCTATCGACCTAGTACAATAGACTATCAAAAGGGGCTTAAGGTGAGGGAAAGAGGGATGGAAAATGGGAAAATACTGGAGGAGTATGAAAAAGAGGAGTAATAACTTAGGGAATGGTTTTTAAGAGTTGGTTAGATTGGTAACAAATGGAAATAAGGGATAATAATCCTATTAAGCACCAATTGTCTACCCACCCCTTTCCTAGTATACCCTTTAAGGCATGCACTCAGAGAGATTAAGTCTTGATAGGTTCCTATAGGATGTAAAGCATCAATATTTGGTAAAAGTTAAAAATATTATGTGTATGAATATTCCCCACTTGAATCTCATCATGTTTCACTAAGGTGTAACAAGGGATGGTGCTTCGAGAAAGGACATAGTAACACACAACACTGAGGCTAAAAATTGTAATATTTTAAGGCAAAAAAAAACTAAAATTAAATGATTGAAAGGGAAATTATTGAAAAATTAAATGTAATGTGTACCTTGACTCACCTTTATCATTATATAGTTATCTACTATGTTTTTATTTTAGATTGTAGAGGGTGCAGAGACTGCTTTCAACAAACCCAAGAATACAAAACTAAAGAGAAAAAATAAATAAACATAGGAAAGCCAAGATAATATGGTACTATATGAATAGGACATACTTATAAATTTGGTAAGTTGGGGTGACAAGTTTTATGTTAGACCAAATGATGAAGTCAAAACTTAGAGTAAATTGGGTAACTAAAAATTTAAGGCTATTGAAGATCAAAAAACTTAAACAAGTAAACCTTAAGTAATAAAGGCAAACTCACCAATTCAAACAAAAGATACATGTTAAAAAAAGATGGTAATCAAACATCAATGTGAAATAACTAACAATCCTTAATTAAACAAATATGGGAAAGCAAAAATGGTAAAATAATAGTGATGAATAAGAAGTAATAGTCCTTACTTAATCATCAATGGAAAATGGTGCATAGAAGGGAAAATAACATTGATGAGTGAGAAGTAACAAGCCAACCTCACTCAACAATGGGAAAAGTACATTAAATTAGAAATGGACTTACGTTTCTTTAAAAAGGGGTAGTATAATAATGATAAATGGTAAAAGAAAGCAAAACACATATAAAAATGTAAATCTATTATGTAAAGAAAGTAATCTAGAGTTGCTCAGACATGTTTTGTTCTAAGGATAGATAAAACTAAAAAAAATAGTGCAAGCATGTTTTTAAGATGTGAAGAAGAGTGGATATATAAGTAAGGAAAATAGATTTAGAATCACACATGCCTGTCAAGGGGGGAAATGAAATAGGCTGAGGGGAGAATGAAGTAAAAACCAAGGTAGAGGAACTCATTATCAAATTTAAGACACTCAAATTAGGTTTGTCAAAATAAGGGAAATTTTGACTTTAAGGACTCTAAAGAACTTCTCATAGATACACAAGTCTTAGGTAAACAAATGAAGTATATAGATCATCCCATAAAGGCTATATGCATGAAAAGTAAAATGGACCTACCTTCCCACAACATGTTCCCCATTTCTTAGGACCCCTTACATATTCATCGGTCTCCTATGAAGATTGGGTACTTGCATGATAAAGTAGGTGCACCATAGAGTTTTTTGAATTATCCTATTCCAATATACTAGCTTATTGTACCCTAATGGACCTTGGATCTATGTGAGGCCGACTATGGAGTTTGAGCTTTGATTAGAGATAAGAGATGTGCTTGTAATCACATCTTTTGGTGTGATTTTAACTTTTGAGATTTATATGTTGCCTTTTGTATATCATTTCATTTTATTTCAAATGATTTGGATTTTAACTTTATTGATGGATTTTTCTATTCCTCCTCCATACAAATTTGGAAAACCAAACATGGGTGCTAAAGATGACTTTCATTTGAATACGTGGGACTCAGTTGTTAAGAGAGATAACTTTAGAGAGTATGGGGTCTAAGAGTCTCATAAATCTAGGTGAATTAAAAGTTTTATCTTGACTTTGACCTTGTTTTATCCAATATGGAGTGAAAGGAAAGGAAATCAATAGAAATGACACATGGAATAATTTGAATTACTTCAAATCACAAAAAAATGTGATAAAGGGCAAAAAAATGGATACAATGATAGTAAATGTGATTCCTTATCATAATAATGAGGGAAATGGATGAAAACATGCTAGCATAAATTATTGTGTAAATTCCATCTATCAAAAGAAGTAAAAGCTAAAGTTGAGAAAAAGGATCAAAAACACATTTTAGAAAAGGAACGACAAGATGGTAATTTTATGAGGAAGGTCAGGCCCTATCCATGGTATTACACTGTATCTCCTAAAATCAAAACCCATGAGGGTACCAAAAATAATGTAAAAAATAAATGATAAAAAGAAGTTATTTTGTGAGGAAGACCAGGTCCTATCCATGGTCTTACATTGAAACTCACAAATGAGAAATCCAAGGGATGCCAAAAAGTGTGTGAAAAGAGTATGAAAATAAATAACACTATGTTAAATCATGAGGAATACCAAGTCCTATTGATGGTTTTACAATGAAATTCATGGGAGAAAAAGGGGAAACTAAAGGACCAAATAAGAAGGACTAAGGTTTGTGAAAGAGGAAGAACTGCTATAAAGGGTGAGACCTATGCGAGTATTCTATAAAAAGTTTTAGATAGATAGCATATATAAAGTATGAAAATAAGGGAAATATTTAATAAAAATATTTCTTAAGGAACTGTGCATTGGTGGGATCTTTTAAAACATGTCCTTCATTGGTTTGAAGGCAATAGGTACTTGGACTAAGAATGTCTTTGAATAAATAGGTTCCCCATCATTTTTGGGCATATTTACCTTCTTTATCATGATTATAGTCTAATTTTTGGACAAGATCACCAACCTTAAATGTGCAAACTTTAACACATTTGTTATGTTGTTTGGAAATATGAGCTTTGTATTGATGATTATGTTGAAAAGAAAAAATATGGTATTCATCAAGGAAATAAAGGGCATAAAGGTTATATTCACATAATTATTCATCAAGAATGATACCATGAATAAATATAAAGGGAGAGGGAAGCTCAAATTTCAATGGAAGGACTAACTCAAAACCATAAATTAGAGAGAAGAGTGTTACCCCAATGGTAGTATGTATTCTAGTCTAATAGGCCCATAGAATAGGATAGAGATGAAGATGCCAATCTGTATGAATTTCACAAATTGTCTTTTGGAGAATTTTTTTGAGAATTTTTTTAGTGGCCTCAGTTTGGCCATTGCATTATGTATGATAAGGTGTGAAAATTTTGTGATTGATCTTAAATTTAACACAAAGTTGTTTGACATCTTTATTTTTGAAATTACCACCATTATTGGAAATGATAGTATGGGAACACCAAAGTAGAAAATGATTTGGTTAAGAATAAATTTAGAAATGGTCTTACTATTAACATTAATAAGGGAAATGGATTCAACCCATTTGGTAAAATATTAATTAGTTTTGATGATAAAAACACGCCCATATTGAGAGCGAGGTAATTTGCCTATGAGTTATAATCCCCACATGGAGAATGGCCAAGGAGATTTGGTAGTTTAAGATCAACTAGAGGTGAATGAATTATATCATCATGAAGTTAGTAAGGGGTGAAATTTTTAGTGAATTCAATTTCATCCTATGTAAGAGTGGGCCAAAATTATCCCATTTGTAGGCATTTATGGGATGTAGCATGTCTGTTATAATGACCATCATAAATGCCCCCATGTGCTTATTCAATAAGAGGAGGGACCTCATATTGCATAACACAATGGAGTAATGTACCTTTAGCTTTTTGATAATAAAGGATGTTGTATCAAAATAGATACATTAAATCTTTTTTATGAATGAGATTTTTTTCATGAGAGTCTAAGATAGGAGGATAAGTTTGGTGTTTCAAGAATTTAATGATGTCCTTTATACCACAAGCTTTATCTAATGGTGACAGCATCAATGTGGTAGATAAGTGAATTTGGTGGTTGAGTATAAGATGGATATTTTCTTATTTGTATAATAAAAGTGAGTTTGAAAACAACTTGGTGGGGATGAAAGAGAAATGCTGAAGAAGCAAGGGACTTAGCAATAGAATTTTGATCTTGAGGGATAGGTTCAATAGTGAAGGAAATGAAATATTTAGCGAGAGTGGTTGAAATTTGATGATAACTAATGAGATTATCACTTTTGAATTGGTAATCACCATTGACTTGGTGGAAAATAAGATAAAAAAACACCTTAAGGCATGCAGATATTGGATGTCTAGATCGAGATCACCTCTCATGCCTAAGATTAGAGCTTCGTATTTGGCCATATCATTGGTTACATCAAAGGTTAAGAAAAAAGATAAAGGTATGATTTTTCCAAGAGGACTTTTAATAATTCAACCTACCCCAGATCTTTGAAGGCATTTAGCACCATCAAAGTGAAAGGTCTAAGTATCCTTGTGCATGTCAACATTAATTTCAGGAAGTTCTTCGATAACTACTTTTGGTTTAGTAGTATCAGGTGGAATAGTGGATTCATCAATATTACTTACTTCAAGATCAATGGTAAATTTATGAAAGTAATATTTGAAAGAAATATCTTGATTGAGACCTTTAATATAGAAAATATTGTCATCTGGAAGACTATCTTGAAGGTGATTAGTAGCTGGTACATGAGCTACATCAAGTTGATCAACTATGACTTGTCCTTTAACAACATTTTTAGCTACAATATAGATATCAAATTCCATAAGGAGGACCATCCATTTTCCAATTATATCTCCAAGAATAAAGGCCAATCCATAATGTAAAGTTGTCTTATGTTGGTCTTTGAGGGTAATGTGAATCTGATTATATCCCAAGAATCCATCCATAAGAGATAACATTTTGTAACCAACTATGGAATTAACAATGACATCCATCAAAGGTAAAGGGAAGTTGTCCTTGGGATAAATGATATTAATATTTTGGAAATTAATACAAATGTGAATGACCATAGTGACCTTTTTCTAAATGAGAACTATGTTATAACCCCATTCAGAATAATCCACTTGTTTGATAAATTTAGCATCAATTAATTTTATGATCTCTTTGTGACATAAAGTGGAAACCTCATGTAGAAATTTCCTTTATTTTTGATGCACAAGTTTGGCATCAAGATTAGTAATGATGTTATGCACCACAATGCTAAGGTCAATACCAGGCATGTCTTCATAGGACCAAGCAAATATCTTATGATATTTATTGAATAATAATCTAAAGTTATCATACTTAGTAGGTGAGAGTTCATGAGAAACTATAATTGGTTGAGAACATGATGGAGTACTATATTTAATGCAAGTGGTTTCTTTGATAAGCATAGCATTTCCATCTTGGAAATGGTATGGTGCATTTGGCAAAGCATAATTTGGATTAGTTTTAGGATCAATGCTATAAATAAAGTTGTTGAAACAAGGGTTTTTGGTTTTGAAGTTCCCATGTTTATGATGTTGTCATGGAAGTTGAGGTTCTTGGGCATGAAGTATTTCAATAATAGCTTTGTCACTAGGAAATGTGGGAAGAGGACCATAATACTCATCATTAAATTCAATATCTAGAATCTGATTACCATGGTGATCATATTTAGAATGTATCTAATAGACATTAGTGGCCTTGGCATCTAGTGTAATCTCAAGAAGAGGAGAGGTAAATGGAGTGGAAGGGATTGGTGTGTCAATGGTCTGGATGATGGGGGAAGGATCAGATGTAAGATAGGATATATATGTGGTTCAAAAGATGCAAAAAAAAATTGGAGGTTTAGAATGAGGAGTATCAAGAAGTGGAGAATTGGAAGGAAGCAAAGAACCTTCTATATCAAATTGATGATATATAGAAATGGTATGAACATTATGATTAAAAGCATGAATTTGAGCTAAGGTTTTTTGATAATGTTGAACATCCAAGTCTTGAGATTGAACTTGGGCCATAATATAATTATCATCATATGTTAGAGAAATTGTACATTATTGACATTTAGGGGGAGTTTTAAAAGGTGAAATCCCAATATTACTGAATGTACATGCAGACATGATGAGAGGATCTTGAAATAATTTGGCCACTCAAAATTCATTGCAAGTGAAGGTATCTTCTGGTAAAGAAGACTCCTGAGCATTACATGCAAGGGTAAAATTAGTGATCTCATCAATAAGAGTAATAGTATGGTCCCCAGGTAATGAATAAGGAGGAAACCACTCCAAAATTTAGGGAGGTAGCTTAGTAATATTGCAAGTATGTTGTAAATCATTAGGTTCATCATCATCTAAATCATCAAGAGTGACTTGTAAATTAGGATTGATGTTGATGAACTCAAGTAAAGGATAACTATTGATCTTAATAATTGTAAAAATATGATACTGAGATTTGGGATTAGGAAGTTGAATACTTCAAGTGTTGGGATCAGCTTCATGCTTATATTGTTTTCCATTATGTAATAATATAATGCATTGGCTACCATAAGAAGCAATGGCCCTTTTTCTATGAGTTCAAGGGCAACCAAGGATTATATTATAATATAATGGTAAATCAAGGACTATAAACTTAGTTTGAATGGTCTTAGGTCCAATTTTTAGGGGAATCCAAATACAACCAAGTAGCTTTTGACTAGTCTTGTAAAAACCATGATAGGTAAGATAGGTTTGCTTGAGATGATCCTTGTTATAACCAAGTTGTTGGATAAGAGAAAATGATGTCACATTAATACCATATCCTTCATCAACAAAAACTTTATGGATAACGGTGGTATTAATGGATATTTTAATTAAAAGTGGTGGATCATCATCACAAAAAAAAAATCATCATGAAGGCTTGGAGGAAAGACACATAGTTTCAATAGTGTGTACGTTGGTAGGTTGAGATTTAGTAGAAAGAGGTTATTCATCTATATACGATGGATCTTCAATTTCTTGTAATTGTTGCATAAGGAATTTTTAATGATAAGGGGAAGTGTAAACCAACTCCATAAGTGGAATCCTATAAGGCATAGAGTTAAGTTCTTCAAGAAAGTTCCAATGAGCTTTAGAAGAAGAACCAGCATGATGTTTAGGAGGTAAGGTAGATTTTGAATAAATAAAAGTGGTTAGGGGTTCAAAAGGAGGAATTTATCCCTCAAGAGATTCTAAAGTGAGATCAGTGGTTGTATTATCTTTGAGAAGTTGTTATTCTAAAGAAGGCTTCTTAGGTTGGGTAACAAGATCTTTGTGGGTTGGTTTATGATGATAATTAACCTTAGCAGTGTTAACATATTGAGAATTGGTATAATATTGGTCATAATCAAAATCAATGGCACAAACATCCTTGGTATGTTGTTGATTATTATTTGTGGAGAAATATTTTTGGTTATTTGAGGTGGGAAATTTGGAAACTTGTCATTTTTGAGAAGTAACAGTGTACTCTTGACAAATAAAGTGCATCATGGCTTCATGATTAAATGAATCACCAAGCATATAGGAGACAAAAAATTGAGTGAGCCCTCTATAAGATTCATGGGAGTGACCAACGTTGGAGTAGATCCAATAGAATTGATTAGGGTCATACTACTTAGGAGGATTTGTTAGGATAGGTGAAATGTTTAAAGGGCAGTAAAATTTGTTTCATTTACTATAATGAGAGTGGTGCCTGACAAAATGAAGGAATGTTAGCTTTGGTAACTCCTGGTTTAGTTTGCATACTATTATTAGTGATAGCATTAGTATATGTTTGAAAATATCCTTTAAAAAGTTTAGGATTATGTAAGAATTGCTTCATGAGAAAGTCTTGACATTTAGCTTGGTCAATAGCTTCATTAAGTGTTTGGGGAGCAAAATTTTGAACCTTATATTCAAGGAAAGTATTCAAAAAATTTATAAAGATTTTGAATAAGTTATCATCAGTCATGTTATGGGAATATTTATTGGCTAATGATTTCCATACTTTGATAAATTCATGAGCTGATTCAGTGGGAGATCACTTAGCATTGATGAAGTGGCTAAGACAATTTTTGGGAAGATCATTGTGTTGAAACTCTTTAACTAAAGGATTGACCAAATATTCTAGTTTCCAAATGGAATGTGGTGGAAGTTGGTTACACCATTCTAATATATCACCAGTAAAGGTTTTGACTAAGATTTTAGTTGTGATGAAGGTATTAGTTTGGATCCACTCTTTGTAAAGGTTGTTAAAGGCTTTGAGAAATGAGGCAAGATATTTTATCCCATTATACTTGATAGTTGGAGATATGTCACTAATATCGATGGATATAATGAAGTGAGCTAAAGGCTCATTTCGAATAGTTTGAAGCATCTCATTATTCATTATGGGTTGAGGAATAACATTGCCTAAGGAATTTCTAAGAGGTGGAAGAATGTAATTGGGATTGAATTGAGGATGGATAGTCAAAAGATGATTAGCCATATTAATCAAATGATGTTGGAGTTGCATCATTTTAGAGGTGTTATAAGTTTTCATTATGTTTATTTGTATTATGACTTATGTAAGAAGTTGAGATGTATCAATAGGTTGGTTTATGTTGATAGGATTACTCCCCTAGTTGGTATTAGGGGGAGGGTTATTAGAAGATGGATTATTAGTGGGGTTAATGATTAAACTTGTGTCAATTGATCCCACATTAGTTTGAAGGTTTTGAATATGATAAGTATATAAAGGATCAGACCCATCAACTTGAACTTGAGCTATAATTTGGACCATCTAATAAGTCATGGATGGAGGGGAAGAGTTGTCCTAAGAGTGATGGTGCTCTTGGGAAGAAAAGAGAGGGAGCAATAAATATCCCATATAGTATCTAAATGGTTTTAGGTTGTTCAAGAATATTATGATAGGGGACTTCATGATGATTTGATAAAAATGAAAAAAAATGCTAAGGAAGAAGAATAGAGAACTAAGTCAGATAAATAGGGAAATCATGAAGAGTATAGAGTCAACTAGGTCAACTTAGTATAGAAAATAATGTCTGAAAGCTATGAAACCAAGGATTCATGATCAACTAGGTTAACCTAGTTATATATCCTAGGATATAATAAAGTATAAAAACATATAGAATCGATAGGGTAAACCTAGTTTTGCATCCTAAGAAGCAAAAAAGAGTACTATGTTGACAAGGTCAACCTAGTATTACAAGTAGGGAAAATAGACTGTTTATAAGAGACTATGTCAAGTAGAATGACTGTGTACTAAAATAGGAAAAAAATTATAAGTACTTTTGAAATTAATAAATAAAAAGAAACACATAATCAATTGGGTTAATGAGATTGATCCAATTGAGGTACACAACACAAAACCTTACACCAATGCTAGCTAATGCAAGTTTGTACAATACAACATACAATTAAGCAAAAAGCAAGCAATTAACTTGGAAAGTAAATGATAACTAAGTGATCATCATGAATGTTTTTATATTTTTAGAGTATGATTTTAGATGTGATAAGAATTTGGATGTAAGCAAGAAACTAGAAATCAATCTATGGATGGTTTTAGGATGTTTAGGTTAAAAGAGATATATGTTGGCAATGGTACTAGCTTGGTATTGGGGCCTACCCCCTCACTTCACATACCATAGTTATAAAGGTGTAGAGTGATTAGCCAATATATACCATTAACCACATGTTTATACTTGGCCAAAAAACCAAGTTGACTTCCCCCTAGGTGATGAAATACAAGTAGGTATCCCTTGGTTAGACAATTATTAAAATGCATTTTTAGACTATTTGATTTGGTAGTGTGTACATAAAAGAGAAAAATAGTGAAACTAAACAATATATTAAAAAACCACCTAATTATACTATGTGATTTATTCTAATTATGCAAGCAAATGGAAATGAAAGTGTGAGCTAATTACTAGCATATAAGTATTAATTCCAACTTCGAAACATAGTATAGTGTCAGTTCAGATGATAGTGTATGCAAATATTATAGAATAGAGTCAATAGTGTCACTATTTTACTACTAAAGTAAGGGTATTAAAAATAAATACATCGATAGTGTTGACCTAGTTTTCCATATAGAAGATAGAATACATCATTACATCGACAGGGTCAACCTAGTTTGTTGTATGGGAACAATTTTAAAGATTACAAACTATGAAAAATAAAATTGTAATGAAATAATAGAAATAATAGAGAAGGAGAGAAAAGAACCTTGGTGGGTTGGTAGATGCTTAAAATTTGCAAAAATTTTGTTTAAGTTACTTGAAAGTTCTACCAACTAAGTCGATTGGGTCAACCTAGTTCTATAAAACCTTGTTGTTTAAGCCTTTAAAGTTTACTGCATTGATGGGGTCAACCTAGTATGTTTTCTAAATGTCTAAAAAGTGTACTATATCAGTAGGGTCAACCTAGTAGTCTGTTTGGAAGTATAGAAATGTACTGTGTTGATAGAGTTTACCTAGTAGCCTATACCTAATGAAAAACTTGCACAAATAGAATAGAGTCATATTCATGCAACTGTGTGTTAAACATGTGCATAGAAGTTAGAGCTATACTGACACTGCTGACCCAGTACCACAAATACAGAGGAATAAAATGATAAAATAATTTAAAATGTTAGATAAGACCTACAAGGGTTAGATTCACATCAGGTTCACTAGAATGTATGCAATTAGAAATGCATCGTGTCTAATCAATCCTAACTCAGAGAATATAGACCATACCATACACTTTCGATTGGGGATACATTAGATAATCATGAACATGACTAATATGGGGATCCACTAGACTTAATTAAGGGATCTCTTATCATAATACTTAATGTTATGGAGGTTTACAAAGCCTCCAGTCAAGCACAATCATGTAATAACCCTAGGTAGGTCCTATGTTTTCATATTTCACTAAAATAATAAGTAAAGTAAAAAAATATAATCTAGTGCTCACTAAAGTTTGTTGCATAGTATGAGAGTTAATAAACAAAAAAATATGCATAGGAGAATCTTAATTAATCTATGTATAAGTATGACCCTAATACATTTAAAGGGAAGTAATATTATTCAAATCCAATACTTATGCTACTTCTATTTACTAAAGAGAGGAGTAAAGTAAGAGAATACTTACCTAAAAGATGAACCCACTAAGCTCAATCTCTCCCTTGGCCAAAGGGGGTTTGCAAGCGGTTATTTTGGTTTTTAAAGATCACTAAGAAAGGCCAAATCATTCAATACTTCTCCACAGGACTAGATTATCCAAGTAAAAAACCCTAAGCTATGACTCCTTGAGTAGAATGGTGGAATAGCAGATTGTAAAGAAGCACAAGCGAATAATAACTCTTGTTTATTGTGTAAATAATGATGAAATGATCTTGTATATAAAGGCATATTTAACCATAAAACCTTCTAAAATATTTGGTCGATAGGGTCGACCCATTTGAATTAGTATAGTTATGGACAAGAATTCACTAGGTCATGGGCTAGGTTGGACAAGAGCTGACCTAGACCCTAAATGAATTTTACCCAAAAATGTATAGGGTCAACTTAGTCGACCTAGTATAGCAGACTATAAAAAGGGGCCTAAGGTAAGGAAAAGAGGTATGGAAAGTGGGAAAAGAGTGGAGGAGTATGAAAAAGCAAATTAATAGCTTATGGAATGGTTTTTTGGAGCTATTTGGATTGGTAATAAGTGTCAATAAGGGAAAATAATCATGCAAAGCACCAATGGTTTACCCACCCCTTTCTTGGTGCAACCTTTAAGATGTGCACTTAGAGAGATTGAGTCTCAACAAGTTCTTTCAAGATGTAAAGCATCATTATTTTATAGAAGTTTAAAATATTATGTGTATATAGAGGGTATCTCTAAATGGGTTTGGTTTCTTGAATTAGTTCTATATTAATTCGTACAAGCAAGAAAACTAAAGAAAAAGGATATTAGGGGTGACCGAGATAGAGTTAAAAAAATAAAGCATGTTGTGAGAGTTGTTAATAAAGTTTATGGAATAAATAGGAGGAACAAGTAAGTCTTGTTGAGCATGATACTAATGAAAATAGATTTCATAAGGTTAATGAAACCTTATTCAACCTTAGATTCAAGTTATAAGGTGTTGAGTTAAGAGAACGTGAGTAGAATCAAGAGAGTAGTACAAAGACTAAGTATGTAAGAAAAAGGCAAACAATAATGAGAGTGATAAGTGTGATGGTGATGAAGGATGAATAATATAATAGAGGATATAAATTTTGAAGGTAGAAACAAGATAATTTTTGAAGAGATTGTAGATCAAAGCTACGTGTTGTTATTGGCAGAGGTGTGTATAGTAGATTTATTCCTTATTTTCATGCATAAATGAAAAATTATATGATGACCTCTGTATCATTTGGTATCATATCTAAAAGGTTCAATGGAAGGCATGTTTTGAGTTTTGTTTGAAAGTGTTTAATTAGTTTGTGTATACATTGTGTTGAGATTGTTTGAGACATTGTGTTGAGGTTGCTTTGAGATGTGGATATATGAATGCTAAAGAAGATTGTAGGTTTAAAAGAGAGGTATAAATTTAAGAAAGATAAGTTTGTGGTGAAGACCTTAGCCTATATAGGTTTGAAGAGAGAGAAATAGGTGAGTTAGTGAGAGATCACAAGAGAAAGCTCAAGGAGAGAGCTTGAGAATAGAAGAAAGAGACTCTACGAGAGAAAGTCAAGTGAGAGAGACCAAGTGAATAGTCAATAAGGAAAGTGAGAAGGATTGTCAAGAAGAGAGATAGGTCAAGAGAGAGACCTAGATAGAAAGAGTGAATATAATGCAAACGAGATGAAGGGATTGAAATAATAAGGTTGCCACAAGAAAGAAGAAGTGGATATAAGGGAGATTATTGAGTTAAGGGTAGTATTGGCAAATTTGGAACAAGATTTGGTAGAATTTAAACCAAAATTTGCAATTGGATTTAGAAAAAGAGTGAAATGGCCTCTCAAGGACATATTAAAGAAGAGGAAAAGATAAGAATAGATGGGCAAAGTGAAGAGACAGTTGAGAGAGTTGAACAATCAGCCTAAGATGAAAAAGGAGGAGGCAATCAAGCTTCATGATTTGAAAACTAATGATGTTTTGACATGTGTGAATGAAGGTTTGAGAGATGATGAGAAGAATGAGATAGTTGGGCCAATGCATGGGCTCAACAAATAAGAATAAGAAGAAGCATATGATCAAGTGGTGTTCAAGAGGCACCAAGAGGAATAAGATATTCAAAAAATAATCATGATGATGGAAGATGAATAAATAGTCAGCCATCTAAGAAGCAAGTTGACATGAAACATTAAGTGGGTGAAAATGAAGGCAAAGAAGCATTGGGATAACATAATAAGGAAAGGTATGAGGATTATTCTAGTTTGTATGAGTCTTTGAAGAGAGAATATGGTTTTAATCCTCATCAAATGTATAAAGAGATGGTTAAAGAGGTTACAAAATAGAATATAGAGTTGTGGAATGTAATAGTGGTATCCAAGATAAGGGCTTTAATTAAGGAAAGAAGAAGTCAAGTACAAAAAGACACTTAAAATGATAAAGTTGTGGCTATTGATGTTGAATTATAGGTTGTAAATGAAAGAGAAAACATGTAAAGAGAAGAGCAAGATACACTAGTGGTTGATGTAAAGAGGGAGAGTGAAGCATACAGAGCACATGAAGGTGCTTGGCAGCAAGGACAACACATGAACAAGAAGGAGAATTGGAGAATGCCTCAAAGGCATAAGGAGAACTATGATTTTACTAATGTTTTTTTATTCTAGGTATAGCATGGAGAAAGATGGAAAGTGACAAGATTAGATATAAGAATGGCTCAAGAGAGCATGCCCATATACAAGATGAATTGGTTGTGGTATAAGATTTGAGACAAGAAGGTCTACAAAATTCAAGTAGGCCTTGGGATCCAGGAGGCCAAGTAATGGAGATCAAAAGTAAGCAAGTGAAGCATATCAACCAATATTTATTATAACTTTTAGGCAAAGTTTTCTTTTCCCCTTAGTAGTATGATGTAGGGTCATCTTCAAAAAGCCTAGATTTTAAGTTTTTATAGTACGTAAGAGTCTTACAAGATATTTTTGTCTTAGTAGGGAGTCTTAGAAGTTTTCAAATTTTGAATTTGTTCAATGTGGAGTCTATTTCACCCCTAAAGTTAAAATAAAGTTAACAAGGCAATTTTAAAATGTATTTATTTAATTTTATAAATGTGGGGTAATTTTTTTAGTGTGATAATCACTTACCACATTTGTGGCATGATTTATGAATAAATAATTGTGATTTAAAGAGGTTTAGAGAATCAGGGGACTATATCTTATCCAGTTGGTTAAAACCTCCCTTATTTTGTGCCATTTTGGTGGGGATATGGCTTATCACCAAGGTATGTCTTTTTATTCAAAGAGTATAAATAGGGGTGAGGGGAAACACATTATAATTGTGTTTTGCATCTCAGTTTGAGCTTTTATTTCTATCTGTAGTTAGTGTGATTGGATTTGAGGTGTAGTTTTACATCTCAAAAATTCTAGTGTGAATTCAAGCTAGAGAAAATTATCTCTATGAGAGGTTTCTAGTTTAGAGTTATTTTTAATATTTTTATAATATTATTGAGATCCTCTTGGTGGATGTAGCCCATATTGGGTGAACCATGTTATATCAGTGTTATGTGTGTATTTGCTAAGATCTAAATTTTTCTTCCATATGTCTCTACTGTTGTGATTCTGAGGAATGATTTTCATGTTGCATATTATTGTAAAATTAATTAATTTTAATCACATATTCATAACAACTGGTATCAGAGCTAGCTTTAATGGTTTTGCTAAAGTGGTAATTTATAAGGAAAGATATTAGCTTGAGTGGGAGCTATGGTAGATAATAGTAGATCTAGAGTAGAAAAATTCAATGGGTAGAATTTTGGATTATGAAAGATGCAGATGGAAGATTACTTGTTTTAGATGGATCTTCATCTC
The DNA here is from genome assembly GCA_037957365.1 of Torreya grandis. Taxonomy (NCBI): domain Eukaryota; kingdom Viridiplantae; phylum Streptophyta; class Pinopsida; order Cupressales; family Taxaceae; genus Torreya; species Torreya grandis. The sequence goes on along the minus strand of JARHVA010005379.1, from coordinate 733,565 downwards.
CCTTTGATGGGTAAAATAGGCCAAACTTTAGGTATGAATTAGGAAAATTGTAATTTTCTTGATAAGAAAGCACTGGGAGCCATACAATTATACATTGCATCTTTGGTTGCCTTTAATATTTTAGAGGAGATGACCACATTTGGTCTGATCAAGAAATTATGGGAGTTATATGAAAAACCCTCTACCTCTAATAAAATATTTTTGATGAAAAGGTTATTTAATATGAAAATGTCTAAAAATGGTTCTGTAGCTAATCATTTGAATGATTTTAATACGATTGTGAGCATGCTAACTTCTGTTGGTATTAAATTTGAAGATGAAGTTAAGGATTTATTGATTTTGTTCTCCTTACCTAATAGTTTGGATAGCCTAGTTATGGCTATGAGTAATGTCATTCCTACTAAGGTAATTTCAAAGTTTGAGGATGTTATAGGTGTGATTCTTAGCAAGGAAATGTGAAGGAAGAGCATTGAGAAATCATCTTTAGGGAATGCTTTTATGGTGGAGACTAGAGGGAGATAAAAGGATAGAAGTAAAGGAAACCATGTAAATTCAAAGGGTTAAGGAAGATCTAAATCTAGAACCAAGATGGTGTGTTGGCAATATGGGGAAAAGGACACATAAAGAAGGAATGTTGGGAACTTTAGGATAAGAAGACCAAACATGAAGAGACTAAGGAGGTAAATATTACAAAAAGTAATATTACTCAGGATGATTTAATGCTTTCCTTGGATAATGATTTTGAATCTTAGGTATTAGATTCAGGGGCTTCTATTCATGCCACCCCACATAGGCATCATTTTACTAATTATGTTCAAGGAGATATTGGGCATGTTTATCTTGGTGATGATAAACCATGCAGTATAACAAGGAAAGGTTGTGTTAAAATAAATATGCAAAATGAGAACACATGGCTGCTAAAAGATGTCAAACATATCCCATATCTATTGTAGAATTTAATATCAGTAGGGCAATCAGATAGTGAAGGTTGTTCGGTAATGTTTTCAGTAGACTCTTGGAAAGTTACCAAGGGTGCTCTTGTGGTTACAAGAGGTAACAAAGTTGGTACTCTTTATTTGAATAGTAGTGATAATAATTTTAATTTATTTTTTGTAAATGGAGATACAACTTTGTATCTCTACAAGCTTGGTCATATAAGCCAAAAGGGCATGGAAATCTTGAAAGACAAGTTGCCCAAATTGAAACAAGTTGATTTGGACTTCTTTAATGATTATGTGTATGGGAAGTAGAATCGAGTTAAATTCATGAGGGTTAGACCTAAAAAGAAGAAGAATAAGTTGGAGTTGGTTCCCTCAGATGTATGGGGGCCAGCTCAGGTATCTTCTATTGGTGGTTCAAATTATTATGTTACATTTATTGATGATGAAACTAGGAAATTTTGGGTTTATTACATTAAAAAAAATTGGATGTCTTTGAAACATTAAAGAGATGGAAAAATTTAGTTGAGAATGAAAAATGTCTCAAGTTAAAATATCTTAGGTCAGATAATTGAGGTGAGTATTATAGCAAAGCATTTTATGATTATTTTTCATAGAATGGAATTTATAGGTAAAAGATGGTTTTAAAAACACCACAAGAGAATGGAGTGTTAGATAGGATTAGCAAGACAATCATGGAGTGTGCTAGGAGCATGAGGTTGCATGCAGGGATGCCCTTAATGTTTTGGGTAGAAGAAATTAGCATAGTGGTATATTTGATTAACAAAGGACCTTTAGTGCCTTTGGATAGAGGCATACCTAAGGAAGCTTGGTCTGATAAGAAAGTTAATTATTATTTTCTTAAGGTCTTTGGATGTGAGGCATTGGTTCATGTTCCCAAGAAGGATAGGACCAAGTTAGAGGCTAAGTCTGAGAGATTTACCTTAATTGGTTATGGTGAGGATGACTTTGGTTTCCAAGTTTGGAGTCTTAGAGACAAGAAAATATTCTGATCTAGGGATGTTGTCTTTAAATAAAAACTAATGTATAAGGATCAGTTGTAAGAACAAGAACAAAAAGAGTACATAATGTTGGATGATATTATGAATGGTAAAGTGTCCAATGAGATAGTTTAGGAACCTCCTACACAATAACCCCAAACTCCTATAGTACGAAGATCTCTTAGGGTAAGAAAATCTCCTAAATGTTTTTCCCCATCTTTGAGTTATTTTTTACTTACTGATAGTGGAGAACCAAAATGTTTGGAGGAATCAATGCAGGAAAATGCTAAGAAGAAGTGGGACCAATCCATGGAAGAGGAACATAGTTCTCTCATGGAAAACCAAATGTGGGATTTGTGAATCTACCCAAAGGCAAGAGAGCATTGTAGAATAAGTGGGTATACAAAATCAAAGAAGATGATGGAGGAAGGAAAAGGTACAAGGCCTAGTTGATGGTTAAGGGGTTTCCACAAAATAAAGGTATTGATTTTGATGAGATTTTTTCTCATGTTGTTAAAATGATTTTTATTAGAACTATGCTTGGTATAGTTACAATAGAGGATTTGCATTTAGAACAATTCGATGTGAAGACTGCATTCCTTCATGGTGATTTGGAGGATGAATTTTATATGGAACAACCATAGGGTTATGAAGTTAAAGGAAAGGAGAAATTAGTGTGCAAACTAAAGAAGAGCTTGTATGGCTTGAAACAAGCTCCATGGAAATGGTATAAGAAGTTTGATGGTTTTATTTTGGAATAGGGTTACTCCAAGTGTCATTCTGACCATTGCATGTATGTCAAGATATTTGAGGATGGTAATTATATTATTCAATGCTTATATGTAGATGGCATGTTGGTTGTAGGAAAGAACATGCAATAGATTCAAGTACTCAAGAAGCAGCTTGGTGATTTTTTTTTTATGAAGGATTTGGGTTTAGCGAAGTAAATCCTTGGTATGATGATAACTCATGATAGGAAGGAGAAAAAGTTGATCTTATCCCAAGAAGAGTATGTGAAGAAATTTTTGGATAGCTTTAGTATGTAGGATACTAAGTTAGTTAGGATTCCTTTGGTAGGCCATTTTAGATTATCAAAGGAGCAGTGTCCCAAGATAGAATAAGAAAATCTAAAGCTATCCAAAGTACCTTACTCATCAATGATTGGTAGCCTAATGTATGATATGGCTTGTATTAGGCCAGATATTACCCATTTAATGAGATTAGTAAGTAGGTACATAAGTAATCTAGGTTATGAGCACTAGCAAGCAGTGAAGTGGATTCTTGAATATTTGAGAGGAACCATGGGTATAGCATTATGTTTTGGTGGATCAAACACCACTTTGCATGGTTATGTGGACTCAGTATGGCTAGGGATGTTTATATCAAGAGGAGTACAATAATATATGTATTTATTATCTAGAATATAGCGGTCAGTTAGATTTCTTGGATACAAAAGATTATGGCTTTATCAACCATAGAGGCTAAGTATGTTTCTACTACAGAGGCTAGCAAGGAGATGATTTAGTTACAATAGTTACTAAATGAGTTGGGGTATAAGCAGGAAGATGGGAGACTACATAGTGATAGTTAGAGTGTTATACATTTAGCCAAGAACTCTACTTTCCACTCAAAGATGAAACACATATAGTTATGATATTGTTTCATTTGGACAATTTTGGAAGAAAAGATGGTGAGACTAGAGAAGATATATACAAGCTAGAATCTTATGGATACGTTGACTAAGGTAGTCACATTGGAGAAGTTGAGGTTATGTTCATATTTTATTGGTCTACATGAAGATCATGGAGGTGTGTTAGATTTTTTTCAAGGGGAAATGAAATCCAAGTGGGAGATTGTTAAATATGGAGTCTATTTCACCCCTAAGGTTAAAATAAAGTTAACAAGGCAATTTTAAAATGTATTTATTTAATTTTACAAATGTGAGGCAATTTTTTTAGTGTGATAATAACTTCCCACATTTGTGGCATGATTTATGGAGAAATTAGTGTGATTTAAAGAGGTTGAGAGAATCGAGGGATTATATTTCATCTAGTTGGTTAAAACCTCCCTTATTTTGTGCCATTTTGGTGGGGATATGGCTTATCTCCAAGGTATGGTGTTTGTTTAAATAGTATAAATAGGGGTGAGGGGAACACATTGTAATTGTGTTTTGTATCATAGTTTGAGCTCTGACTTTCTCTCTATGGTCAGTGTGATCAGTTTTGAGGTGTAGCTTTACATCTTGGAAATTTTGGTGTGAATTCAGGCTAGAAAAAAATATCTTTGTGAGAGGTTTCTTGTTTAGAGATGTTTTTAATCTTGTTTATAATATTATTGAGATCCTCTTGGTGGATGTAGCCCACATTGGATGAACCATGTTATATCATTGTTATGTGTGTATATGCTTAGATTTGAATTTTTATTCCATATGTCTCTACTACTATGATTCTGAGGAATGAATTATGTGTTGCATATTATTGCATAATTAATTAATTTTAATCACATATTCCTAAAAATCGGTATCATATCTAGCTTTAATGATTTTGCTAAAGTAGTGAATTACAAACAAAGATATTAGCTTGAGTGGGATCTATAGAAAATAATGGTAGATTTAGAGTAGAAAAAATCAATGGGTAGAATTTTGGATTGTGGAATATGTAGATGTAGGATTACTTGTTTTATAAGGATCTTCATCTCCCTTTGATGGGGAACATAGGCCAACCTTCAGGTATGAATCAGGTAGATTAGAATTTGCTCAATAGGAAAGCACTAGGAGCCATATGGTTGTGCCTTGCATATTTAGTTGCCTTCAATATTTCATAGGAGATGACCACATTTGGTCTAATGAAGAAATTAGGGGAGTTATATGAAAAACCCTCTACCTCTAATAAAATATTTTCGATGAAAATGTTATTTAATATGAAAATGTCTAAAAATAGTTTTGTAGCTGATCATTTAAATGATTTTAATATGGTTATGAGTATGCTAGCTTTTGTTGGTATTAAATTTGAATATGAAGTTAAGGATTTATTGATTTTGTGCTCCTTACCTGATAGTTGGGATAGCCTAGTTATGGTTGTGAGTAATGTCATCCTTGTTAAGGGAAGTTTAAAGTTTGAGGATGTTATAGGTGTGATTCTTAGTGAGGAAATGTGAAGGAAGAGCATCAGGGAATCATATTTAGGGAATGATTTTATGGTGGATACTAGAGGGAGACAAAAGGATAGAAGCAAAAGAAACCATGGAAATTCAAAGGGTCAAGCAAGATTCAAATCTAGAACCAAGATGGTGTGCTAGCACTATGGGAAAGGTGGACACACAAAAAAGGAATGTTGGGAACTTTGAGACAAGAAGACCATACATGAAGATACCAAAGAGGTAAATATGACAATAGGTAATGTTAGTCAGGATGATTTAATTCTTTCCTTAGATAATGCTTTTAAATATTAGGCATTAGATTGAAGGGCTTCTTTTCATTCCACCCCACATAGTCATCATTTTATTGATTATGTTCAAGGAGATTTTGGACATGTTTATCTTGGTGATGATGAACCATGTAGTATAATAAGGAAAGGTTGTGTGTAGATAAATATGTAGAATGAGAACACATGGCTACTAAAGGATGTCATACATGTCCCACAGGTAAGGTAAAATTTAATATTAGTAAGGAAACTAGATAGTGAAGGTTATTCAATGATGTTTTCATCAGACTCTTGGAAAGTTACCAAGGGTGATTTTGTGGTGTAAGAGGTAAGAAAGTTGGTACTTTTTATTTAACTAATAGTGGTAATCATTGTAATTTAGTTACTACAAATGGAGATGAAACTTTGTGTCACTACAAGCTCGGTCATATGAGTCAAAAAGGCATGGAAATATTGAAAGACAAGTTGCCTAGATTGAAACAAGTTGATTTGGACTTCTAAGATTATTGTGTTTATGGGAAGCAGAAGAAAATTAATTTCCTAAGGGTTATATCTATAAAAAAGGATAATAAGTTGGAGTTGGTTCACTCAGATTTATGGGGGTTAGCTCAGGTATCTTCTATTAGTAAGAAGGTCTCTTAGGGTAAGAAAATATCTTGAATATTTTTCCCCATCTTTGAGTTATTTATTACTTATTGATATTGGAAAACCAAAATGTTTTGAGGAATCAATGTAGCCAAATGCTAGGAAGAATTGGGATCAAGCCATGGAAGAGGAACATAGTTCTCTCATGGAGAAATAGACATGGGATTTGGTGAATCTACCCAAGGGAAAGATAGCATTGTAGAATAAGTGGGTATACAAAATCAAAGAATAGGATGAAAGAAGGAAAAGGTACAAGGTTTAATTGGTGGTCAAGGGGTTTACATAAAATAAAGGTATTGATTTTGATGAGATTTTTTCTCTTGTTATTAAAATGAATTATATTAGAATTGTGCTTGGTATAGTTGCATTTAAGGATTTGCATTTAGAACAATTAGATGTGAATATTGCATTCCTTCATGATGATTTTGAGGAGGAATTATATATGGAACAACTAAAAGGTTATTAGGTCAAAGGAAAGGAGAAATTGGTGAGCAAACTAAAGAAGAGATTGTATGGCCTGAAATAAGCTCCACAACAATGGTATAATAAGTTTGATAGTTTTATGTTGGAACAAGGTTACTCTAGGTGTCATTCTAACCATAGCATGTATGTCAAGAGATTTGAGGATGGAAATTATATTATCATGTGCTTGTATGTATATGACATGTTCATTATAGGAAAAAACAAGCAATAGATTCAAGTACTCAAGAAGCATCTTGGTGATTTTTTTCTATGAAGGATTTGGGGTGCAGCAAAGCAAATCCTTGGTATGAGGATAACTCAGGATAGGAAGGAGAAAATTGTGATTTTATCCCAGGAAGACTATGTGAAGAAAGTTTTGGAGAGGTTTAGTATGCAAGATGTTAAGCTGATTGGGCCTCCTTTGACAAGCCATTTTAGATTATCAAAGGAGGAGTGTCCTAATATAGAATAAGAAAATCTAAAGATGTCCAAGGTACCTTACTCATTAGTGGTTGGTAGCTTGATGTATGCTATGGTTTGTGTAGACACTCAAAAACATCCCCTTGACTACTTTTGATGTCACAACACCCTTGACTAATTATTAACCTTAGGTATTCACCTAGATATCCTATCCCCCTTTACACTTGTCAAATTCACCTAGTCATTCTTTAAGCATTTTTGGAAAACATCACCCTTTGGCCCATTTCTAGCCATTTTGCACTTGGGTATTGACCTTCAATGATTAGCCTAACCATCAACAGTTGGCCTAACCATCAACAGTTAGGCCCCTAATCCTACAAAACACAAAACACATCTAGATATAGGATGAGCTTGCATGAGCAAAATAGAAAATTTCCCATGCACACCTTGAAGCTTTCCTTCCTTTGAATTGTCATCTTTATCCTAACCCAACTTAGCAACTTTCTCTCTCCTTAGCAGTTTTATGTTATAAAAATAGGTCTCTTGGAGGAGATTTGGATTCAAAAATTTGCATCAAGGTTATTTTTTTCTTTGTGCAAGCATTTAGCATTTCAAAACTCTATCTGTGTGACTTTTGAAGGTTAGAGTATTGTTATGCTACCCAATTTCACTCAGTTGGTCATTGGTTTCTACTTTACATCATTCAGGTACGTTATTTATTTTCTTGTATAAGCATTTATGTTCTTTTCCATTTATCATCCTTTATTTCTATTTCTAGAACATTTTTATCATTAGGTAAGTGGACTAATATCCATGTAAGGGAGCTTTTGCTTCTTTAATCTAGCATTTCTAGGTAGTCCACCCTTCATACTCATCTAACAAATAAGTTGGTTTAGTGTGGTCTTATTGCAGGTAGTCCTTCCTCACCAAAAATGAGATCTCACTTCATCTGGTCATCAATGATCACAATGTTTACTAGGTACACACCCTTAATCTATTATTTTTCTCTTTTTTTCCTAAAATTAAAAAAGAAAAATTAAAGTTATAAATAGTAGGAAACATTCTGGCATGCTAGGTGGGATCCCTTATGGGTTCGTAGTTCTTTTAGGCATATAGTTACATTAGTGAAACTTCATGCTCTTGTATTTTTGTTAAATCTAAAATTTCAAAAGATATAAATTTTATCTCTTTTTCTTCCTAAAAATCTAAAAAAAAAAGGAAGTTTACATCCTAGGGATAGGTTGCATTTTCATCCTGCATTAAGTGCATTTTTAGTTGTTCCTTGTTTACATGAAAAGAAACCAAAATTTTCTTTTGGGTTAAAATCGAGTGCATCCATTATTTCATCTAATTAATGATTATCTCACCTAGATTATTTAAATGCATTATGAATTAATCATATCATATTTATTTTATACTAACAAACCACTTACACAAAATAAAGATCAAAACTTACAATAGATAAGGCCCATTGGGATTTCATCACCCTTTGGATCACCCTACCCTACTTGGAGATCCCACTTATATTTCATCACCAATGTGAGGACCCACTCCATTCTCTAGTGGAGTATAAACTTTATACAAATGGTATATATTGGCTACATGGCTTAGGTTGGCTTTAGGTTCATGAAGTGTGGGGAGCAAGCCCATTGTACCAAGCCATGCACCCGATCTAGTATAGATTATTTGAGCTCCAAAACTTAACCCAAAACCATCCTTAGATGGCTCTTCTAGTACCTAAGTCATAAGCCAATTTCCCCTTTCATACTCTTTAAGGCATAAGCCAAAAGTGATTTAAAATAAATCCTAAGATTAATTGCACTTTTAGTGTGTGCTTTGTTTGTTTTGGGATTTTTTTTGTTTGCTCATTGTTTAAGGTGAGAGGTTCATTATCAATTTCTATATTTATCATATGGTCTTAACTAGACAACAAATGAGAAACCAATATAACCAACCACCATCTTATTCTTCATCCTCATCCATGGATTATACATTGAATATTGATAGATCATCCCATGCTTCACCACACCATTCTCCCCCACCTGTGGTGCCTTCAACAGTCCCTGAAGGTGATCCAAATTTTTCCACCTTTTTGGATAACAATCTAGTTACTTTACAACACTATCTTAATACCTTCACCTACTGTACTTTGATGGATTTGGTTCCTCCCATAGATCCACCCTATGGTATGCCACACCACCTCATGGTTGGTGTTACATCATCCCACCCTTCTGTTAGCCAAGCTTCATCTTCTACCATTGGTCCATCTATCACCACTTAGACACATATTACCCCAACTAATACCTCTAACATTAGCTCAAATTTACACCTTGTCACTTCTACCCCTTTTGCTAGAGTGGTGTCTTCTACATCCGTTTCTACCATTCCCTCCAGCTTAACCAATATACCAACCTCAACTACCTTTCAAAACTTGATACTATCCATACCACAAATGCTTCCCCCTATTATCACTAGCGTGACTACCCATTAGCAATACATAAACATTTTAGCATTACCAACCCAAACCATAATCCTATCAACCAACCCAAATTTACCCCTAAACTAATTATCATTACTTCCTCTATAATCCCCCATGGCCTCATATCAATATATCCCCAACTTGTCAGGATATATTTCACCTTCCACCCAACCTTTAATGCCTATTAGTCTTATTGGGACACTATCTCAACCTCAATTTACCATATACCAATATGTGCCCACTTTTTTACCTCTTACCACATACTAATTCATAACTGTAACTCAACCTTAGTAGACCTTACCACCAAATTATGTAGTTGTCCAACCCCAACCCAATTTGATCAAGATGCTTGTAGATAATATGACCCAATTCAAGTCATCTATCTTTGGGTCCCATAACCTCTTATCCCATGACCAAATTTGTAATGAACCTATCAACCCTTTTGTCTTGATTCATGATTACCCTCCTCAATGGGAGCTCCCTAAATTATCTAAGTTTCAAGGGAAAGAGGATCCTCAACAACATTTGAGGGAATTTTACCATCCTTTTTACTTGATTTCTTATGATGATGGCCTCCTTCTCTGAACCTTCCTGATGTCTTTATCAGGGTCCACTTTGGATTAGTATAGTGCCCTTCCTAACAATTCTATATTTTCATTCTCCCAACTCATCCAAATTTTCTTAGAACATTTTTCTATCAATATATCCAAGAAGGTCTCCATAACCAACATCTATTTCATCAGGCATTTTGATGATGAATCAATTACCAACTTCATTTCATGATGGTGAGGCCTCATTAAGCAATTATCTTTTTCATTGCCCCAAATGGAACTCATTGAAATTTTCTCTATGGGATCCACAAAACACATCAAGGGTAGACATTTAGAACCTTTGACAAAGCATTCATAATGGTGTGTAAACTCAAGAACCGAGCCAGAGATGAGGGTAAATTGAAATTATGAAATAAGAATTCCACTTTTAAACCCAATGACCCATCTTCCACCAAACCAACCAACCAACCTAATTTTAAAGCCAAAACATCTACAAATGTGGTTATCTTGAAAATTTCCCCACCTCCATCCATTAACCAACCACATCAAAACACACCTTCTAATCCTTTTTACCCACCAAACCGAAATCAAAACTGGGTTCCCCATAAACAATTCACCCCTATAAGGGAATATTATTCCTCTATGTTGGATAAATTTCTAAAATCTAATGTTATTCAAATCCCACTAATCAATCCACCTTAATATTATGCCTCTCGCCCTTGTGCCTAGGTGGTATAATGAAAATGACCATTCTGATTTCCATTGGGTCATCAAACATGACATAAACTAGTGTAACACTTTTAAAATTCTTGTCCAAAACCTAATTGACAATGGTGAATTGACATTTGACAACCCTAACACACCCCCCAACCATTCTCTCAATATTTTTCATAAGCCATTCCCTAACCATCCTCCACCTACCCAAACTTATGACAATTAATTTGAACCATCTTCATCTCATGAGGCACACACAATCAACATCATCATAATTGATCCCATGGAGGATGAGCCTTATATTCCCATTGCCTCTTTACCAACCTCACTTATGGAAGAAATAAATTCACCTCTTATCCCTTTGAAGACCCAAGTAGAAGGATCTATAGCCCCTGCTTCTCTTCTTGATCAAACCATATCCATGCCTACCTCTCTTTTATAGAACTAGCCATTGATTTAACCACCCCTTTCTCTACCCCACCAAATGAATTGGTAGATCTCCCTTCTTATCCTTTAGATACCCTATTAAAGGAAGGAGTCAGGACCATACTTACACCCTTGATCAAACAAACATCCCCTTTCTTAATCATCCCATAAGCAACCATTATTTTGGAACCTTCTAGCTCAAGTAAAGATGAAATAACTATCCCCTCTTCTTCACCCAAAGGCTTGACATTTGAAATAATGGATCAAGGAACAAAACCCATTTATAAGCACTTTTCTTAGTTAGTGAAAATTTTATAATTTGCCTCATAATCCAACCTAGATAGATCTACTTTTTGGCATCATTTGGGGCTCCCATACCAAAACAAAGCCAAACCCTCAACTTCACTAGCATCCACTTTTCAACCTATTAGCACCCCATCAAAAAATATTTCTTTCTCTCAATACATGAGGCAACCATATCAGTCACCTCCATGTAGATCATCTCATAATATTCTATCTAAACCATCCAAGAATTTGGATATCCTTCCCATACCTAACATCACCCATCCCCCCATAAAATTGGACCTAACCCCCTATAGGCCACCTAACAAACCACTAACCAAGATGGATCAAAGGGTATAATTACCTAAACCTGATCTTCAAGATTGACCTATGCCACCTCCTTCTCATTTTCATTCTATTTTGGGACCCCACCCTTCTACCATCCCAGTCACTTATTCTAATTCAATTAAACCAATGCACTTTTCTTTGCCCACACCTTCACCACCTATGCCATCGAGTTCTTCATCATTCTTAGCTAATTTATCCCCCTCTACTTTTCTACCTATTATCAACCCCTCATCCTCTACTTCAAAACCATCCACCATTAACCCAATCATAGTTAAGCCAACCCAACCTAAACCATCTACCAAAATTACCCAACCACAAACCCTCTCTAAGGTCAAGACCATGCCTAAGAAGGTTCTTATTTCCCTAATGAGTATTTCAACACCCTCAACACCTATGAAGGAATATTATTCTATTATTTTCAAAATGCTATTGAAAACCTCTTCCATTAAAATTCCACCTATTAATCCATTTACCCCCTCTAACACCAAACCCTCTTGGTTTGATGATCCTTAGATCTATGCATACCATAGGACACCAAAACATAACATAGAGAACTGTAAATTTTTACATGCTCTTGTTCATCACTTATATGAGGATGATGATTTATTATCAAATGAACCACTTTCACCTACCTTACCAACCCAACTACAAACATAATCAATCTAACCACTATCCCAACCTACACCTACTTACTCACTCTCATCTACAGGTAAGGGTGAGGAACCAAAACAGTCACCTAGTACAATTGAGCCCATTGTCCATAATATCCACATGATTACCCGATCTTATACTCAATAAAGGGATAAAATAAGAGCCAACTCATCCATTCCATGAACTTGTTATTTATATTCTTATCCTTCTAACCAAGTTCAAACACTAATGCCCATACCATCACCAAGACCCAAAGCATCCATCCTTAGTGCCCCTCCCACCAACTCTTCTACATATATTCAAAAAATTGTATTAAAGTAGCTTTACCAAGCACCAATGAAGATGAGCCTTTATGACTTGATCAACACTTTTCTCCACTATTACCAGGCATTAATAGATGCTCTATAATCCATTAAGATTTAACTAAATGACCCTTAACCTCTTGCATCCTTTTTTAGAGCCTTCTAACATTTTGTCACCATCACCTTCCAAGATTCTGAGATACCTCTAGCCAATTCAGAGGATTTCAATCCTCCTCTCTTTGTCACCATATATGTCAATCACATTCATGTCAAAAGGGTTATGATTGATGGAGGTTCTATCATTAACATAATCTCCTCCCATGCTTTTGATCAGCTACATTTACCAAAGAACATCATGGCTGAAAGCACAGCCATCTTTCACTCCTTTAATGACACCATGACCACTACCTTGGGGACCATTATTCTTCAAATATGCTTGGGACCTCATACCATGCCTAATCTATTTTATGTTATGAAGGGTGAATTCCAATATAACATTCTACTCAGATACCCTTAGATCTAATCTATGAGTTTTATCCCCTCCACTTTACATCATTACATCAAATTCAAACATGAAGGGCAAGTTATAACCATCAAGGTTGATCTTAGTCCTTTTACATCTTGTAACATGATTTATAGGCCTAATGTCTCCCTTACAATCAATCAACCCCATTAACACAACTACACCATCAACCTCAACCCACAGTTCCTCTACTATTAACAATAATGAATCCTCAACCAGTGCATCTATATCTTCTTCTTATATCCCCATTAAGGACTCCTTGACACAAAATTTCCAATGTCTCTCTCGAGGAATACCAACTTTTAGCATTAGATGCCTTTCCCACTCCCTAAGAATATGAGAAACTTCAAAAGGACCCTTCTTATGACCCTAACATAGGAACCCTCATCCCCTTTGGACTTCCCAATAATCAAACATATTTTTTCTATAGAGGACTTGATTGACCACTCCTTGCTCCTATCATCACCCCATATATTCAACCTTTCACTTGTAATTTCTCTTATCTAAGAAACCTAGCCTTTGCCAAAACCTATATTCACTATTATGCTTGGAAAGGATTTGGTATGGGCCTTTACAAACAAGGACCTCACAAATTTCCCAATCACAACTCAAAAACCTCATGAGTTCTTTGGGCTCATATTCAAACCACCAGAAGAACCCACCTCATGAGAGTCTATTACTACCCTCGCAGAAGTAACTCCATCCTCACCTAGTTCATCTTCCCAATCAGAAGACTCCGACTTGATTCCATCCAAAAAACATTTATCAATACCATTATTTTAGGCCCACTAACCCATCATCAAGGTGGCCAAACCAAAACCTTTCCTCTCATCCATCCTAAAATGATCGACTATGATTCACCCACCATTCATACCATTCACCATCAAGATGATGATTTCATCCTCACCTACCTTAGTGTAGGAGATTCTTCTATCCATAATTCTCTCCCTCTTAAAAACCAAACCAAACTTAATGAATCAACATTGGTGTTAACCTAGGCACCTAAGAGGATCCTTATATCATTAAATTATGCCAATCCTTAAACCCAAATGAGTATCAGGATTATCTTGCCTTCCTTCAAGACCATAGTATCACATTCACATGGTTTTATCAAGACATGCCTAATATTGACCACTCCATCACCCTCCATAATATCATTACCCATCTTGAGGCTAAGCCGATATGGAAGAAGATTCATAAAATTCCCCCTCTCATAGCTCTGTGCATCAAATAAGAACTTCAACATCTTTTGTAAGTCAACTTCATTCAACCCATTGACGATCCATAATGGGTCTTTAATATCATTCCCATTACCAAACCCATTAGGGGACTTTATCTCTATGTTGATTTTCATGACCTTAACCTTACATGCCCAAATTTTGATTTTACTTTACCTAACATCGACCAACTAGTTGACCTTATTATGGGCCATGAGATGTTATCCCTTATGGATGGTTTTTCAATATGTAATCAGAGCTTGATTGCCCCCTCAGATCAACATAAAATAGCCTTCATTACTCCTTGGGGAACCTTCTGCTATTGAGTCATGCCTTTTGGTTTAAAAATGTAAGAGTGACTTATCAATGATCCATGACCTTATCCATAAGATTATAGAGGATTATGTGGATGATCTCCTTAGAAAATCTAAGCACTGAGAGGACCATTTAGTTGTTCTTTCTATCATTTTCAATCGACTAATGTAATTCCATGTCTAGCTTAATCCCAAAAAGTGCATTTTTGAGGTTCTCTCCAAGAAGCTCCTTGGTTTTATCATTTCCCTTTATGGAATTTAAATTGATCCTACTAAAGTCAAATCCATCCTAAAAATGCCTCTTCTAGAAAACCTAAAACTTTGTAGTCTATAGGGGAAACTATAGTCTATCTATCACTTCATCTCCTAGTTATCAGACAGATCCCACCCCTTTCACCACTTCTTAAAGAAAGACACCTCCTTTAGATAGACCAAAGATTATCAACAAGCCTTTGATTCACTCAAAGATTACTTACTTTCTCCACTATTTCTTATCCCACCAAGGGATGACCAACCTTTCTACTTTTACATATCTACCACTAATCACTCTTTAGGTGCCATGCTAGCTCATTAAGATGAATAAAATAAGGATCAAGCCATCTACTATATTAAACACATGATTTTAGAGTACAAGATGTGATATACCCACACTAAAAATATTTATCTCACTCTTTTTTTATTTCCTCCAAACTCCATCATTACCTCCTCAATCACAAAACATATGTTATCACCAATACCGACCCACTCAAGTATATGCACTCTAAGTCGTATCCAAATCAGCGTATGGCTACATGGTTCATGCTTCTAGTTAAGTTCAATGTTGAGTTTATTCACCAAAAATCCATTAAAGGGTAGGTCATTACTGACCAATTGGCTAAATCCCCCTCTTAGGTAATCAACCCATTCCATTAACCTTTCCTGACAAGTCTATTGCCACAATGTCTCAGGGAGAACCCCCTTACCAAATGACCATGTTTTTTTATGGCTCTAAGTGTCAACATGGTGGGGGTATAGGAATAATTCTCATTCCCCTTCATGGAGAACCTCTTCCACTATCCTTCAAACTCAACTTTGAATGTACTAACAACATGGTAGAATACAAAGCTTTAGTCATCAAGTTCCAAACCACTCTCACCTTGGGAATCAAAACCATCTCTATCTTTGGTGATTTTTAACTCATGATTAACCAATTCAAAGGATCTTATCAATGTAAAAATTTTATCTTACAAAATTATAAACTTATTTTTGATGAGATATTAACATCCTTTAAATGTTATCAAATCTAATTAGTGCCTCGATCTACTAACAAATTCATAGATATGATGGCCTCTCTTGTATCTCAAATACTCTCTCAACCTACTAAATTTAAA